>CM002532.2:23199837-23643651 GCA_000338895.3 Oryza meridionalis | reverse complement strand
AAAAAAAACCTTGCACAGAATTCTCCATCTGCATTCCACAGTGTCGCACCCGCCAGCCTACCTTAACGACGCGGTTAGTCGACGCGCTTGACACCGACATCGTCTAAGCTACGCACCCTAACGTCCTACGTGCCATCCCTATACTAACCACCTCGTTGAAAACCAGTTGTGGCCCCTCAGATATTCGATGTTTCGCCGAAACATCCGCTGCTTCGTGGCCTATTGATACCATTTCTAGAGACATCTCTGGGGGTCCAACTCTCCAAATCCAGTCTCTCTAGGGTGAGGCCCGTGATTCTGCAGCCGTCAAAAAAAACCTGGCTCGATTCCCTGACCGGAAGGCAAAGTTATCAAGGTTTTAATTTGCACAGAATTCTCCATCAGCATTACACAGTATCGCGCGCGCCTGCCTACCTTAACGACGCGGTTAGTCGACGCGCTTGACACCGACATCATCTAAGCTATCCACCCTAACGTCCTATGTGCCATTCCTATGCTAACCACCTCGTTGAAAACCAGTAGTGGACCCTCAGATATTCGACGTTTCGCCGAAACATCCGCTGCTTCGTGGCCTATGGTATGTCATTTCTAGAAAAATCTCTAGGGGTCCAACTCTCCAAATCCAGTCTCTCTAGGGTGAGGCCCGTGATTCTGCAGCCGTCAAAAAAAACCTAGCTCGATTCCATGACCGGAAGGCAAAGTTATCAAGGTTTTAATTTGCACAGAATTCTCCATCTGTATTCCACAGTGTCGCGCCCGCCAGCCTACCTTAACGGCGTGGTTAGTCGACGCACTTGACACCGACGTCGTCTAAGCTATCCACCCTAACGTCCTATGTGCCATCCCTATACTAACCACCTCGTTGAAAGCCAGTTGTGGACCCTCAGATATTCGACGTTTCACCGAAACAACCGCTGCTTCGTGGCCTATGGTAAGTAATTTGTAGAAAAATCTCTGGGGGTCCAACTCTCCAAATCCAGTCTCTCTAGGGTGAGGCCCGTGATTCTGCAGCCGTCACAAAAAACCTAGCTCGATTCCATGACCGGAAGGCAAAGTTATCAAGGTTTTAATTTGCACAGAATTCTCCATCTGCATTCCACAGTGTCGCGCCCGCTAGCCTACCTTAACGACGCGGTTAGTCGACGCCCTTGACACTGACATCGTCTAAGCTATCCACCCTAACGTCCTATGTGCCATCCCTATACTAACCACCTCGTTGATAACCAGTTGTGGACCCTGAGATATTCGACGTTTCGCCGAAACAACCGCTGCTTCATGGCCTATGGTAAGTAATTTCTAGAAAAATCTCTGGGGGTCCAACTCTCCAAATCCAGTCTCTCTAGGGTGAGGCCCGTGATTCTGCAGCCGTCAAAAAAAACCTAGCTCGATTCCATGACCGGAAGGCAAAGTTATCAAGGTTTTAATTTGCACAGAATTCTCCATCTGCATTCCACAGTGTCGCACCCGCCAGCCTACCTTAACGACGCGGTTAGTCGACGCGCTTGACACCGACATCGTCTAAGCTACGCACCCTAACGTCCTACGTGCCATCCCTATACTAACCACCTCGTTGAAAACCAGTTGTGGCCCCTCAGATATTCGATGTTTCGCCGAAACATCCGCTGCTTCGTGGCCTATTGATACCATTTCTAGAGACATCTCTGGGGGTCCAACTCTCGAAATCCAGTCTCTCTAGGGTGAGGCCCGTGATTCTGCAGCCGTCAGAAAAAACCTAGCTCGATTCCCTGACCGGAAGGCAAAGTTATCAAGGTTTTAATTTGCACAGAATTCTCCGTCTGCATTACACAGTATCGCGCGCGCCTGCCTACCTTAACGGCGCGGTTAGTCGACGCGCTTGACACCGACATCGTCTAAGCTATCCACCCAAACATCCTATGTGCCATCCCAATACTAACCACCTCGTTGAAAACCAGTTGTGGACCATCAGATATTAGACGTTTCGCGGAAACAACCGCTGCTTCGTGGCCTATTGTATGTAATTTCTAGAAAAATCTCTGGGGGTCCAACTCTCCAAATCTAGTCTCTCTAGGGTGAGGCCTGTGATTCTGCAGCCGTCAAAAATAACCTAGCTCGATTCCCTGACCGGAAGGCAAAGTTATCAAGGTTTTAATTTGCGCAGAATTCTCCATCTGCATTCCACAGTGTCACGCCCGCCAGCTTACCTTAACGACGCGGTTAGTCGACGCGCTTGACACCGACATCGTCTAAGCTACGCACCCTAACGTCCTACGTGCCATCCCTATACTAACCACCTCGTTGAAAACCAGTTGTGGCCCCTCAGATATTCGATGTTTCGCCGAAACATCCGCTGCTTCGTGGCCTATTGATACCATTTCTAGAGACATCTCTGGGGGTCCAACTCTCCAAATCCAGTCTCTCTAGCGTGAGGCCCGTGGTTCTGCAGCCGTCAAAAAAAACCTAGCTCGATTCCCTGACCGGAAGGCAAAGTTATCAAGGTTTTAATTTGCACAGAATTCTCCATCTGCATTACACAGTATCGCGCGCGCCTGCCTACCTTAACGACGCGGTTAGTCAACGCGCTTGACACCGACATCGTCTAAGCTATCCACCCTAACGTCCTATGTGCCATCCCTATCCTAACCACCTCGTTGAAAACCAGTTGTGGACCCTCAGATATTCGACGTTTCGCCGAAACATCCGCTGCATCGTGGCCTATTGATACCATTTCTAGAGACATCTCTGGCGGTCCAACTCTCCAAATCCAGTTTCTCTAGGGTGAGGCCTGTGATTCTGCAGCCGTCAAAAATAACCTAGCTCGATTCCCTGACCGGAAGGCAAAGTTATCAAGGTTTTAATTTGCGCAGAATTCTCCATCTGCATTCCACAGTGTCGCGCCCGCCAGCCTACCTTAACGACGCGGTTAGTCGACGCGCTTGACACCGACATCGTCTAAGCTATCCACCCTAACGTCCTATGTGCCATCCCTATACTAACCACCTCGTTGAAAACCAGTTGTGGACCCTCAGATATTCGACGTTTCGCCGAAACATCCGCTGCTTCGTGGCCTATTGTATGTCATTTCTAGAGACATCTCTGGGGTCCAACTCTCCAAATCCAGTCTCTCTAGGGTGAGGCCCGTCATTCTGCAGCCGTCAAAAAAAACCTAGCTCGATTCCATGACCGGAAGGCAAAGTTATCAAGGTTTTAATTTGCACAGAATTCTCCATCTGCATTGCACAGTGTCGCGCCCGCCAGCCTACCTTAACGACGCGGTTAGTCGACGCCCTTGACACCGACATCGTCTAAGCTAACCACCCTAACGTCCTATGTGCCTTCCCTATACGAACCACTTCGTTGAAAACCAGTTGTGGACCCTCAGATATTCGACGTTTGGCCGAAACAACCGCTGCATCGTGGCCTATGGTAAGTAATTTCTAGAAAAATCTCTGGGGGTCCAACTCTCCAAATCCAGTCTGTCTAGGGTGAGGCCCGTGATTCTGCAGCCGTCAAAAAAAACCTAGCTCGATTCCATGACCGGAAGGCAAAGTTATCAACGTTTTAATTTGCACAGAATTCTCCATCAGCATTATACAGTGTCGCGCCCGCCTGCCTACCTTAACGGCGCGGTTAGTCAACGCGCCTGACACCGACATCGTCTAAGCTATCCACCCTAACGTCCTATGTGCCTTCCCTATACTAACCATCTCGTTGAAAACCAGTTGTGGACCCTCAGAAATTCGACGTTTCGCCGAAACAACCGCTGCTTCGTGGCCTATGGTAAGTAATTTCTAGAAAAATTTCTGGGGGTCCAACTCTCCAAATCCAGTCTCTCTAGGGTGAGGCCCGTGATTCTGCAGCCGTCAAAAAAAACCTAGCTCGATTCCATGACCGGAAGGCAAAGTTATCAAGGTTTTAATTTGCACAGAATTCTCCATCTGCATTCCACAGTGTCGCGCCCGCCAGCCTACCTTAACGACGTGGTTAGTCGACGCCCTTGACATTGACATCGTCTAAGCTATCCACCCTAACGTCCTATGTGCCTTCCCTATACTAACCACCTTGTTGAAAACCAGTTGTGGACCCTCAGATATTCGACGTTTCGCCGAAACAACCGCTGCTTCGTGGCCTATGGTAAGTAATTTCTACAAAAATCTCTGGGGGTCCAACTCTCGAAATCCAGTCTCTCTAGGGTGAGGCCCGTGATTCTGCAGCCGTCAAAAAAAACCTAGCTCGATTCCATGACCGGAAGGCAAAGTTATCAAGGTTTTAATTTGCACAGAATTCTCTATCTGCATTCCACAGTGTCGCGCCCGCCAGCCTACCTTAATGACGCGGTTAGTCGACGCGCTTGACACTAACATCGTCTAGGCTATCTACCCTAACGTCCTATGTGCCATCCCTATACTAACCACCTCGTAGAAAACCAGTTGTGGACCCTTAGATATTCGACGTTTCGCTGAAACAACCGCTGCTTCGTGGCCTATGGTAAGTACTTTCTAGAAAAATCTCTGGGTGTCCAACTCTTCAAATCCAGTCTCTCTAGGGTGAGGCCCGTGATTCTGCAGCCGTAAAAAAAAACCTAGCTCGATTCCATGACCGGAAGGCAAAGTTATCAAGGTTTTAATTTGCACAGAATTCTCCATCTGCATTCCACAGTGTCGAGCCCGCCAGCTGTAACACCCTGAAAATTCGACCGACAAATCAAAACTCTAAAAATTCGGATTTTCAAAAACTTTTTAAAATAAATTGCATCATGCCGATTTTATTCGCCGTTCCATTGGATTTAAATTTCGGAGTTTGAAGATTTCGAATAAAGGACAATATTAATCCATTTGCATTAATATTGTCGCAAAGATATTCTTAGCAATTAAATTTAAGTACGATGGAATGGAATTAACACTAAATAAAGATTTAAATAAATTATATAAGAATGTGGACGATATTAATTTAGGATGAATTTATTAGTGGGAATCACACAAACATTGGGTAAGAATTATATATGCAAATATTAGGAATTTTAGAATCAAATTTATATAATAAATAAATAAAAGTAATAAAAAAAAGAGAAAAAGAGAAAAATTGAAAAACGGCACTGTTCATTGCCCGCCAAATGTTCGACGCGGTTCCCCTGGCCCTAACCCTACCCCGCGCCGCGCCGCGCGCCGTCCCATCGCCGCTGCGGCCGCCGCCCGCCGTCGCGTCGCCGCTCCGCTCGGCCGTCGCCCCCGCGCCCTCGCGCCCCGCACCGCCTCGCGCCCCGAGCCGCCGCGCGCCGTCGCCATCACCGCCTCGCGCCGCTCGCCCGCCGCGCCGCTGTCCCGTCGCCGCGCGCGCCGTCGCCCTCGCCGTCTGTCGCCGCGCCGCCCGCCGTCCCGTCGCCGCGCCGTTCCATCGCCGCGCCGCGCGCTGCGTGCCGTCGCCGTCTCGTTACCTCGCGCCCCATGCCCGCGCGCCGCTTGCCCGTCCCATCGCCACCTCGCGCCGCACGCCCGTCGCGTCGCCGCCTCGCGCCCCGCGCCCTGCCGCGCCGCGTCGTCGTCGCATCGCCGCTCCGTCGCCGCGCGCGTCACATCGCCGCTACCGCGTCGCGTCGCCCCGCTGCCGCGCCGCCGCCGCCCCTTCCCCTCTTCTTCTCCCCCTCCTTCCTATAAATTCCCCCCCTCGCTCCATCCTTTCCCCATCCTCACCTCCCCCTCTCCTCAACTCCACGCCGCCGCGCCGTCGCGTAGAACCACCGCGCCGCCGCCACGAAGTCGCCGTGCCACGCCGCGCCTTACGCCGACGTCGCCGCCGTCGCCGTCGCCCCCGTCGCCGCCGCCGTCGTCGCCGCTGCCGTCGCGGGTGAGCCACCCCCTTCCCCTCGCATCCACCGCCGCCGCCGCTCGGGTGAGAGAGAGAGAGGGAGAGCCGGCCGATAGAGAAGGGAGAAGAAGAGAGGCCGGGAGGGAGAAGAAAAAAAAAAGAGAGAGAGGAAAGAAAGAAAAGAGAGGAAAAGAGAAAAAAAACAGAGAGAGAGGAAAGGAAGAAAAAGAGAGAAAAAGAGAGAAAAAGAAAAAGGGAAAAAAAAGGAAAAAGAAAAAAATATATAATAATATAAAATAATATTAAATAAATATAAATGATAATAAGAAGTATAATTAAAGGAGAAATTAGGAAAAGTTTAGAAGACTTAAAGAAAAATTAGAATTTAAATTATAGATTAAATTCCCGTCATAGGATTGCAAAAATTTAATATAAATTAGGGGTTATTTTTTTTAGTCACTATAAATAATCAATTCGCGGTAGTAATTTAAATGTAATCAACAACCAATAAGCGAAATTTTACAGATTATTAAAGATTATTTTGGATAATCTCTATAAGTAATCGATTCGCGGTAGAAGTTCGGATTTATTCACTAGGAATTCTAGACGCATATTATACTTAATCGGTTGGTCATAGACTAAATTAAATCGTATAATAGTTTTTAAGATTTCGTCCGATATTTAGCTCGCGATAAAAATTGCTAACCTATTACATGGATATAATACTCGGGAATATTAAATTAAAAATCTAGGACAACAAGATAATTATACTCATAAATAATTCACACCGAAAATGGGTTTGCCGTAGTTCGCGAATAATAAAGTAATATAAAAGAATCGACTTTCGCACTCGATTTTTCATTTGGATTTACTTGGATGTTTATTGAATTCTAACCGAATTCAAATCCATTTTCGCACGTAACTATAGAGCCCGAGGAAGCTACTGATGCAAGCGAAAGACAAGACCCGCAGGACTTTGAGCAAGGCAAGTCATCACTATTCCTTGAACATGTTGATCCCAATTGCGAAATTGTTTTGTTTACAAATAAAATTGCATGCAATGATAAACATCCAACTTGTGATTATGACATGCCTTGATTATTGTTTACCCCATATTCCTCCGTAACCATGTTTACGTATGAGTCCCTAGTCAACTATGACAATTGCTTAGCAACGCTATTCTAGAATCATGCATACTCATAATTATCAAAATGCTCTATGCTTGGGCAATTGCCTTTGGGAAGGTAATTGAGATGCGGCATGTGGAGACATGAGTACCACATTGCCATGATGTTGATGACATGATTTATGAAAAGAGAAATGAAATTAAAACAACTGTTTTCGACTGGGGCGGACGGAGGATTTGGGTGGTATCCGGGAAAAGGCAAGTACCGTCCCTGGTCAATTAAGGACCGAGCCATGAAGTTAAGCATGAAACGACCCCCGTACAACCGCACTTCTCGTATGGGTATAGACCTAGCGGAATAGATAGCTGAGCAGAGGCAGTATCCATGCATAGTGGTTTCTTGATGTGTGAGGCAGGGGCTCTACGGTGGGGCAGCCATTGGTAGAACCGCGAGGCGGATGTCTACAGTGGTGTCGCCATCGGTAGGACTGCCATGTGAAAATTTAAACATAATTATAACTTAATGCCAGTGTGAGTCTTTCCTTCCCGGGTGCGCCAGAACTCCTCTCACTGCTAGAAACTGTGTACGCCTAGAGTGCATGAGGATGTAAAGTTCATGGAGCGGGTACTGCCAATGCAAGGTTATCGAAAAGCTTTGCCGTGACATGTCTCATGTGTTGGGACAAGGCTCATGTGTTGGGCAGTCGCGGAGTGCGAGTAAAGTGTACATCCACTGCAGTGTGAGTAAACCCAATCTATTCGAATAGCCGTGCTCGCGGTTACTGAGCATCGGGACGTGTATTACACTTGGCTAGACTCTAAATTCTTAACTTGTGTGGGATGGGATGTTGCATGATGATTTCTATGCTGATGGAGCCACTTCCTGAGAGGAGGGAAGGTGGACGTCCTCAGAAAACCATGACGACTCGATGGCGGGAAGCTATCCTTGGGATCACAATGGATGGTGGACAGAACCGTCATTGTTTAATATGAACACTGGTACTAAAATTTGATCAGTCTGTGCTAGGTCTTAGGTCTGTGAAAAGAATTATAAAACTTGCTTTGTGCAAAAGAACCATAGCCATTCCTTGAATACCCCTTTATCATATGCATTGTTGCTGTGGTGACTTGTTGAGTACGGTTGGTACTCACCCTTGCAAATATAAACTTAATCAGAGGCCGGAGATGAAGCTTCGGAGGATCCCTATGCCTATTACCAGGAGGGTGATGAAGACGATGGCGCTCAATAGGTCTTAGTTACGGTCGTTGCCTGTGGCAATAGCATAACGCTGCCTTAACTCCGCTGCCTTACCTATTTCTGTTTTTGGATGTATTCCGGACCGCTCGGTCCGATGACTTAAGACTATGCCTGCGGGCTATTGATGTAATAATTCGTATTAGACACTCGTGTATGTGCACTAGTTACTTCAGCTATGAATTCGTGTGTACCAGACTACTTGATCCAGGGAAATGGTACTGTTTACACGATTGATTCCTGTTATAAAAACGGGGGTCCACAGAGCTGGTATCAGAGCCATACGACTGTAGGAAAAGACCAAAAGGTGCCCCACCCCCTTTTCTAAGTTGGCCAAGGGAGAAAATTCCCACTTAGTAATAATTTCAAAAATAAAAATGCTATGTTTACAAAACCTGTATGATCTTTATCTTACTCTTAACTATTTCTTTACAAAATAAGTTTTACTCTTAGCTGACATTGGGTTTTTCTTAAAATTAGATGGCAGATCAGGATTCACCCGCTGTCTGGGAGGTGGGCGTACCCCGCTCAGAGGGATACGTCATCGAGCTACACCGACTGATGAGGCGTCTGCAATACCCCATATCTCCGATCTACCGAGTGAGACAGTGCGAGTCTGTCTGGGAGGCTCGAGTCGAGGTTCACACGCGAGTCCCATCAGAGTTAGACTACAGCTTCCCGACACGCCACCGTCGCGACTTGCCAGAGACCGCGATGCAGGATGCAGCACGAGAGGCCTTCCTCCGACTCAGCTCTATTCACCGAGCTGAGTTGGCAAGTACTGAGTTTGCTCACCACCCGTTTCGAGAGGAGAGCAACTCCGTCTGCACTATTCAGGACACACCTTGCTGCTATAACCCGATAGTGACCCGACTGTCACGATGGGCTGAGGCAGCGGATGACTTTTACGAGGAGGCTCTGTTAGAGATCGACGACTAGCAGAGACGTGTGGGAGAGCTAGAGACCGAGGTGACTGACCTCACAGCGCAGCAGCTTCAGCTGGAGGAGGAGCACCAGGCTTGGGGCAGTGAGATAGACTCACTGAAGGCACAGCTTCAGGTCCGCGGCGACCAGTTCCAACAGTTATCTGACCAGTACAACGACCGCCACGGGATGATGGATACACTGGAGGAGCAGCTGAGAGAGAGTCAGGAGCACGTCAGTCAGCTGGAGGAGCAGCTTCGAACAGCCACGGTCAGCACCACAGGGGCTTCTACTTCCACAGCAGTAGGGCGTGACCACTACTTTTTCCTCACCCCACCGTACCCACCAGCGTTCCACGCTCTTCTGGGAGAGGATGGTATGCTGGCCACCGAGTCAGCACCTTACTTGGTAGACCCGACAATGACGCAGCCACCTGCCCCGGAGATTGTGCACACTCCACTGGTCTCTACACCTTCTCCGCAGTTGGGTTCCAGTTTAGAGACTTCGATCCAGGTCGACTCCGAGACAGAGGGGACTGACACTGAGCCAGAGAGCGAGCCAGACCTCACCGACCCATCAGAGGATGAGACCCCTGTTCCCCGCATCACCTTCCTCGGAGGCCCCCGCACCCTCAGCACCGCCCGCAAGAGCACCCGACCTCCGGGCAAGAAGCCCAAGCCAGATTCGGAGGCCGCTACTTCCGAGCCACGGGGACTCAGGTTTGCCCGTGCCAGCGACCACACTCTACCTGCCCCAGGATCCTGCGGATGGTTGGATGACTAGACTGGAGGGTTGTTGCAGCTTCGATCTCGCGTCAGATGGTTTTTGGATGACAGACACACCCCCCCCCCCCTTACCTAGTTTGACGAGTAGCTTGATGGTTAGTTCGATGTATCTTTTGATGAACCTTATTTGGACTGCATGTGTGCGCAGTCGATTGCATCATGATTTATGTACTATTTGTGGAACTCTGTGATGTTATTCACGATGTTGTTGCTGTTGTGCTATAAATGAGTTTATTCCACCATGCTTGCAAAACAAAGTTCACATCAAAACAACTCCCTTAATGGGACGAAACTATAGAAGCTAGTTAGAAAATTAGGATACTTATTCCATCATCCTACACAGATGACAAGCCGACGTCGGGCATCAACCAGCAATGAAGAACCTCAGACACCTGACCTAACCACCCTGGCCGGAGTTATGGCCACTCAAACCCAACTCTTGCAAGCCATTGCAAACAACCAAGGCAACCGTGAAGGATCGAGCTTTGGAGAGTTCATGAGAACCAAGCCACCCACGTTCGCTACGGCAGACGAGCCTATGGAGGCAGAAGATTGGCTACGCATCATAGCGAAGAAACTGACCCTTGTCCGGGTGCACGAAGCCAACAAAGTGATTTTCACAGTAAACCAACTGGAGGGACCCGCTGGTGATTGGTGGGATACCTACAAGGAAGCTCGAGAAGAGGATGCTGGAGAACCTACTTGGGAAGAGTTCACTGCAGCATTTCACGAGAACTTCGTGCCTGCTGCGGTAATGCGTATGAAGAAGAACGAGTTCAGAAGGTTGTGACAAGGGAACACAACGGTGCAGGAGTATCTGAACCGGTTCACTCAGTTGGCCCGCTATGCAATTGGAGACCTCGCGGATGAGGAAGAGAAGATCGATAAGTTCATAGAAGGGCTGAATGATGAATTACGTGGACCTATGATTGGGCAAGACCATGAGAGCTTCCAGAGCCTGATCAACAAAGTCGTTAGGCTGGAGAATGATCAAAGAACTGAAGAGCATAACCGCAAGAGGAGGATTGCTATGAATCGCCCACCTCAGGGGGTACCTCAGCGACTCAAGGGAGCCACTTCGTCTAGGTGGAAGCCCCCTATTGTGGCAACTAACCGACCCACCGCGCCTAACCATTTTAATAGGCCGGTTGTGATTCAGAACCGCACCCCTACACCAACTCTGGCTACCCCTGGAGCCAAGAGGAATGTGGACTGCTTCAACTACGGAGAGTATGGGCACTACGCCAACAACTGCCCTCATCCACGCAAAACTCCTGTCCGTACTAGCGCTAATACAATGGCTGTTCGCGGGACTGCTACCCCTGTTGCCGGACGAGGACTATTCAGGACTCCGCAGACTAACAAGGCTGCTACCGGATTTGGCCGCGGACAAGTGAACCATGTGCGAGCTGAAGAGGCCCAGGAGGATCAGGGCGTACTGATGGGTACGTTTTCTATCAACTCCACTCCAGTTAAAGTTCTCTTCGATTCAGGAGCATCGCATTCATTCATATCATTGAAGGCTAGTCAAAAACACAACTTAACCTTAGTGGGGCTTAGAAAGCCTATGATAGTACACTCACCTGGGGGCGAGATAACTGTGAGTCATGCTTGCATAGACGTACCTATTCGTCTTAGGGATGTGGTGTTTCCCTCCAATCTTATGGTGTTGATACCCCAGACCCTGGATGTCATATTGGGTATGGATTGGTTAGCAAAGAACAGAGGGGTAATCGACTGTAGACGTAGAGAGGTTACCCTGACCACACCCTGGGGATCGGATATGAGAGCGACCATGGATTAAGATCCTAGACTGACCGAACGTGCCGGAGGCATATTTACCATGCTACCCCTGAAAGGAATGCCTGTAGTGCAACGATTTCCCGATGTGTTTCCAGAAGACTTACCTGGGATGCCACCAGACCGTGACATAGAGTTCATTATTGATCTGATGCCCGGAACTGCCCCCATGTCCAAGAGACCTTATCGGATGCCAGTTAATGAGTTGGAGGAACTTAAAAAGTAAATTAGAGAGTTGCAAGAAAAGGGATTTGTACGACCCAGTTCGTCACCATGGGGAGCCCCAGTACTATTCGTCAAGAAGAAAGATGGTAGCATGAGGATGTGTGTAGACTATCGTTCGCTGAACGAAGTAACCATCAAAAACAAATATCCACTACCACGGATTGATGATCTTTTTGATCAACTCAAGGGAGCTAAGGTGTTCTCTAAGATTGACCTTAGATCGGGATACCACCAATTGAAAATTAGGACCGAGGATATACCCAAGACCGCGTTTTCAACACGCTATGGATTGTATGAGTTCACAGTAATGTCGTTTGGGTTAACCAACGCCCCAGCATACTTTATGAATCTTATGAACAAAGTGTTCATGGATTACTTGGACAAATTTGTGGTAGTATTTATCGATGATATTCTGATCTACTCCAAGGATGAGGAGGAACATGCGGAACACTTACGATTGGTACTCGAGAAATTACGGAGGCATAAATTATATGCAAAGTTTAGTAAGTGTGAGTTCTGGCTAAAAGAAGTCGCCTTTCTAGGCCACATAATCTCAGCCGGTGGAGTAGCAGTGGATCATGCTAAAGTGGAGGCTGTTACGGAATGGAAAGCACCCAAGTCTGTGACTGAAATTCGGAGTTTTCTAGGCTTGGCCGGGTACTACCGAAGGTTCATTGAGGGATTCTCTAAGATAGCCCGACCGATGACGCAATTACTCAAGAAGGAAAAGAAGTTTGTGTGGTCAGAACAGTGTCAGGAAAGCTTTGAGCAGCTTAAAGAAAAGTTGACCTCGGCACCCATTTTAGTTCTTCCCGACATCAGGAAAGACTTCGTTATATACTGTGATGCATCAAGGAAAGGACTAGGAGGAGTACTGATGCAGGACGGAAAAGTTGTGGCCTGCGCGTCGCGACAATTACAAACCAGGTCTTGGAAGACATGTTGAGAGCTTGTGCTCTGGATTTTAGCAAAGACTGGGAGAGATGTTTGCCCTACGCCGAATTCTCCTACAACAACAGCTTTCAAGCAAGCCTAAAGATGTCACCCAATGAGGCATTGTTTGGTCGACGATGTCGAACTCCACTAATGTGGTCTGAGACTGGAGAACGGGCGGTATTTGGACCTGACGTTATCCAAGAAGCCGAGGAAAAGGTTCGCCTGATTCGAGACCGTCTAAAAGTAGCGCAATCACGACAAAAGAGTTACGCTGACACTCGAAGAAGGAACCTGCAATTTAAGGAAGGAGATTATGTTTATCTAAAGGTTTCTCCGATGAGGGGGACGAAAAGGTTTAAGGTCAAAGGAAAACTAGCACCAAGGTATGTGGGACCCTTTCAAATCACGGCTAGGCGGGGAGAAGTCGCATATCAATTACAGCTACCAGAAAATATCGCCGATGTGCACCCAGTCTTCCACGTGTCTCAATTAAAGAAATGCTTACGAGTGCCGGAAGAACAAGCTCCGCTGGAAGAGATTCACATTAGCCATGACCTTACGTATCCAGAACACCCGGTCCGGATATTGGATGAAGCCAAAAAGAGGACTAGGAGCAAAGAGTGGCGTATGTACAAGGTACAATGGAGTAATCACACTGAGGATGAAGCCACCTGGGAAAGCGAAGAATTCTTGAGGACGGAATACCCGCATCTATTCGAAACCCGGTAAGAAATCTCTGAACGAGATTTATTTAAGGGGGGTAGGTTTGTAACACCCTGAAAATTCGACCGACAAATCAAAACTCTAAAAATTCGGATTTTCAAAAACTTTTTAAAATAAATTGCATCATGCCGATTTTATTCGCCGTTCCATTGGATTTCAATTTCGGAGTTTGAAGATTTCGAATAAAGGACAATATTAATCCATTTGCATTAATATTATCGCAAACATATTCTTAGCAATTAAATTTAAGTACGATGGAATGGAATTAACACTAAATAAAGATTTAAATAAATTATATAAGAATGTGGACGATATTAATTTAGGATGAATTTATTAGTGGAAATAACACAAACATTGGGTAAGAATTATATATGCAAATATTAGGAATTTTAGAATCAAATTTATATAATAAATAAATAAAAGTAATAAAAAGAAGAGAGAAAAAGCGAAAAATTGGAAAACGGCACTGTTCATTGCCCGCCAAGTGTTCGACGCGGTTCCCCTAGCCCTAACCCTACCCCGCGCCGCGCCGCGCGCCGTCCCATCGCCGCTGCGGCCGCCGCCCGCCGTCGCGTCGCCGCAGCCGAGTCGTCGCCGTCGCTGCTCCGCTCGGCCGTCGCCCCCACGCCCTCGCGCCCCGCACCGCCTCGCGCCCCAAGCCGCCGCGCGCCGTCGCCATCACCGCCTCGCGCCGCTCGCCCGCCGCGCCGCTGTCCCGTCGCCCTCGCCGTCTGTCGCCGCGCGGCCCGCCGTCCCGTCGCCGCGCCGTTCCATCGCCGCGCCGCACGCCGCGTGCCGTCGCCGTCGCGTTACCTCGCGCCCCACGCCCGCGCGCCGCTTGCCCGTCCCATCGCCACCTCGCGCCGCACGCCCGTCGCGTCGCCACCTCGCGCCCCGCGCCTTGCCGCGCCGCGTCGTCGTCGCATCGCCGCTCCGTCGCCGCGCGCGTCACATCGCCGCTACCGCGTCGCGTCGCCCCGCTGCCGCGCCGCCGCCGCCCCTTCCCCTCTTCTTCTCCCCCCCCTTCCTATAAATTCCCCCCCCTCGCTCCATCCTTTCCCCATCCTCAGCTCCCCCTCTCCTCAACTCCACGCCGCCGCGCCGCCGCCTCCACGCCGCCGCGCCGTCGCGTAGAACCACTGCGCCGCCGCCACGAAGCCGCCGTGCCACGCCGCGCCTTACGCCGATGTCGCCGCCGTCGCCGTCGCCCCCGTCGCCGCCGCCGTCGTCGCCGCTGCCGTCGCGGGTGAGCCGCCCCCTTCCCCTCGCATCCACCGCCGCCGCCGCTCGGGTGAGAGAGAGAGAGAGGGAGAGCCGGCCGATAGAGAAGGGAGAAGAAGAGAGGCCGGGAGGGAGAAGAAAAAAAAAGAGAGAGAGGAAAGAAAGAAAAAGAGAGGAAAAGAGAAAAAAAAGAGAGAGAGAGGGAAGGAAGAAAAAGAGAGAAAAAGAGAGAAAAAGAAAAAGGGAAAAAAAGGGAAAAAGGAAAAAAAATATATAATAATATAAAATAATATTAAATAAATATAAATGATAATAAGAAGTATAATTAAAGGAAAAATTAGGAAAAGTTTAGAAGACTTAAAGAAAAATTAGAATTTAAATTATAGATTAAATTCCCGTCATAGGATTGCAAAAATTTAATATAAATTAGGGGTTATTTTTTTTTAGTCACTATAAATAATCAATTCGCGGTAGTAATTTAAATGTAATCAACAACCAATGAGCGAAATTTTACAGATTGTTAAAGATTATTTTGGATAATCTCTATAAGTAATCGATTCGCGGTAGAAGTTCGGATTTATTCACTAGGAATTCTAGACGCATATTATACTTAATCGGTTGGTCATAGACTAAATTAAATCGTATAATAGTTTTTAGGATTTCGTCCGATATTTAGCTCGCGATAAAAATTGCTAACCTATTACATGGATATAATACTCGGGAATATTAAATTAAAAACCTAGGACAACAAGATAATTATACTCATAAATAATTCACACCGAAAATGGGTTTGCCGTAGTTCGCGAATAGTAAAGTAATATAAAAGAATCGACTTTCGCACTCGATTTTTCATTTGGATTTACTTGGATGTTTATTGAATTCTAATCGAATTCAAATCCATTTTCGCACGTAACTATAGAGCCCGAGGAAGCTGCTGATCCAAGCGAAAGACGAGACCCGCAGGACTTTGAGCAAGGCAAGTCATCACTATTCCTTGAACATGTTGATCCCAATTGCGAAATTGTTTTGTTTACAAATAAAATTGCATGCAATGATAAACATCCTACTTGTGATTATGACATGCCTTGATTATTGTTTACCCCATATTCCTTCGTAACCATGTTTACGTATGAGTCCCTAGTCAACTATGACAATTGCTTAGCAACGCTATTCTAGAATCATGCATACTCATAATTATCAAAATGCTCTATGCTTGGGCAATTGCCTTTGGGAAGGTAATTGAGATGCGGCATGTGGAGACATGAGTACCACATTGCCATGATGTTGATGACATGATTTATGAAAAGAGAAATGAAATTAAAACAACTGTTTTCGACTGGGGCGGACGGAGGATTTGGGTGGTATCCAGGAAAAGGCAAGTACCGTCCCCGGTCAATTAAGGACTGAGCCATGAAGTTAAGCATGAAACGACCCCCGTACAACCGCACTTCTCTTATGGGTATAGACCTAGCGGAATAGATAGCTGAGCAGAGGCAGTATCCATGCATAGTGGTTTCTTGATGTGTGAGGCAGGGGCTCTACGGTGGGGCAGCCATTGGTAGAACCGCGAGGCGGATGTCTACAGTGGTGTCGCCATCGGTAGGACTGCCATGTGAAAATTTAAACATAATTATAACTTAATGCCTGTGTGAGTCTTTCCTTCCCGGGTGCGCCAGAACTCCTCTCGCTGCTAGAAACTGTGTACGCCTAGAGTGCATGAGGATGTAAAGTTCATGGAGCGGGTACTGCCAATGCAAGGTTATCGAAAAGCTTTGCCGTGACATGTCTCATGTGTTGGGACAAGGCTCATGTGTTGGGCAGTCGCGGAGTGCGGGTAAAGTGTACATCCACTGCAGTGTGAGTAAACCCAATCTATTCGAATAGCCGTGCTCGCGGTTACTGAGCATCGGGACGTGTATTACACTTGGCTAGACTCTAAATTCTTAACTTGTGTGGGATGGGATGTTGCATGATGATTTCTATGCTGATGGAGCCACTTCCTGAGAGGAGGGAAGGTGGACGTCCTCAAAAAACCATGACGACTCGATGGCGGGAAGCTATCCTTGGGATCACAATGGATGGTGGACAGAACCGTCATTGTTTAATATGAACACTGGTACTAAAATTTGATCAGTCTGTGCTAGGTCTTAGGTCTGTGAAAAGAATTATAAAACTTGCTTTGTGCAAAAGAACCATAGCCATTCCTTGAATACCCCTTTATCATATGCATTGTTGCTGTGGTGACTTGTTGAGTACGGTTGGTACTCACCCTTGCAAATATAAACTTAATCAGAGGCTGGAGATGAAGCTTCGGAGGATCCCTATGCCTATTACCAGGAGGGTGATGAAGACGATGGCGCTCAATAGGTCTTAGTTACGGTCGTTGCCTGTGGCAATGGCGTGCTGCTGCCTTAACTCCGCTGCCTTACCTATTTCTATTTTGGATGTATTCTGGACCGCTCGGTCCGATGACTTAAGACTATGCCTGCGGGCTATTCATGCAATAATTCGTATTAGACACTCGTGTATGTGCACTGGTTACTTCAGCTATGAATTCGTGTGTACCAGACTACCTGATCCAGGGAAATGGTACTGTTTACACGATTGATTCCTGTTATAAAAACGGGGGTCCACACCAGCCTACCTTAACGACGCGGTTAGACGACGCCCTAGACACCGACATCGTCTAAGCTATCCACCCTAACGTCCTATGTGCCATCCCTATACTAACCACCTCGTTGAAAACCAGTTGTGGACCCTCAGATATTCGACGTTTCGCCGAAACAACCGCTACTTCGTGGCCTATGGTAAATAATTTCTAGAAAAATCTCTAGGGGTCCAACTCTCCAAATCCAGTCTCTCTAGGGTGAGTCCCGTGATTCTGCAGCCGTAAAAACAAACCTAGCTCGATTCCATGACGGAAGGCAAAGTTATCAAGGTTTTAATTTGCATAGATTTCTCCATCTGCATTCCACAGTGTCGCGCTCGCCAGCCTACCTTAACGGCGCGGTTAGTCGACGCGCTTGACACCGACATCGTCTAAGCTATCCACCCTAACATCCTATGTGCCATCCCTATCCTAACCACCTCGTTGAAAACCAGTTGTGGACCCTCAGATATTCGACATTTCGCCGAAACAACCGCTGCTTCGTGGCCTATGGTAAGTAGTTTGTAGAAAAATATCTAAGGGTCCAACTCTCCAAATCCAGTCTCTCTAGGGTGAGGCCCGTGATTCTGCAGCCGTCAAAAAAAACCTAGCTCGATTCCATGACCGGAAGGCAAAGTTATCAAGGTTTTAATTTGTACAGAATTCTCCATCTGCATTCCACAGTTTCGCGCCCACCAGCCTACCTTAACGGCGCGGTTAGTCGACGCGCTTGACACCGACATCGTCTAAGCTATCCACCCTAACGTCCTATGTGCCATCCCTATACTAACCACCTCGTTGAAAACCAGTTGTGGACCCTCAGATAATCGACGTTTCGCCGAAACAACCGCTGCTTCGTGGCCTATGGTAAGTAATTTCTAGAAAAATCTCTGGCGGTCCAACTCTCCAAATCCAGTCTCTCTAGGGTGTGGTCCGTGATTCTGCAACCGTCAAAAAAAACCTAGCTCGATTACACGACCGGAAGGCAAAGTTATCAAGGTTTTAATTTGCACAGAATTCTCCATCTGCATTCCACAGTGATGCGCCCGCCAGCCTACCTTAACGGCGCGGTTAGTCGACGCGCTTGACACCGACATCGTCTAAGCTATCGACCCTAACGTCCTATGTGCCATCCCTATACTAACCACCTCGTTGAAAACCAGTTGTGGACCCTCAGATATTCGACGTTTTGCCGGAACAACCGCTGCTTCGTGGCCTATGGTAAGTAATTTGTAGAAAAATATCTGGGGGTCCAACTCTCCAAATCCAGTCTCTCTAGGGTGAGGCCCGTGATTCTGCAGCCGTCAAAAAAAAACCTAGCTCGATTCCATAATCGGAAGGCAAAGTTATCAAGGTTTTAATTTGCACAGAATTCTCCATCTGCATTCCACAGTGTCGCGCGCGCCAGCCTACCTTAACGGCGCGGTTAGTCGACGCGCTTGACACTGACATCGTCTAAGCTATCCACCCTAACGTCCTATGTGCCATCCCTATACTAACCACCTCGTTGAAAACCAGTTGTGGACCCTCAGATATTCGACGTTTCGCCGAAACATCCGCTGCTTCGTGGCCTATGGTAAGTAATTTCTAGAAAAATCTCTAGGGGTCCAGCACTCCAAATCCAGTCTCTCTAGGGTGAGGTCCGTGATTCTGCAGCCGTCAAAAAAAACCTAGCTCGATTCCATGACCGGAAGGCAAAGTTATCAAGGTTTTAATTTGCACAGAATTCTCCATCTGCATTCCACAGTGATGCGCCCGCCAGCCTACCTTAACGGCGCGGTTAGTCGACGCGCTTGACACCGACATCGTCTAAGCTATCCACCCTAACGTCCTATGTGCCATCCCTATACTAACCACCTCGTCGAAAACCAGTTGTGGACCCTCAGATATTCGACGTTTCGCCGAAACAACCGCTGCTTCGTGGCCTATGGTAAGTAATTTGTAGAAAAATATCTCGGGGTCCAACTCTCCAAATCTAGGCTCTCTAGGGTGAGTCCCGTGATTCTGCAGCCGTCAAAAAAAACCTAGCTCGATTCCATGACCGGAAGGCATAGTTATCAAGGTTTTAATTTGTACAGAATTCTCCATCTGCATTCCACAGTGTCGCGCACGCCAGCCTACCTTAACGGCGCGGTTAGTCGACGCGCTTGACACCGACATCGTCTAAGCTATCCACCCTAACGTCCTATGTGCCATCCCTATAATAACCACCTCGTTGAAAACCAGTTGTGGACCCTCAGATATTCGACGTTTCGCCGAAACAACCGCTGCTTCGTGGCCTATGGTAAATAATTTCTAGAAAAATCTCTGGGGGTCCAACTCTCCAAATCCAGTCTCTCTAGGGTGAGTCCCGTGATTCTGCAGCCGTAAAAAAAAACCTAGCTCGATTGCATGACGGAAGGCAAAGTTATCAAGGTTTTAATTTGCATAGAATTCTCCATCTGCATTCCACAGTGTCGCACTCGCCAGCCTACCTTAACGGCGCGGTTAGTCGACGCGCTTGACACTGACATCGTCTAAGCTATCCACCTAACGTCCTATGTGCCATCCCTATACTAACCACCTCGTTGAAAACCAGTTGTGGACCCTCAGCTATTCGACGTTTCGCCGAAACAACCGCTGCTTCGTGGCCTATGGTAAGTAATTTCTAGAAAAATCTCTGGGGTCCAACTCTCCAAATCCAGTCTCTCTAGGGTGAGGCCCGTGATTCTGCAGCCGTCAAAAAAAACCTAGCTCGATTCTATGACCGGAACGCAAAGTTATCAAGGTTTTAATTTGTACAGAATTCTCCATCTACATTCCACAGTGTCGGCGCGCCAGCCTACCTTAACGGCGCGGTTAGTCGACGCGCGCTTGACACCGACATCGTCTAAGCTATCCACCCTAACGTCCTATATGCCATCCCTATACTAACCACCACGTTGAAAACCAGTTGTGGACCCTCAGATATTCGACGTTTCGCCGAAACATCCGCTGCTTCGTGGCCTACGGTAAGTAATTTGTAGAAAAATCTCTGGGGGTCCAACCCTCCAAATCCAGTCTCTCTAGGGTGAGGCCCGTGATTCTGCAGCCGTCAAAAAAAACCTAGCTCGATTCCATGACCGGAAGGCAAAGTAATCATGGTTTTAATTTGCATAGAATTCTCCATCTGCATTCACAAGTGTCATGCCCGCCAGCCTACCTTAACGCCGCGGTTAGTCGACGCGCTTGACACCGACATCGTCTAAGCTATCCAACCTAATGTCCTATGTGCCATTCCTATGTTAATCACCTCGTTGAAAACCAGTTGTGGACCCTCAGATATTGGACGTTTCGCCGAAACATCCGCTGCTTCATGTCCTATTGTATGTCATTTCTAGAGACATCTCTAGGGGTCCAACTCTCCAAATCCAGTGTCTCAAGGGTGAGGCCCGTGATTCTGTGTCACGTCCTCATAAATTCATCCCGGATTAAAAATCGTTCGCTAAAAGGAATAATAGAATTAATTAAAATTCAAAAAGAAATTGGCAAACACTAAAATACGTACAAGAAAAATTCAAATGTGGCCCGGGGAATTTTTGTTAAATTCTCCTTGGTCTAAAAGGAGCCCTCAAATTTTAGTGGAATTTTCAGAGCACAAATAATAATTATTAAGAAATAAACAAAGTTAAAAAGGTTTTATAAAAAGAAAAGCTCTAAAAAGTCTTTTTCCCCCCCTCCCCCTCTTGGGCCGGCTCGGCCCATCTCCTTCCCTCTCTCTCCTCCTCCCCGCGGCCCATTCGGCCTTCCCCCGCGCGCGCGCCGCTGACGGTCGGGCCCGCCCGCCACCCTCGCTGACGGGTGGGGCCCGCCTGTCATCCCTATCCTCGCGCCGCGCCGCCGCCCGTCCGTGCCCTAGCGCCGCCGCCGCCGCGGATTCCGCCGCATCCCGCCGTCCCCGCGCGCAATAAAGTGGGGGGAATCATTCCCCGTGATTCCCTCTCCCTTTCCCCCCACTTTTCCCTCTCTCTCTCCCTCGGATTCGTCCGGATTCACGCCCGCGATCCTCGCCGGCGCATCAATGGCGGCCGAGACTTCCGCGGCCGTTTCCTTCCTCTCCGGCCGCCCTCTCTCGCTCCCGACGCTATATAATCGTTCCCCGAGCCTCCCTCCTCCGTTTCCGCCGCTCGCCGCTCGCTCTCCCCGTCGGGTTCGCGCTCGCGCCGTCGTCCTCTCTCTCCGCCGTCGCCGCCGAGCTCCGGTTCGCCGCCGTCGTCGCCCCGGACCTCCTCCCGTCTCGGCGTCGCCTCCTTCGGCTTCGCCGCGTCCTCGTCGACCTCGTCCGCGCCTCCGTTTCGCCCGCCGACCGCCGGAGCGCCGTCGTCCTCGCCGTCCCGAACCGTGCCGCCGCCTTCCTCCGCTTCGGTCGCCGTCTCCGTCGCCGCCGTCGACCCGGGGTGAGCCGAAGACCGCCGCTTCGCTTCCCTCTTCTCTCCTCTCTCTCGGGCGCCGCTCCGCCGCGCCGGTGGTCGCCGGCGGTGACCATCGGGGCGCGGGTGCGCCGCCTCCCGTCGGCCGTGCCGGCGAGGCCGCCTTCGGGCGCGCCCCGCGGCTGCCAGGTGGGGCCCGGCTGTCAGCCGCCCGCGCCCGCGGGTGCGGCTGACGCGTGGGACCCACGGCGCCGGCCGCCGCCAGCCGCGTGCTCCCGGTCCACCGTGGACCGAGAGGCTGCCGCGTGGGCCCCACTCCCGTGGACCCGGTCCGCGCGCCCTCTCTCCCGGCTGACGCAATAAATGAGTTTTTAAATTAAAATTTAAATGAAGAAATTCGCAAATATCCATTTAAAGAGCATATAAACTTCAAATGGCCATAACTTGGCCATTTGAACTCGGAATTGGACCGTTCAAGTCTCTAATTTTTCCTTAAGAAGTCAAGAATCCATTTTTGTGCTTTGTTTCTGTTGTTGTATGGAGTTTATTAGAGTAAAAGCCTTTTCTTTTCCGTTGGTCGTGTAGACGCTGCAGCTTCGGAAGATCCGCTCTTCGTGGTAGTTGAAGCCGGCGTTTGGGAAAGCGAGCAAGGCAAGTCACATCATCCTTGAGCATATCGAATCCCAGTTTATAAAATTATTTTGATTTAAATTAATGCATTACCGCTTTATTTAAATTCCCGCGTTATCACTGTTTTATTTAGCCATGCCTATTTACCTTTGTTATGACCTTATTATTATTGTTATTGCTATTATTTCCTTGTTCACCCTAGATTAAACAAAACCCCAACTAGTGGACACTCTACTCATGGTATCACTAGTATGATGTTAGGTAGATGCTTCGCTTTTAATTAGGTAACATTAGGTTGTTTTACAACTCTAGACTTTGGGAATATTCATATCACCTGGACACTTTGGAATTGTTGGTTTGTTGTGGAATTGGAATCACACCTCCCCCTTTATTCAAAATCCCAAAAATGGTTTTAGGCTGGGCTCGGGGTGCATGGTTTTGATAGTAGCACCTCGGCCATATAAGGACCGGTCTTCGGGCCTCTGTTGCAAAGCACTACCGTACTTCCACATGTCTAGTGGGTAAGGCTTAGTTTGTGGCTCAGTCTGGTTATAAACAAAAGTACACGGATGGAGATGGATGAAGTCGGGGGTCGATGGACATTCTCCAGGGCAAATGAAGGCTACACGAGCTGCGGCCCGGTAGTCGAGATGTCATGGCACAGGGTTGGTGCTCTGCTGCTAGGGGCTCAGTCCTGCCTGCCTGTCCCGGAGGTTCCGGCCGTAGGTGGGATTGGGTCGGTACTCTTGTCTATGGCTAGGATGGGTCGGAAACTATGTCACGTCTTCCGTCTGTATACCGTGGTGGTATGTGGCACGTGGTTGCACGTGAGGAAGACGTGTCTTGTGGGTAAAGATGTACACCTCTGATCAGAGTATAATCTATTCGAATAGCCGCGCCCTCGGTTATGGGCAAGCCGAGCAATGTACCCAAGTTAGTGTTTTAATTCTTAAAACCTGCTTAACAACTAAAATGAGGAATGGTTGGCCTGGGTTGGCTTGGGACGAGCTGGGACCCAGGGTCGGGTTGCTAGTTCGGTCTGAATCATCGTAGGCCTTGGGTTAAGGCAGGTTCGTGTGGGTTCACGGCCTTGATTAATAATACTGTGTAGCTCTAGGATCGTCTTTATAAAATAGCTTGAGCAACTAAGTGACTTTTAAATGCTGTTTACTGCAAAACTTAACCCCTATTATTATCCCCCCTTGTACCCCCTTGCATTAATCATGCATCTGCCGGCGTGGCTTGCTGAGTACTGTGGTTGTACTCATTCTTGCTCAATCTTTTCCCCCTTCAGTAAGAGAAGCTTTGGAGAAGATGTCCTAGGTGGAGTCCTGGCTTATACCCCAGTTGAGCGCCTGTGAAGATGGAGCCGTAGGCCCGCTAGTCCGCTGCTGTTTATTTTTGATTGCCAGGCCTGAAGCGCCTTTGTAATAATGTAAATATTATCGATATAATAAAGATGTGTCTTTTATATCATGTTTGTGTGGTGTACCCCGGCTTTTCCTGGGACGGGGATTAATACACTAGCGTTCGGGAAAAGGCAATTTTCCCGGTCGCGACAAGCTGGTATCAGAGCCATCTCGACTGTAGGATAAGCCAAGTGGATAAAACCTAAGGACATATTTTATAAATAAAACTATTTGCGAAAGTTCCTCTTTTTCTCCTTCCCCTAATGCTATTTGCAAAAGGTTTACTCTTTTCTTCCTTCAAATTTCAACTAGTACTAGATGGTCAGGTCAGTGAAGAAGAAGACATCGTCAGTTGTCTGCCGAAGCTCCGGAAGGCTGCAGGATCTGCTAGCGAAGTGGAGGAAGCAGTGAAGCCAGCTGTGAAGGAGTGAAGATCTGGGAGAACCCGTCGCAGAACCTAAGCCACCCTGTAGGGTAGTGTTGTTAGTCGTGTGTTCCTTGCTTGTGTGTGTAGCGCGTGGTTTGCATCGGTGGGTTGTGATGTAACCATGCTAGGTTGTTTGCTTAATCAACTTGCAGAATAAGCCCAACATACATCATAACAGCAAAAGGCATAGATCTGTTAAGGTCCTATCCTTAGTTTCTAATCTGTCTCTCCCCTTTTGTTTTCCCTCTCTCCCTCTCCAAACCTTTGCAACAGATGGCTGACAATGAGAAAGGCAATAAGGTCAGAAGATAGGATATTGGTACCTCAAGCTCCCGAGTGAATGAAGCACCAGACACCAGTTGTGTGACACTGGTCCAACACCTGATTAACCAGAACCGATTGCTTATAGAGATACTACAGCAGCATCAGACGCCAATTCTGAACCTGAGTCAAATACAACCTCAAGTGCAGTTGGAGGCAGTCCAAGCACTCAC
This sequence comes from Oryza meridionalis, assembly GCA_000338895.3. Lineage (NCBI taxonomy): Eukaryota > Viridiplantae > Streptophyta > Magnoliopsida > Poales > Poaceae > Oryza > Oryza meridionalis. The sequence continues at coordinate 23,618,877 of CM002532.2, read as the reverse complement.
ACCACAAGTCAGCATGCCGCCAGCATCCCGAAGGACCCATGGTGACGTGCCACATGTTGACTCAAAAGACGCAAGTATCATTTGTTTTATGTGTGATGAGCAAGGGCACTATGCAAGGGAGTGTCCCCAGCAGAAAAGAAAAACACCAATGCGAACCGAAGATGAAGTCCGTAAGATGATCATTACCAGCACAGAATGGCCTCCACCAGGAATGACAAAACGTCAGAGAAGAAATACCTTCCGAGGGGCACCACAGTTGACAGAGCATCTTTTAGCTAATGGAGGTAGAGTGTCTGATAGTGAAGATTCAGATCAAGTCTCCTCAGATGATGAAGAGGAGAAGTCTCCCCAAGGTTTCAACCAGAATAAAATGGAACATAAGGCATGTTCCCGTTGTGGAGAAATCGGTCATGTTGCCAGCTCGTGTGCCCCTACATGCGTTCATTGTGAGGAAGACCATCCACCCGACAGGTGTCCAACGAGCAAGATCACTTGTTTCTTTTGTGAAGGAACTGATCATGTACCAAAAGATTGTCAATTCAGTTTTCTGCTAACGAAGAAGATGGCCCACCAACCCGCCAGTTCCAACGGAGAGAAGCATCAAGGCAACACAAATCCTCGCCAAGATTACAGTTTCAGCCTAACTCCAGTGCCAGGACAGAGGAATCAAAATGAGAAAAGAAAATGCCGAGTCCGGGAAGATATCTGTTGCTTCAATTGTCAAGGAATGGGTCATTTCGCTGACAAGTGCCCAAAACCGAGAAACATAGCTGCCAGCACGTCAGTCCACGCAGCCCCCTGCAATCAGAAGCTTGTTCCTCAGCGAATTGTCATCCATGCATCCCGAAGCAGTCCTATAGCCCGCGTTGCAACAGCTCCAACTCCAGCGAGTGCATTACCACAAGGTGTCAATGCTCAATTTCAGCCCCAGCCATCAATTGACAAGACAGAGGCCAGTATCGGCATTGTACCTTTGGATGTTCCAGCACGGCAGCCAAGAAATCAAGTACCAGATGAAGAACCCGAGCATCAGTGTTCAAATACTTTTGTTTTATAGTTGTTCCCCGTCAATCATGTAATAACAGAGAAACATGAGATAATGAATGAGTTTGATAAGTTTATTGAGGGATCCATGTTAAGATTGCAAGTGCTGTGAGTTGTGTACATTTTGTTGCTGGTTAGGGAGACCTAGGGTCTCATTTCCGTAAGCTCATAATCTATTATGAATCAAATAACCTAGCGATTGATGGCGAAGAAAATCAAGTGATCAACCAAAGAGACATTTGTTTGGACTGAGAGTTTCAGATGTGTCTTCTTCGGATCAAAGGCATGCACCCGTTGTGGAGAAACTGGACACGTCGCTAGCATGTGTCTCACACTCTGCTCTCACTATGAAGAAGACCATCCACCAGGGGAGTGTCCCACCCGCAAGATCACATGTTTTCTGTGCGAAGGTACAAACCATGTGCCCAAGGATTGCCAACTCAGTGTGTTGTAGACCAAGACCGCAGAAATCCAACGAACAACCCTACGATTGTCTCCTCAGCTAGTCAGCTCCAACAGCCACATCGACGATATCATCCACAGCACCAATGCTCCTCCTGCTGCACCTGACTCTGCAATAAATCATAGCAATAATACCTTCAGCACCAACCATTCTCTGCACCGACAGCCTCAGCAAAGACTTGTCGTCGATGGAAGAAGTTGTGTCTCTCCCCGACCTACTCCAGGCCGAGCCAAGGGCAATCAACCTCCGGAGGGCGATACCAAGCAGAAGACCGTTATTCGCCTCAAACAGCACTCAGAAGGAAGCTTCTCCGGTGAATAATAGTAATATGCAGTCCTATCACATCATCACAGAACCAATCAAGGATGATGCAGTCACTAGAACAATGCCCGCTATATCTCTCCAGAGTCAAAATGAGCAGCCATGCTTGTGGTTTTCAGTTCGCTACCTATCATTGTGCAGTCGAAAGTTTGCAGCAATCATGTAATCAATAAATATATTCATGTCTGTAAACAGTGAGCTTGCTATGTTTAGAGATGATTCATGTTGAGGATACAATGTACCGATGATAAGTACCTTCCCTTTTTGTTTAAGGCAGTGCCTTGTATTCGGGTAATAAGGGAGAAATGTGTAATACAGACAAATTCTAAGAGGATTCCTTTGGAAGATGCGGATATGTGATCATGTGTACAATTGTTTACTGACAAAGGAGACCTAGGGTCTCGTGTCAGAGGAACTATATTCTAACCTCGAGTTAATAACCAACCTGTTGATGGAAAAGAAAACCAATTAAACTGTGTTGGGTTAAAAAGCCAATGAGATGGTAGTTGGGGATAGGAGTTTGGATACGCCTTTTTACAGATCAAGATAAGGATTGCTGGATGAAACCCATAAGGGTACCCGCCATGCCTCTACATTGATAAGTTCGGATATACCTGCAAACAGTTAAGAAGATCCAGGAGACATCAATATTTGGGAACATAATAGTCGATGGTTGGTAATTAGTCTATCAGGTATCAGAAAAGGGTCAAAGGTGATATGGCAGAAGAACAATATGGATGCTCCCCATTTCGAGGAAGCACTAAAGATGATCATCGGCAATTAAACCCTAACGACATAGATACAGATAGCAAGCAATGTGTTTCCCTGAAGGAAGTTAGTGCAGCTTTTTGACGAACCACATCAAGGTTTCACTGAAAGGCAGCAAGCCAAAGGACCTCATCGTCCCCAGAAGCGTCCGCAATCCACATCAAAGAATACCATCTGTTAGAGATAAGCCGGAAGATGATTGATAAAAGAGATTGGCAAAGATGTTCTCCAGCATGAAAGAAGTAGGCCGAAAGGTGATTGATAAACAGAAACATGCTCTGCACCGCTCAAGGAAGACCCCTGATTGTAATTGCCCCGCAACAGTCACCTTGTCATTAAGAAAGCAAGATGACCTAGGTAAAAGTGTTTCTATGAAGGCAAAGAGTGAAACCTTCAACCCGGTATCAGATGCTACACGGAGTGAAAAGTGCAAGCACCGGTTACCAGGTAATGCCATGTCTTGGGAGATGATCCAATGGGAAAGAGCACATCAAGGTTAAAGGTGTAAAGGAATACGTTGAATGCTAACTGAGGACAACCTGAAGATAATAATGGGAAGTAAACTGAATGTAAAGAAAGTGAATCCGAGTTGCTTGTTCATGGGAGCTATTCCCAGTTATGAACCAAGTGTTATGTTCGAAGATAGTTTACAGAGGTCAGATTAAAATCAAATGTAACAGCGAAGCTTCAGATTTGGCAGGGTAACGATCAAACAATAACAAGTCCAGCAGTAAAGTCATCTGGAAAGGCGTCAAAGCATGTCAAGTGGGATAAGTTGGCTCTGTTGAGAAACATAACTGAAAGGCGAAAATTATTGACCCTTGCATCGAATAGCAGAAGTACCTAGCACCGGAGACCAGGAAAGCTAATATGAGATAGTTAATGGCAAGTTGTCAATCATGGTATCATTAGTAAGCGGGATATCATAGTCTAAAGCCTATGGTGGTAAGCTGGAAGGAAACGCCAAGCATGGTATTCTCATGATGACAAGCATGGTATCCTAGTAATGACAAGCAGGTTACGACACATGACATGAAGTTGATAACTTGTATGAGGTTGACTCCAAAGATATGAACTATGCAAAGTTCTGGAACTGAAGCCCCATCTTCAAGTGCCGCAACCCAGTCGAAGTCAGCTAAAGGTTCAACCAGGGACAAGTCAGGTGAAGAGAAGATTCCATCTACAACAGGAGATCGAGCCAAGCAGTCCAGAGTGTAGAAGTTTTGTTAGGCAAGTTTGCTATAGAAGACGGAGCGGAAGAAGTCAGACAAGAAGAGAAGACCGCCCAACCTATCTTCTTGCTAGCCTCCTCGAATCTCGGGGACGAGATTCTTGTAAGGGGGGTGGATTTGTCACGTCCTGATAAATTCATCCCGGATTAAAAATCGTTCGCTAAAAGGAATAATAGAATTAATTAAAATTCGAAAAGAAATTGGCAAACACTAAAATACGTACAAGAAAAATTCAAATGTGGCCCGGGGAATTTTTGTTAAATTCTCCTTGGTCTAAAAGGAGCCCTCAAATTTTAGTGGAATTTTCAGAGCACAAATAATAATTATTAAGAAATAAACAAAGTTAAAAAGGTTTTATAAAAAGAAAAGCTCTAAAAAGTCTTTTTCCCCCCCCTCCCCCTCTTGGGCCGGCTCGGCCCATCTCCTTCCCTCTCTCTCCTCCTCCCCGCGGCCCATTCGGCCTTCCCCCGCGCGCGCGCCGCTGACGGTCGGGCCCGCCCGCCACCCTCGCTGACGGGTGGGGCCCGCCTGTCATCCCTATCCTCGCGCCGCGCCGCCGCCCGTCCGTGCCCTAGCGCCGCCGCCGCCGCGGATTCCGCCGCATCCCGCCGTCCCCGCGCGCAATAAAGTGGGGGGAATCATTCCCCGTGATTCCCTCTCCCTTTCCCCCCACTTTTCCCTCTCTCTCTCCCTCGGATTCGTCCGGATTCACGCCCGCGATCCTCGCCGGCGCATCAATGGCGGCCGAGACTTCCGCGGCCGTTTCCTTCCTCTCCGGCCGCCCTCTCTCGCTCCCGACGCTATATAATCGTTCCCCGAGCCTCCCTCCTCCGTTTCCGCCGCTCGCCGCTCGCTCTCCCCGTCGGGTTCGCGCTCGCGCCGTCGTCCTCTCTCTCCGCCGTCGCCGCCGAGCTCCGGTTCGCCGCCGTCGTCGCCCCGGACCTCCTCCCGTCTCGGCGTCGCCTCCTTCGGCTTCGCCGTGTCCTCGTCGACCTCGTCCGCGCCTCCGTTTCGCCCGCCGACCGCCGGAGCGCCGTGATTCTGCAGCCGTCAAAAAAAACCTAGCTCGATTCCATGACCGGAAGGCAAAGTTATCAAGGTTTTAATTTGCACAGAATTCTCCATCTGCATTCCACAGTGATGCGCCCGCCAGCCTACCTTAACGGCGCGGTTAGTCAACGCGCTTGACACCGACATCGTCTAAGCTATCCACCCTAACGTCCTATGTGCCATCCCTATACTAACCACCTCGTTGAAAACCAGTTGTGGACCCTCAGGTATTCGACGTTTCGCCGAAACAACCGCTGCTTCGTGGCCTATGGTAAGTAATTTGTAGAAAAATATCTGGGGGTCCAACTCTCCAAATCCAGTTTCTCTAGGGTGAGGCCCGTGATTCTACAGCCGTAAAAAAAAACCTAGCTCGATTCCATGACCGGAAGGCAAAGTTATCAAGGTTTTAATTTGTACAGAATTCTCCATCTGCATTCCACAGTGTCGCGCCCGCCAGCCTACCTTAACGGCGCGGTTTGTCGACGCGCTTGATACCGACATCGTCTATGCTATCGACCCTAACGTACTATGTGCCATCCCTATACTAACCACCTCGTTGAAAACCAGTTGTGGACCCTCAGATATTCGACGTTTTGCCGAAACAACCGCTGCTTCGTGGCCTATGGTAAGTAATTTGTAGAAAAATATCTGGGGGTCCAACTCTCCAAATCCAGTCTCTCTAGGGTGAGGCCCGTGATCCTGCAGCCGTCAAAAAAAAACCTAGCTCGATTCCATAACCGGAAGGCAAAGTTATCAAGGTTTTAATTTGCACAGAATTCTCCATCTGCATTCCACAGTGTCGCGCGCGCCAGCCTACCTTAACGGCGCGGTTAGTCGACGCGCTTGACACCGACATCATCTAAGCTATCGACCCTAACGTCCTATGTGCCATCCCTATACTAACCACCTCGTTGAAAACCAGTTGTGGACCCTCAGATATTCGACGTTTTGCCGAAACAACCGCTGCTTCGTGGCCTATGGTAAGTAATTTGTAGAAAAATATCTGGGGGTCCAACTCTCCAAATCCAGTCTCTCTAGGGTGAGGCCCGTGATTCTGCAGCCGTCAAAAAAAACCTAGCTCGATTCCCTGACCGGAAGGCAAAGTTATCAAGGTTTTAATTTGCACAGAATTCTTCATCTGCATTACACAGTGTTGCGCGCGCCAGCCTACCTTAACGGCGCGGTTAGTCGACGCGCTTGACACCGACATCGTCTAAGCTATCCACCCTAACGTCCTATGTGCCATCCCTATACTAACCACCTCGTTGAAAACCAGTTGTGGACCCTCAGATATTCGACGTTTCGCCGAAACAACCGCTGCTTCGTGGCCTATGGTAAGTAATTTCTAGAAAAATCTCTGGCGGTCCAACTCTCCAAATCCAGTCTCTCTAGGGTGAGGTCCGTGATTCTGCAGCCGTCAAAAAAAACCTAGCTCGATTCCATGACCGGAAGGCAAAGTTATCAAGGTTTTAATTTGCACAGAATTCTCCATCTGCATTCCACAGTGATGCGCCCGCCAGCCTACCTTAACGGCGCGGTTAGTCAACGCGCTTGACACCGACATCGTCTAAGCTATCCACCCTAACGTCCTATGTGCCATCCCTATACTAACCACCTCGTTGAAAACCAGTTGTGGACCCTCAGGTATTCGACGTTTCGCCGAAACAACCGCTGCTTCGTGGCCTATGGTAAGTAATTTGTAGAAAAATATCTGGGGGTCCAACTCTCCAAATCCAGTCTCTCTAGGGTGAGGCCCGTGATTCTGCAGCCGTAAAAAAAACCTAGCTCGATTCCATGACCGGAAGGCAAAGTTATCAAGGTTTTAATTTGTACAGAATTCTCCATCTGCATTCCACAGTGTCGCGCCCGCCAGCCTACCTTAACGGCGCGGTTTGTCGACGCGCTTGATACCGACATCGTCTATGCTATCGACCCTAACGTACTATGTGCCATCCCTATACTAACCACCTCGTTGAAAACCAGTTGTGGACCCTCAGATATTCGACGTTTTGCCGAAACAACCGCTGCTTCGTGGCCTATGGTAAGTAATTTGTAGAAAAATATCTGGGGGTCCAACTCTCCAAATCTAGTCTCTCTAGGGTGAGGCCCGTGATCCTGCAGCCGTCAAAAAAAAACCTAGCTCGATTCCATAACCGGAAGGCAAAGTTATCAAGGTTTTAATTTGCACAGAATTCTCCATCTGCATTCCACAGTGTCGCGCGCGCCAGCCTACCTTAACGGCGCGGTTAGTCGACGCGCTTGACACCGACATCGTCTAAGCTATCGACCCTAACGTCCTATGTGCCATCCCTATACTAACCACCTCGTTGAAAACCAGTTGTGGACCCTCAGATATTCGACGTTTTGCCGAAACAACCGCTGCTTCGTGGCCTATGGTAAGTAATTTGTAGAAAAATATTTGGGGGTCCAACTCTCCAAATCCAGTCTCTCTAGGGTGAGGCCCGTGATTCTGCAGCCGTAAAAAAAACCTAGCTCGATTCCAATACCGGAAGGCAAAGTTATCAAGGTTTTAATTTGTACAGAATTCTCCATCTGCATTCCACAGTGTCGCGCCCGCCAACCTACCTTAACGACGCGGTTAGTCGACGCGCTTGACAGCGACATCGTCTATGCTATCGACCCTAACGTCCTATGTGCCATCCCTATACTAACCACCTCGTTGAAAACCAGTTGTGGACCCTCAGATATTCGACGTTTTGCCGAAACAACCGCTGCTTCGTGGCCTATGGTAACTAATTTGTAGAAAAATATCTGGGGGTCCAACTCTCCAAATCCAGTCTCTCTAGGGTGAGGCCCGTGATTCTGCAGCCGTCAAAAAAAAAACCTAGCTCGATTCCATAACCGGAAGGCAAAGTTATCAAGGTTTTAATTTGCACAGAATTCTCCATCTGCATTCCACTGTGTCGCGCGCGCCAGCTTACCTTAACGGCGCGGTTAGTCGACGCGCTTGACACCGACTTCGTCTAAGCTATCGACCCTAACGTCCTATGTGCCATCCCTATACTAACCACCTCGTTGAAAACCAGTTGTGGACCCTCAGATATTCGACGTTTCACCGAAACAACTGCTGCTTCGTGGCCTATGGTAAGTAATTTGTAGAAAAATATCTGGCGGTCCAACTCTCCAAATCCAGTGTCTCTAGGGTGAGGCCCGTGATTCTGCAGCCGTCAAAAAAAACCTAGCTCGATTCCATGACCTGAAGGCAAAGTTATCAAGGTTTTAATTTGCACAGAATTCTCCATCTGCATTCCACAGTATCGCGCCCGCCAGCCTACCTTAACGACGCGGTTTGTCGACGCGCTTGACACCGACATCGTCTAAGCTATCGACCCTAACGTCCTATGTGCCATCCCTATACTAACCACCTCGTTGAAAACCAGTTGTGGACCCTCAGATATTCGACGTTTTGCCGAAACAACCGCTGCTTCGTGGCCTATGGTAAGTAATTTGTAGAAAAATATTTGGGGGTCCAACTCTCCAAATCCAGTCTCTCTAGGGTGAGGCCCGTGATTCTGCAGCCGTAAAAAAAACCTAGCTCGATTCCAATACCGGAAGGCAAAGTTATCAAGGTTTTAATTTGTACAGAATTCTCCATCTGCATTCCACAGTGTCGCGCCCGCCAACCTACCTTAACGACGCGGTTAGTCGACGCGCTTGACAGCGACATCGTCTATGCTATCGACCCTAACGTCCTATGTGCCATCCCTATACTAACCACCTCGTTGAAAACCAGTTGTGGACCCTCAGATATTCGACGTTTTGCCGAAACAACCGCTGCTTCGTGGCCTATGGTAACTAATTTGTAGAAAAATATCTGGGGGTCCAACTCTCCAAATCCAGTCTCTCTAGGGTGAGGCCCGTGATTCTGCAGCCGTCAAAAAAAAAACCTAGCTCGATTCCATAACCGGAAGGCAAAGTTATCAAGGTTTTAATTTGCACAGAATTCTACATCTGCATTCCACTGTGTCGCGCGCGCCAGCTTACCTTAACGGCGCGGTTAGTCGACGCGCTTGACACCGACTTCGTCTAAGCTATCGACCCTAACGTCCTATGTGCCATCCCTATACTAACCACCTCGTTGAAAACCAGTTGTGGACCCTCAGATATTCGACGTTTCACCGAAACAACTGCTGCTTCGTGGCCTATGGTAAGTAATTTGTAGAAAAATATCTGGCGGTCCAACTCTCCAAATCCAGTGTCTCTAGGGTGAGGCCCGTGATTCTGCAGCCGTCAAAAAAAACCTAGCTCGATTCCATGACCGGAAGGCAAAGTTATCAAGGTTTTAATTTGCACAGAATTCTCCATCTGCATTCCACAGTATCGCGCCCGCCAGCCTACCTTAACGACGCGGTTTGTCGACGCGCTTGACACTGACATCGTCTAAGCTATCCACCCTAATGTCCTATGTGCCATCCCTATACTAGCCACCTCGTTAAAAACCAGTTGTGCACCCTCAGATATTCGACGTTTCGCCGAAACAACCACTGCTTCGTGGCCTATGGTAAGTAATTTCTAGAAAATTATCTCGGGGTCCAACTCTCCAAATCCAGTCTCTCTAAGGTGAGGCCCGTGATTCTGCAGCCGTCAAAAAAAACCTAGCTCGATTCCATGACCGGAATGCAAAGTTATCAAGGTTTTAATTTGCACAGAATTTCCATCTGCATTCCACAGTGTCGCGCCCGCCAGCCTACCTTAACGACGCGGTTAGTCGACGCGCTTGACACCGACACTGTCTAAGCTATCGACCCTAACGTCCTATGTGCCATCCCTGTACTAACCACCTCGTTGAAAACCAGTTGTGGACCCTCAGATATTCGACGTTTTGCCGAAACAACCGCTGCTTCGTGGCCTATGGTAAGTAATTTGTAGAAAAATATCTGGGGGTCCAACTCTCCAAATCCAGTCTCTCTAGGGTTAGGCCCGTGATTCTGCAGCCGTCAAAAAAAACCTAGCTCGATTCCATGACCGGAAGGCAAAGTTATCAAGGTTTTAATTTGCACAGAATTCTACATCTGCATTCCACAGTGTCGTGCCCGCCAGCCTACCTTAACGACGCGGTTAGTCGACGCGCTTGACACCGACATCGTCTAAGCTATCCACCCTAACGTCCTATGTGCCATCCCTATACTACGACGATTGTCTGCGTAGCTCTTCTGGCGCGACTGGGAACTCGCAACCTTTCTTGGATAATTTTCACTTTTTCTTCTGCCTCTCGCAATATGTCTGTCCCAAAAACTTGACGCTCACCTGTTTGATCCCAAAGGAGCGGCGTGCGACACTTCCGGCCATACAATGCTTCATACGGAGCCATTTGAAGACGTAGCACTCTGTGACGTGTGCCAAAAGGTGAAGGCTGAGCACCAGAGACCGGCAGGTTTGTTGCAACCCCTTAGGATTCCCGAATGGAAATGGGATGAGATAGGTATGGATTTCATTGTTGGATTGCCCAAGACCGCAACAGGGTACGATTCCATCTGGGTGATTGTGGATCGACTCACCAAGACGGCGAGATTCATCCCCGTTAAGACAAATTATAGCAGTGCCAAGCTAGCCGAGTTATACATGACCAGGATAGTATGTCTTCATGGTGTACCTAAGAAAATTATATCTGATCGAGGCACACAGTTTACCTCGCATTTCTGGGAGAAAGTACATGAAGCCCTAGGAAGTTACCTAGCATTTAGCACAGCTTATCACCCACAAACGGATGGCCAGACAAAGAGAACAAACCAGGTCTTGGAAGACATGTTGAGAGCTTGTGCTCTAGATTTTAGCAAAGACTGGGAGAGATGTTTGCCCTACGCCGAATTCTCCTACAACAACAGCTTTCAAGCAAGCCTAAAGATGTCACCCAATGAGGCATTGTTTGGTCAACGATGTTGAACTCCACTAATGTGGTCTGAGACTGGAGAACGGGCAGTATTTGGACCTGACATTATCCAAGAAGCCGAGGAAAAGGTTCGCCTGATTCGAGACCGTCTAAAAGTAGCACAATCACGACAAAAGAGTTACGCCGACACTCGAAGAAGAAACCTGGAATTTAAGGAAGGAGATTATGTTTATCTGAAGGTTTCTCCGTTGAGAGGCACGAAAAGGTTTAAGGTCAAAGGAAAACTAGCGCCAAGGTATGTGGGACCCTTTCAAATCACGGCTAGACGAGGAGAAGTCGCATATCAGTTACAGCTACCAGAGAATATCGCCGATGTGCACCCAATCTTCCATGTGTCTCAATTAAAGAAGTGCTTACGAGTGCCGGAAGAACAAGCTCCGCTGGAAGAGATTCACATTAGCCATGACCTTACGTATCCAGAACACCTGGTCCGGATATTGGATGAAGCCAAAAAGAGGACTAGGAGCAAAGAGTGTCGTATGTACAAGGTACAATGGAGTAATCACACTGAGGATGAAGCCACCTGGGAAAGCGAAGAATTCTTGAGGACGGAATACCCGCATCTATTCGAAACCTGGTAAGAAATCTCGGGACGAGATTTATTTAAGGGGGTAGGTTTGTAACACCCTGAAAATTCGACCGACAAATCAAAACTCTAAAAATTCGGATTTTCAAAAACTTTTTAAAATAAATTGCATCATGCCGATTTTATTCGCCGTTCCATTGAATTTCGATTTCGGAGTTTGGAGATTTCGAATAAAGAACTAAATCAATCAATTTACATCGATATTATCGCAAACATGCTCGTATCAATTAAATTTAAATGCGATGGAATGGAATTAACACTAAATAAAGATTTAAATAAATTATATAAAAATATGAGCAATATTAATTTAGGATGAATTTATTAGTGGGAATAACACAAATATTGGGTAAGAATCATATATGCAAATATTAGGAATTTTAGAATCGAATTTATATAATAAATAAATAAAAAAATAATAATAATAAAATAATAAAAAAATAATAAAAAAATTAAAAAATTAAAAAGGAAAAATTGGTAATCGGCACTGTTCATTGCACCTAAGGTGCTCGACGCGGTTCCCCTAGCCCTAACCCTACCCCGCGCCGCGCCGCGCGCCGTCCCCTCTCCCGCCGTGCCGCTCGCCGCCGCGCCACCGTCCCATCGCCGCTCGTCCGTCGCCCCCGCACCCTCGCGCCCCGCACCGCCTCGAGCCCCGCGCCGCCCCGTCGCCATCACGAGCCCCATCGCCGCCTGCCGCCGTGCGCCGTTGCCCCGCATGACCGCCGCGTCGTCATCGCCGTCATGCCGAGCCCGTGCCGAGCCAAGCCGAGCCTCGCGCCGCGCCGCGCCGCGCCGTCCTATCGTCGCCTTCACCGTCGCATTGCCGCCCGTCGCGTCGCCGCCCGTCCCGTCGCCGCGCGCGCGTCCCATCGCCGCCTCAAGCCCCACGCGCCCCGTCACCACCTGCCGCGCCGCTCGCTCGTCGCATCGCCGCCTCGCGCCCCGCGCCGCTTCGCCCGCCCGTCGCCATCGTCGCCTGCCGCGCCGCGCGCCGCCCGTCGCCATCGCCATAGCTGCCGCCCCTCCCCTCTCTTTTCCCCCTCTCTCCCCTATAAATCCCCTCTCCCCTCTCCATTCTCCCCCACCCCATCTCCCTCCATCTCCCCTCTTCCCTCCCCACCGAGCCACCGCCTTCGTGCCGCCGCGCCGCCGCCCTCGCGCCGCCGCACCGCCACCTTGAGCCGCTGCGCCGCCCGCCTTGAGCCGCCGCGCCGCCACCCTCGGTGCCGCCACACCGCGCCGCGGTGTGGGATGGGATGTTGCATGATGATTTCTATGCTGATGGAGCCACTTCCTGAGAGGAGGGAAGGTGGACGTCCTCAGAAAACCTTGACGACTCGATGGCGGGAAGCTATCCTTGGGATCACAATGGATGGTTGGCAGAACCGTCATTGTTTAAAATGAACACTGGTACTAAAATTTGATCAGTCTAAGCTAGATCTTAGGCTTGTGAAAAGAATTGCAAAACTTGCTTTGTGCAAAAGAACCATAGCCATTCCTTGAATGCCCTTTATCATATGCATTGTTGCTGTGGTGGCTTGTTGAGTACGGTTAGTACTCACCCTTGCAAATATAAGCTTAATCAGAGGCCGAAGATGAAGCTTCGGAGGATCCCTATGCCTATTACCAGGAGGGTGATGAAGAAGAAGGCGCTCAATAGGTCTTAGTTACGGTCGTTGCCTGTGGCAATGGCGTGCCGCTGCCTTAACTCCGCTGCCTTACCTATTTCTGTTTTTGGATGTATTCCGGACCGCTCGGTCCGATGATTTAAGACTATGCCTGCGGGCTATTGATGTAATAATTCGTACTAGATATTCGTGTATGTGCACTGGTTACTTCAACTATGAATTCGTGTGTACCAGACTACTTGATCCAGGGAAATGGTACGGTTTACACGATTGATTCCTGTTATAAAAACGGGGGTCCATAAACCACCTCGTTGAAAACCAGTTGTGGACCCTCAGATATTCGACGTTTCGCCGAAACAACCGCTGCTTCGTGGCCTACGGTAAGTAATTTCTAGAAAAATCTCTGGGGGTCCAACTCTCCAAATCCAGTCTCTCTAGGGTGAGGCCCGTGATTCTGAAGCCGTCAAAAAAAAACCTAGCTCGATTCCATGACCGGAGGGCAAAGTTATCAAGGTTTTAATTTGCACAGAATTCTCCATCTGCATTCCACAGTGTCGCGACCGCCAGCCTACCTTAACGGCGCGGTTAGTCGACGCGCTTGACACCGACATCGTCTAAGCTATCCACCCTAACTTCCTTTGTGCCATCCCTATACTAACCACCTCGTTGAAAACCAGTTGTGGACCCTCAGATATTCGACGTTTCACCGAAACAACCGCTGCTTCGTGGCCTATGGTAAGTAATTTCTAGAAAAATCTCTGGGGGTCCAACTCTCCAAATCCAGTCTCTCTAGGGTGACGCCCGTGATTCTGAAGCCGTCAAAAAAAAACCTAGCTCGATTCCATGACCGGAAGGCAAAGTTATCAAGGTTTTAATTTGCAGAGAATTCTCCATCTGCATTCCACAGTGTCGCGCCCGCCATTCTACCTTAACGGCGCGGTTAGTCGACGCGCTTGACACCGACATCGTCTAAGCTATCCACCCTAACATCCTATGTGCCATCCCAATACTACCCACCTCGTTGAAAACCAGTTGTGGACCATCAAATATTCGACGCTTCGCAGAAACAACCGCTGCTTTGTGGCCTATGGTAAGTAATTTCTAGTAAAATCTCTAGGAGTCCAACTCTCCAAATCCAGTCTCTGTAGGGTGAGGCCCGTGATTCTGAAGCCGTCAAACAAAAACCTAGCTCGATTCCATGACCGGAAGGCAAAGTTATCAAGGTATAATTTGCACAGAATTCTCCATCTACATTCCACAGTGTCGCGCCCGCCAGCCTACCTTAACGGCGCGGTTAGTCGACGCGCTTGACACCGACATCGTTTAAGATATCCACCCTAACTTCCTATGTGCCATCCCTATACTAACCACCTCGTTGAAAACCAGTTGTGGATCCTTAGATATTCGACGTTTCGCCGAAACAACCGCTGCTTCGTGGCCAATGGTAAGTAATTTCTAGAAAAATCTCTGGGAGTCCAACTCTTCAAATCCAGTCTCTCTAGGGTGAGGCCCTTGATTCTGCAGCCGTCAAAAAAAACCTAGCTCGATTCCATGACCGGAAGGCAAAGTTATCAAGGTTTTAATTTGCACAGAATTCTCCATCTGCATTCCACAGTGTCGCGCCCGCCAGCCTACCTTAACGGCGCGGTTAGTCGACGCGCTTGAAACCGACATCGTCTAAGCTATCCACCCTAACGTCCTATGTGCCAACCCTATACTAACCACCTCGTTGAAAACCAGTTGTGGACCCTCAGATATTCGACATTTCGCCGAAACAACCGCTGCTTCGTGGCCTATGGTATGTAATTTCTAGAAAAATCTCTGGGGGTCCAACTCTCCAAATCCAGTCTCTCTAGGGTGAGGCCCGTGATTCTGAAGCCGTCAAAAAAAAACCTAGCTCGATTCCATGACCGGAAGGCAAAGTTATCAAGATTTTAATTTGCACAGAATTCTCCATCTGCATTCCACAGTGTCGTGCCCGCCAGTCTACCTTAACGGCGCGGTTAGTCGACGCGCTTGACACCGACATCGTCTAAGCTATCCACCCTAACATCCTATGTGCCATCCCAATACTAACCACCTCTATTCAAAGGGGTATATACGGCCGAGCACTTCCCCCTGGGGTGCTCCCGTGATTTTTGTGGAGAAGAAAGACAAGACAAAGAGGATGTGCGTTGACTACAGAGCTCTCAATGAAGCTTAAAGGTGCCACTCTCTTTTTAAAAATCGATCTTTGTTTCGGATATCACCAATTGCGTATTCGTGAAGAAGATATCCCGAAGACCGCATTCACCACGTGTTACGGACTGTATGAATTCACGGTGATGTCGTTCGGTCTAACCAATGCTCCTGCCTTCTTCATGAACTTAATGAACAAAGTGTTCATGGAATACTTGGATAATTTTGTTGTGGTTTTCATTGACGACATTCTGGTGTATTCTCAATCAGAGGAAGACCATCAGCAGCTGTCACGACCGGAATTAACCCAACGGGCGTTCCTTTCGTGTGTGTATTATTCCTTGTCCTAGGAGGCAAGGTACACCAAAAGTTGATACATTTCAGAGTTTATCAAGCGGAAGCGTACATAAATAATTTATTACATGGGCAGCGAAGGCCCAGCACACACAAAGCCAAACGGAAACAGCGGAAGACTAGGGCGACGATCACAGGCGCTTGACGGCAGGCACGAGCTAGACACCAAAGCCTTCATCTTCCGGGAGCTCCTCTTCTGGGCTTGGGAAAAAATTGAGCAAGACTGAGTACAACCACCGTACTCAACAAGACACATCCACAAGTGCAGAATAAATGCAAGGGAGTACAAGGGAGCCATAATATAGGGGGTTAGGGTTTGCAGTAAACAGCGCTAAAAGTCACTTAGTTGCTCAAAGCTGTTTTGTAAACACGATTCTAGAGCTATGTAATTTTATTAATCAAGGCCGTGAACCCACACGAACCTGCCTTAACCCAAGGCCTATGATGATTCAGACCGAACTGGCAACCCGACCCTAGGTCCCAGCTCGTCCCAAGCCAACCCAGGCCAACCATTCCACATTTTAGTTGTTAAGCAGGTTTTAAGAATTTAAAACACTAACTTGGGTACATTGCTCAGCTTGCCCATGACCGAGGGCGCGGCTATTCGAATAGGTTATACTCTGATCAGAGGTGTACAACTTTACCCACAAGACACATCTTCCTCACGCGTGACCACGTGCCACATACCACCACGGTATACGGACGGAAGACGTGACATAGTTTTCAACCCATCCTAGCCATAGACAAGAGTACCGACCCAATCCCACCTACGGCCGGAACCTCCGGGACAGGTAGGCAGGACTGAGCCCCTAGCAGCAGGACACCGGCCCTGTGCCGTGACATCTCGACTACCGGTCGCAGCTCGTGTAGCCTTCATTTGCCCTGGAGATGTCCATCGACCCCCGACTTCATCCATCTCCACCCGTGTACTTTTGTTTATGACCAGACTGAGCCACAAACTAAGCCTTACCCACTAGACATGTGGAAGTACGGTAGTGCTTTGCAACAGAGGCCCGAAGACCGGTCCTTATATGGCCGAGGTGCTACTATCGAAACCATGCACCCCGAGCCCAGCCTAAAACCATTTTGAGGATTTTGAATAGAGGGGGAGGTGTGAATCAAATTCCACAATAATCCAACCATTCCATAGTGTCCAGGTGATAAGAATATTCCCAAAGTCTAGAGTTGTAAAACCACCTAATGTTGCCTGATTAAGCGATGAAGCATCTACCTAAAATCATACTAGTGGTACCATGAGTAGAGTGTCTACTAGTTGGGGTTTTGTTTATTTTAGGGTGAACAAGGAAATAATAACAATAACAATAATAAGGTCATAACAAAGGTAAATAGGCATGGCTAGATAAAACAGTGATAACGCGGGAATTTAAATAAAGCGATAATGCAATAATTTAAATCAACATAATTTTATAAACTGGGATTCAATATGTTCAAGGATGATGTGACTTGCCTTGCTCGCTTTCCCAAACGTCGGCTTCAACCTCCACGAAGAGCGGATCTTCCGAAGCTGCAGCGTCTACACGACCAACAGAAAAGAAAAGGTTTATACTCTAATAAACTCCATATAACAAGCAGGAACAAAGCACAAAAATGGGTTCTTGACTTCTTAAGGAAAAATTAGAGACTTGAACGGTCCAATTCCGAGTTCAAATGGCCAAGTTATGGCCATTTGAAGTTTATATGCTCTTTAAATGAATATTTGCGAATTTCTTCATTTAAATTTTAATTTAAAAGCGATTTATTGCGTCAGCCGAGGGGAGGGGGCGCGCGGACCGGGTCCACGGGAGTGGGGCCCACGCGGCAGCCTCACGGTCCACGGTGGACCGGGTGCACCCGGGCTCACACCGGCCGGCGCTGTGGGCCCCACGCGTCAGCCGCACCCGAGGGCGCGGGGGCTGACAGCCGGGCCCCACGCGGCAGCCGCTCGGCGCGCCCGAAGGCGGCCGCGTCGGCGCGGCCGGCGGGAGGCGGCGCGCCCGCGCCCCGATGGTCGCCGCCGGCGACCACCATCGCGGCGGAGCGGCGGCCGAGAGAGAGGAGGGAAGGGGGAAAGGAGGCGGCGGTCCACGGCTCACCCCGAGGCGACGGCGGCGATGGAGGAGGCGGCCGGAGCGGAGGGAGGCGGTGGCGCAGTTCGGGTCGACGGGGACGGCGGCGCTCCGGCGGTCGGCGACCGAGGCGGAGGGGTGGACGAGGTCGGCGAGGATGTGGCGAAGCCGAAGGAGGCGGCGCTGAGGCGGGAGACGGTCCGGGGCGACGACGACGGCGGACCGGAGCTCGGCGGAGACGGCGGAGAGAGAGAGCGACGGCGCGGGCTCGAATCCGGCGAGGAGGAAAGGCGGCGAGAGGCGGAACCGGACGGAGGAGACGCGGGAAGGGTTTAAATAGGGTTTGAAGGGGGATGTCACGCCCGGAATTTCTATCCAAAATTCCAAACGCTTACATGTGTGTAAACCCTCGTCCAGGAATCAGCCGAGGCACACAACAACAAATTGATATTAGAGTACAATTATTACTCTAATTAATAAGCGAATAAAATGTCATTACAGAGGTGGATAGTTCCTCTCAAACAATAAAGATCTAAGCAGCGGAAAATAAAGAAATAAATAGCGCAGACGACTCCACTCCACAGGCAGCTTGACAAGAACTACGCCAAATCCTCACCACCAGCAGCTTCACTGTAGAACTCTTCCTCTGATGAATGATTGCAAGGTGAGTATATGACATACTCAACAAGCCACGCAGCAAATATGCAAGTGCACAGGATAACCAAGGATGGCATAATATAGGCTTCTTTGCAGAAACAGCATTTAAAGAATATTTCAGAATTTAATAAAACAGTAGAGTATTAATTAAACAGTATTAATCCAACACTATACAACATACCCTGTTGTATAGGCCCAACCATTTAGTACAACCAACCCCGGCTGCATAGTTCTAATCTCCAAACCAGGAATATACCATTCCAAACCAGGAGCTAATCAGATATAACCAGTTATAACATCTTTCATTATGGTGTGAAGGGTGAGACTAATCACGAAAGACATTGTTAGACCCGCCCATAACCGCGGGCACGGCTATTTGAATAGTTTTACTCTGACCAGAGGTGTACCACTGTACCCACAAGACACAGCCCCACATCATGTCACCATGTGCCTCAGTACCACCACGGTACCTCGGAAAGGAGCTGTGACATTACCCCTCACACAACACAATCCACCACAGTGCACCATTCCCGGATCATAGTCACCCCCTTATAAACAAGGCATGGACTCCCCAGCGACCCCCGTGGGCTTATCTCCGCCACTTCTCGGTCTGGTGCTCCGCAATGAACTATGCTATGTAAAAGATAAAGCCGTTGCCCACGCTGGCTTGTGGTTGGCACGGTTAATGTTTCACAACCGAAGTTCGTGAACCGGTCCTTAATTGTCATGAGCACAACCATCAAAACCATGTACTCACAACCCACCATTATCAGGTTTTAGTTGTCACATTAATTAATTAACCAATCACGATTAACCATCGTGAACTAGCATTAAGCCATCAGTAAATAATAGTGAATCATAAGTTATCCCATTAGTGTGCTAAAGTTTCTAAACATGGCTAAGCAATTGCATCTAATCATCTGGTTGAACCAATATAAAGCTCAACTAGTCAAGTTATAATAACCCAAGGTATCAAGGAATAAGATAATCAAGAACAAAAGGGCTATAACAAACAATAGGCTAATTCCACCCAATGACATTCAAAAATAAATGCAATAGTTGAATAAAAACAATAGCTTTAAACGGGATCAACATGCTCAAAGGATTGATTAGGATCTGTGTGACTTGCCTTGCTGGCCTTGGAACTCTTCTAATTCTTCTCCTGCAAAAGCGGACTCTCCGGAAACGTCGGATTCTAAACGGAAAAGAACAAAAACACCAAAACAGCACATAAGCAAGCATGAACAGTATATGTGGATATTTTTAACATGTAGATCTCAATTTTAGAAAATTTAGAGACTTGAACCAACTAAATCCGAGCTAAGATGAATTAGTTATGAATTTTTAAAGATTTAATCGGTTTAAATCATTTATATAAATTTTAATTGAATTATGACGCAATAATGAATTATTTTTGAAAAGAAAAAGGGACTTTATTGCGTCAGCGGGCTCGGGGTCTATGGTGGACCGGGTCCACGGCAACGGTCTACGGGAACGGACGTGTGAGATCGATCCGATCCGAACGGACGGTCGAGATCCATCGGTCCACAGCGGCTCACGGGCGACGGCACTGATGACGTCAGCGATGACGTCACCCCTTCCCCAACGGCGGCGACGGCACACCGGCGGCGGCTCGGCACGCATGCCCGCCGGCGAACTACGGCGCGACGGCGAGAACGGAAAGCGGCAACGGATAGCGGAGGACACGACGAACTCACCGGCGACCAATCAAGCGGCGGAGGAGCAACGGACGACGCCGGCGACGAGGACGAAGCGGCGGAGAGGTTCGGGTCGACGGCGACGACGATGTTCCGGCGAGAAACAGCGACGGCGATGACCGGAGCGACGGCGACGCACGACTGGAGCGGCGGCGGCGACGGCGGCGCACGGGTGCACGGCGCTAGGACGATTCGCGCGACGAGAGGCGAAGGCGAGGGCGGCGGAGGGTAGAGGAGAGCGCGGGGAACCTTTTATAGGGGTCGGGAGGCGGCGGCGAAGCCCACAACGGCCCGGCGACGGCGATGGAAAGTTAGGGTTCGCCATCTCCGAATCGAGCTCGAATCCCCACGTTTCCAAAGCGAATCGGCCGATGCTTCCAAAAGGGAAAAGGCGGAGGAGATCACGGAGACCCTTTCCCCCCAATCAATTTCACCGGAGAAGGAAAGGCGCGGCGAAATTTGGAAGGGCGGCGGTGGTGGCGCTCGGCTAGGGTTTCGGCCCGAGGAAGACGACGGGCCTGACAGGTGGGCCCCACCTGTCAGCGAGCGGGAGAGAGAGAGAGCGACGCGCGCGCGCGCGGTGGCTCGGCTGGGCTGGGCCGGACTGGGCCGAGGAGAGAGAAGAGAGAGATTTTGGGCCGACTTTCGGCCCAAAGCCAAAAGAGACTTTTTAAAACCTTTTTCATTTTAAATAATTCATGAAATGCACTTTCATTTATTAAAAATACTTCCTTAGCTCAAATAAATCCCAGAAAAATCTAGGAATTATAGAATTAAGCAAAGTATTCAATGAAATTTTATCTGACCCAATTTTATATTGGAATTTATTAATTAAAATTAAATCTTTTCTTCTAGGCTTTTAAAAATCATTTCTAAATTCCATTTACACAATAATTTATATTTTTGGGATTTTTAGGGTGTGACAAACCTACCCCCCTTAAACAGAATCTCGTCCTCGAGATTCGGAAGAACTGGCGAAAAGATGCGGATGAGTGGACTTCAATTCATCTTCTCGTTCCCAAGTAGCTTCTTCTTCTGAGTGATTACTCCACTGAACCTTACAGAAGCGGATAACTCGATTCCTGGTCCTTCTCTGATTTGTCTCCAAAATACGAATTGGTCTCTCGACATATGTCAGATCCTCTTGGATTTCTATCTGTTCAAGATTAGCTTCCTCAGTAGGTACCCTTAAACACTTCTTCAACTGTGACACATAGAACACATCATGAACTCCTGTCAACGATTGAGGTAATTCCAACTGATAAGCAACCTCACCTCTTCGACTGATAATCTTATAAGGTCCCACAAAACGCGGAGCCAATTTTCCTTTGGTCTGAAAACGATGAACCCCTCGGAGAGGAGTGACACGAAGGTACACATGATCTCCTTCTTCAAAACTCAAGTCTCTGCGGCGATTGTCTGCATAACTCTTATGACGGGACTGAGCTACATGCAATCTTTCTTGAATAACCTTTACCTTTTCTTCTGCTTCCCTTAGGATATCAGTTCCGAACACCTGACGTTCTCCCGTCTGATCCCACAAAAGCGGAGTACGACACTTACGACCATACAGTGCTTCGTAAGGAGCCATCTGAAGACTAGCTTGATAACTGTTGTTGTACGAAAATTCTGCGTAAGGCAAATTCTTATCCCAACTTCCACCGAAGTCTAGAGCACAAGCTCTCAACATGTCTTCCAAAATCTAATTCACCCTTTCAGTTTGTCCGTCTGTTTGCGGATGATAAGCAGTACTGAAGTTCA
Source organism: Oryza meridionalis (assembly GCA_000338895.3). Lineage (NCBI taxonomy): Eukaryota > Viridiplantae > Streptophyta > Magnoliopsida > Poales > Poaceae > Oryza > Oryza meridionalis. The sequence continues at coordinate 23,597,140 of CM002532.2, read as the reverse complement.
GCTTAGAACCCATCTCTTCCTGAAGTTTCTTCCAAAACTTTGAAGTAAACTGACTACCTCGATCAGACACTATTTTCTTAGGGACGCCATGCAAACACACAATCCTAGCCATATACAATTCCGCCAAACGACTTCCGGAATATGTTGTCTTCACGGGAATGAAATGAGCCACTTTGGTGAGTCTATCGACAATCACCCAAATAGAGTCGTGGCCTGATGACGTTCTGGGTAAACCCGTGATAAAATCCATACCGATTTCTTCCCACTTCCATTCTGGTATCTTCAAAGGTTGCAATAAACCTGCTGGCTTCTGATGTTCCGCCTTAACTCGCTGACAAACATCACACATAGCTACAAACTCTGCTATCCCACGCTTCATACTTGTCCACCAAAATCTTTCTTTGAGATCTTGATACATCTTGGTACTACCAGGGTGAATGGAGTACAGAGTATCATGAGCTTTTTTCAGAATTGTATCTTTCAACTCTTTATTCTCTGGAACACAAATTCTTTCGCCCAACCATACGGTCCCTTGCTCATCTTCCAGGAAACCGATAGCTTTTCCTCTCCTCATATTCTTCTTGATCTCATGAATATCAGGATCATTAACCTGAGCTTCTCTAATCTGATCAATGAGAGTAGGCTTTGCTTCCAAAGTTGCAACAAAACCTCTAGGGACAATTCCCAAATTTAATCTTTCAAATTCCTTGCATAACTCCAATGGCAACTGTCGTTCTTCCGTAGCATTGCAAAACTCATAGATAAAAATGAATGTGTAGCACCAGAGTCGAAAAGTACTGTTGCAGGTACTGAGTTAACAGGGAACGTACCCAGAATCACATCTGGAGCATCTTGAGCTTCTGCAGCAGCAACGTGGTTGACACGAGCCTTTGTCGCTGGTGCGGTGGAGTTGTTCTGTGCAGGGACAACCTTCACGCGTCGGGGCTTCGGACACTTGTCGGAGTAATGGCCTGGTTCACCACAGTTGAAACATACTCCGGGCTTGTTTCCTTGTTCCATCCTGACAGGCTGATGCGGTGTCGGAGCTGTCACCGGACGTGGAACTTGGTTGCGGTTGTTGTTGCCAGCATTGTTGTTGAAGAACTGACGCTGCGGACGCACAACAGACGAAGAACCTCCCTGAGGCATTGACTGAGATCCCGAAACAAGTCGTGGCCTCTGATTATTCCCTTGCTGAGCTTTGAAGTGAGCAATCCTGCGCTTCTTCTGCTCCATGCGGTTGTACTTATCCTCCTGGCGAATAGCCTTATCCACCAACTTCTGGAAATCAGGATAATCTCCAGTCATCAATGGGTAAGAAAGCTCATCATTCAGTCCTTCCAGGAACTTCTCTTGACGCTCTTCATCAGTGCGTACTTCCTCCGGAGCATAACGAGCTAGGCGATTAAACTCATGCAAGTATTCCGTAATAGAGCGAGATCCTTGAGTGAGCGCTCTGAACTCTCTCTTCTTAAGAGACACCACTCCCGATTTGTATGTGCGTCTTGCGAAAAGCAGCAGTGAATTCTAGCCAAGTGATAGGTTCCGCCGTAGTCCTGTTGAGACGGTAGTGATCCCACCACTCAGAAGCGGGGCCATGCAACTGATGTGATGCAAAAAAAACCTTCTCCTGATCAGTGCACTGAAGCAAGTCCAACTTCTTTTCTATGGCGTGCAGCCAATCACCAGCCTCTAGTGGATTAGTAGTGCTAGAAAAAGTAGGTGGCCTCACACGAAGAAATTCTGATAACTTGTTCTGGGGAGGTGCTTGGTTATTCCCTTGGTTCTGCTGGTTCTGGAGTTGTTGCATCATCATATGCATAAGCTGTGTCTGCTGAGCCAAAACTTGGGCAAGGGTGGGATTCTCTCCATTGTTGCTATTGCTGTTATTGCTATTGCTGTTGTTGGGGCCATTTCCAACACTGCGAGTGAGCACCATCTGGCATGGACAGGAGCACAAGAAGAGAAGCCGGGGAAAACTACTTAGGGCGGGGAATTAATTTTTTTTTAACTTAACTTTTATTGATCTTAACTGAGTTTCATTATTACAAAGACTTGAAGACTCTCACACCACTAAACTCACCAACTACTAAACACTCGAAAGCAAACAAACGCATGCACTTACATCTCATCACTGATGTAAACCACATGCGAGACCCACACACACAACCAAACTTAAACAAGCAAACTAACACAACGATCTAAGGCAACTGCTTAACAAGGTATTCTAGGTCTTCCGAGCATCGGAGTTGATTGAGGGCTCGTCCGGCTCATCTTTAACATCATCTTGGGTTGCTCCCCACTCGTCCTTGGAATGGTTGCTCTTTGAATCTTCTTCTCCATCATCACTTATGTTGACGACCGGGGGCTTCGCTGGGGTGACTTCCTTTTCCACCACACGAACCTTTGGCGCCAACTGATAGCGAGGAACAAAAATAGCTCTCTTTCTTGCAGTGAGACGAACTCTGGCTCTCTGGGGTGGTGCTTCTCCCTTTAGTGCTGCCAACTCCTTCTCCAAACTCTCCACCTTGTATTCCAGCTTGCAAATCTTCATACGGTTCCAGTTCTCACGATCATGAGCTGCTATCACAATCTCAGCACGGGTCTCATCCATAGCCCATAGCATCTCAACCAAATGTCTTGTGGTAGCATCATTCTCGATTCCTGCAGGTTCAAGGTAGATGCCACGGTCACTCGCCTGAGGTTGCCGAGGATGGTAGCGATACTCCGTATTGGCCAACTGCTTGCTGTAGCGGTCACGGAGCTCTCCGATGGCGATCCTTGCCCCCTCCTGGCATGCATGCATATAGCTTCTCCCTCCAGCTTCGAACATCACTGATGGGATATCTTCACGATTACTGATCAAGGTGACTTTGACACGGCACTCCTCTTCATCGCGATCATGAGAAATCTGGGCGTACAAAGGAGCAGTCCCAAATCCTATGGCAAAGGACATTGTACGCAACTCTAGGACAAACCCCTCAGTACCAAACAAGTACTCAGGCTTGACACGCGTCATCTAAAGACAAGTGAAAGGAGGGAGTTAAGACATTTATCCAATTAATAGCACAAGTTTTCCGGTTACTTTGAATAAAATTTAAAAATTCAAAATAAAAGGTAAATGAATAAAATAAACCAATCTTGCAAGATAAGTTGAAACGGTTAAAAACAGGATCACCGGTTTTGCATTTTTGAACAACAGGTTTCAGGAGAAGAGAATAAAAAAGGGGGTTATAAAATCAACATGTTGAGTTTATTGTAACAAGATTAAATAAAACAATGTCATAAAACTTTTGCTAATAAATGAGTCATTAGTACAGTAATGGATGTACAGTACTAACAACACAGAAAGACAAAAGTAATTTTTAAAAGGAACAATTTAGAAGGCTATAAACTGCATGTGCCATTAGCTTGGTTTAATTAAAAGAGAATGGGAAGAGAACAGTTCTAGTTTTCCAATATTTTTAGAGGGCTCTTATAGGTAACTGTTTGGCATAACCTATGGTCAAGGAGGCTCTGATACCAACTTGTCACGCCCGGAATTTCTATCCAAAATTCCAAACGCTTACATGTGTGTAAACCCTCGTCCAGGAATCAGCCGAGGCACACAATAACAAATTGATATTAGAGTACAATTATTACTCTAATTAATAAGCGAATAAAATGTCATTACAGAGGTGGATAGTTCCTCTCAAACAATAAAGATCTAAGCAGCGGAAAATAAAGAAATAAATAGCGCAGACGACTCCACTCCACAGGCAGCTTGACAAGAACTACGCCAAATCCTCACCACCAGCAGCTTCACTGTAGAACTCTTCCTCTGATGAATGATTGCAAGGTGAGTATATGACATACTCAACAAGCCACGCAGCAAATATGCAAGTGCACAGGATAACCAAGGATGGCATAATATAGGTTTCTTTGCATAAACAGCATTTAAAGAATATTTCAGAATTTAATAAAACAGTAGAGTATTAATTAAACAGTATTAATCCAACACTATACAACATACCCTGTTGTATAGGCCCAACCATTTAGTACAACCAACCCCGGCTGCACAGTTCTAATCTCCAAACTAGGAATATACCATTCCAAACCAGGAGCTAATCAGATATAACCAGTTATAACATCTTTCATTATGGTGTGAAGGGTAAGACTAATCACGAAAGACATTGTTAGACCCGCCCATAACCGCGGGCACGGCTATTCGAATAGTTTTACTCTGATCAGAAGTGTACCACTGTAACCACAAGACACAGCCCCACATCATGTCACCATGTGCCTCAGTACCACCACGGTACCTCGGAAAGGAGCTGTGACATTACCCCTCACACAACACAATCCACCACAGTGCACCATTCCCGGATCATAGTCACCCCCTTATAAACAAGGCATGGACTCCCCAGCGACCCCCGTGGGCTTATCTCCGCCACTTCTCAGTCTGGTGCTCCGCAATGAACTATGCTATGTAAAAGATAAAGCCGTTGCCCACGCTGGCTTGTGGTTGGCACGGTTAATGTTTCACAACCGAAGTTCGTGAATCGGTCCTTAATTGTCATGAGCACGATCATCAAAACCATGTACTCACAACCCACCATTATCAGGTTTTAGTTGTCACATTAATTAATTAACCAATCACGATTAACCATCGTGAACTAGCATTAAGCCATCAGTAAATAATAGTGAATCATAAGTTATCCCATTAGTGTGCTAAAGTTTCTAAGCATGGCTAAGCAATTGCATCTAATCACCTGGTTCAACCAATATAAAGCTCAACTAGTCAAGTTATAATAACCCAAGGTATCAAGGAATAAGATAATCAAGAACAAAAGGGCTATAACAAACAATAGGCTAATTCCACCCAATGACATTCAAAAATAAATGCAATAGTTGAATAAAAACAATAGCTTTAAACGGGATCAACATGCTCAAAGGATTGATTAGGATCTGTGTGACTTGCCTTGCTGGCCTTGGAACTCTTCTAATTCTTCTCCTGCAAAAGCGGACTCTCCGGAAACGTCGGATTCTAAACGGAAAAGAACAAAAACACCAAAACAGCACATAAGCAAGCATGAACAGTACATGTGGATATTTTTAACATGTAGATCTCAATTTTAGAAAATTTAGAGACTTGAACCAATTAAATCCGAGCTAAGATGAATTAGTTATGAATTTTTAAAGATTTAATCGGTTTAAATCATTTATATAAATTTTAATTGAATTATGACGCAATAATGAATTATTTTTGAAAAGAAAAAGGGACTTTATTGCGTCAGCGGGCTCGGGGTCTACGGTGGACCGGGTCCACGGCAACGGTCTACGGGAACGGACGTGTGAGATCGATCCGATCCGAACGGACGGTCGAGATCCATCGGTCCACAGCGGCTCACGGGCGACGGCACTGATGACGTCAGCGATGACGTCACCCCTTCCCCAACGGCGGCGACGGCACACCGGCGGCGGCTCGGCACGCATGCCCGCCGGCGAACTACGGCGCGACGGCGAGAACGGAAAGCGGCAACGGATAGCGGAGGACACGACGAACTCACCGGCGACCAATCTAGCGGCGGAGGAGCAACGGACGACGCCGGCGACGAGGACGAAGCGGCGGAGAGGTTCGGGTCGACGGCGACGACGATGTTCCGGCGAGAAACAGCGACGGCGAAGGGTCGGACGAGGACGGCGACGCGACGGCGACCACGACGGCGAGCTCCCCGAGCGACGGCGATGACCGGAGCGACGGCGACGCACGACTGGAGCGGCGGCGGCGACGGCGGCGCACGGGTGCACGACGCTAGGACGATTCGCGTGACGAGAGGCGAAGGCGAGGGTGGCGGAGGGTAGAGGAGAGCGCGGGGAACCTTTTATAGGGGTCGGGAGGCGGCGGCGAAGCCCACAACGACCCGGCGACGGCGATGGAAAGTTAGGGTTCGCCGTCTCCGAATCGAGCTCGAATCCCCACGTTTCCAAAGCGAATCGGCCGATGCTTCCAAAAGGGAAAAGGCGGAGGAGATCACGAAGACCCTTTCCCCCCAATCAATTTCACCGGAGAAGGAAAGGCGCGGCGAAATTTGGAAGGGCGGCGGCGGCGGCGCTCGGCTAGGGTTTCGGCCCGAGGAAGACGACGGGTCTGACAGGTGGGCCCCACCTGTCAGCGAGCGGGAGAGAGAGAGAGCGACGCGCGCGCGCGGCGGCTCGGCTGGGCTGGGCCAGACTGGGCCGAGGAGAGAGAAGAGAGAGATTTTGGGCCGACTTTCGGCCCAAAGCCAAAAGAGACTTTTTAAAACCTTTTTCATTTTAAATAATTCATGAAATGCACTTTCATTTATTAAAAATACTTCCTTAGCTCAAATAAATCCCAGAAAAATCTAGGAATTATAGAATTAAGCAAAGTATTCAATGAAATTTTATCTGACCCAATTTTATATTGGAATTTATTAATTAAAATTAAATCTTTTCTTCTAGGCTTTTAAAAATCATTTCTAAATTCCATTTACACAATAATTTATATTTTTGGGATTTTTAGGGTGTGACAGGGGAGAGAGCGGCCGGGGAGGGAGGAATCCGGCGCGGGAGGTCCGGCCGCCATCAATGGCGCCGGCGAGATTTGCGGGAGCAAATCCGCCCGTTTGAATGCGGGTGAGAGAGGGAAAGATGGGGGGAAAGGGAGATGGGATCACGGGGAGTGATTCCCCCTATTAATTTCGCGCGGGGACGACGGGAGGCGGCGGGATTCGCGGCGGCGGCGGCGCTAGGGCACGGGGGAGGCGGCGGGGGCGGCGGGAGGAAGGGGATGACGGGTGGGCCCCACCCGTCAGCGAGGGTGGCGGGCGGGCCCGCCCGTCAGCGGCGCGCGCGCGGGGGAGGCCGAGTGGGCCGCGGGGGAGAGGAGAGAGAGAGAGGGGGGGAAGGAGATGGGCCGGGCCGGCCCAAGAGGGAGAGGGAGGGAAAGGGGACTTTTTAGAGTTTTTCTTTTTATAAAATCATTTTAACTTTGTTTATTTCTTAATAATTATTATTTGTGCTCTGAAAATTCCACTAAAATTTATTTACGCATTTTAGGCTTTTAGGAAATATACAAAAATCCTCCAAGCCTTATTTGACTTTTAACTTTGCACATTTTAATTGTTGGAGGCTTTCACACGGATTTTAATTATTCTAGGCATAATTTAGAGGATGTATTTTAGAGTCGTTTTGGGACGCGACAGATACAAAGAACAGTTCAGTAATTATTTCATCATTAATGATCTAATTATAAGTGTTAAGTGTTTTTCTTGTTTAAAAATCCTTAAATTGTAAATTGTGGTCTAAAAGGAATTATTAGAAATGATCTTAAAAGTCTAGAAGAGAAGATCTAATCTTTTAAATAATAAATTCCAATATAAAATTGGGCCAGATAAAATTTTATTAAATACTTTGCTTAATTCTATAATTCCTAGATTTTTCTGGGATTTATTTGAGCTAAGGAAGTATTTTTAATAAATGAAATTGCATTTCATAGATTATTGAAATTGAAAAAGGTTTTAAAATTCTCTCTTTTGGCTTTGGGCCGAAAGTCGGCCCAAAACCCTTGCTCTCTCCTCCCCGGCCCAAGTCGGCCCAGTCAGCCCGAGCCGAGCCGCCGCGCGCGCAGCCGCTCTCCTCTCTCTCTCCCGCTCGCTGACAGGTGGGGCCCGCCTGTCAGGTCGTCATCTACCTCCGTCCGCTGCCGCCCGAAACCCTAGCGCCGCGCCGCCGCCGTCTCCTTCCAAATCCGGCCGCCCCTTTCCTTCTCCGATGAAATTGGTTGAGGGGAAAGGAACCCCGTGATCCACTCTACCTTTTCTCCTTTGGAAGCTATCGCCAATTCGGTCTGGAAACCGCGGATTCGAGCTCGGATCGGATTCCTCTCTCTCTCCGAACCCTAGGTTTCCATCGCGTCGCCGGTCGCCGTGGGCCTTCGCCACCGCCTTCCAACCCCTATATAAGGACCCCCGAGCTCCCCTCTACCCGTCGCCGCCTTCATCTTCGTGTCTCGTCGCCCATAGCGCCCTAGCCCCGTGCAGCCGTGCGCCGCCGTCGCCGCCGTCGCTCCAGCCGTGCGCCACCGTCGCTCCAGTCGTCGCCGTCGCTCGGGAAGGTCACCGTCGTGGTCGCCGTCGCGTCGCCGTCCTCGTCCGCCCCTTCGCGGTCGTTGTCAACCGCCGGAACACCGTCGCCGTCGTCAAGCCGAAGGTCGCCGCCGCCTTTTCCTCGACGCTGTCGCCGTCCGTTGCTCCTCCGCCGCTTCTTTGGTCACCGGTGAGTTCGCCGTGCCGCCCGCATCATTTTGGTGTCCTCCGTTCGCGCCGCCGCACCGTCGTTCGCTGGCGAGCATGTGCGCCCGAGCCGCCGCCGGTGGTTACGTCACCGCTGACGTCATCGTCGTCGTTCCCCGTGGCCCGGCCGTGGACCGATGGATCTTGGCCGTCCGTTTTGGATGGATGAATCTCGGCCGCCCGATCCGTAGACCGCCGCCGTGGACCCGGTCCACCGTGAGCCGAGCCCGCTGACGCAATAATCTCTTTTTCCTTTTCAAAAATAATTCATTATTGCGTCATAATTCAATTAAAATTTATATAAATGATTTAATCCGATTTAATCTTTAAAAATTCATAACTAATTCATCTTAGCTCGGATTTAGTTGATTCAAGTCTCTAAAGTTGTATAAAATAAAGATCTACATATTAAAATTATCCATAAATTGAATTAAATTTATTTAATTCTTTTTAATGGGCTTTAATTAGAATAAATCTTGTGAAATTCATATTTAATTCATATGAAGTCAGAATGAGGCCGTTCAAGTCTCATAATTCATCTAAAATAATGATCTACATGTTTGTTTACTTTATATGTATTGTTTATATGGAGTTTCTTAGTGTTTTCCTCGTTCAAGTCTCATATGAAGTCAGAATGAGGCCGTTCCGTCGTTTCGAAGGTTCGTGAGAGCGCCGGAAGTGTTCAAGAAGATTGATTGAAGACCGATTATTGCAAGGCAAGTCACACAGATCCCAAACACAATTCCTTTGAGCATGTTGATCCTATATTTAAATTCTCTATTTATTTCAACTGTGCATTTATTTTCGAATGTCACCGGGTGGTGTGAACCTATTCCTTTGTTATGACCACTTTGCTTTGATTACCCTATTTCTTGATTACCATGGGTTAAAATTTGACTAGTTGGATTTATATATTGGTTCAGCTAGATATTAGATATAATTGCTTAGCCATGCTTAGAAACTTTAGCACATTATTGGGATAACTTATGATTCACTATTATTTTATGATGGCTTAATAATAGCTCACGATGGTTAATCGTGATTGGTTTAGTAATTAATTTGCCAACTAAAACCTGATAATGGTGGGTTGTGAGTACATGGTTTTGATGGTCGTGCTCATGACAATTAAGGACCGGTTCGCGAACTACTGTTGTGAGGCATTAACCGTGCCAACCACAAGCCAGCATGGGCAACGGCTTTACCTTTCGTATAGCATGGTTCATTGCAGAGCACCAGACTGAGAAGTGGCGGAGATAAGCCCACGGGGGTCGCTGGGGAGTCCATGCCTTGTTTATAAGGGGGTGACTATGATCCGGGAATGGTGCACTGTGGTGGATTGTGTTGTGCGAGGGGTACTGTCACAGCTCCTTTCCGAGGTACCGTGGTGGTATCGAGGCGCATGGTGACATGTTGTGGGGCTGTATCCTGTGGGTACAGTGGTACACCTCTGGCCAGAGTAAAACTATTCGAATAGCCGTGCCCGCGGTTATGGGCGAGTTGAGCAATGTTTTTCGTGATTAGTCTCACACCTCTCACAATAATTATTGATGCTATAATTGGTAATAATTTGTTTAGCTCCTGGTTTGGAGATAGATCTGTACAGCCGGGTATGGTTGTTCAGGATGGTTGGGCCTGAGCAGCATGGGTGTGCTGTTCAGTGTTGATTAAAATTGATGATTAATTACTCTACTGTTCCACAATTCTCAATTGTTTGCTAAATGCTGCTTTTGCAAATGAGCCTACATTATGCCATTCTTTGGTATCCTTGTGCACTTGCATATTTGCTGTGTGGCTTGCTGAGTATGTCATATGCTCACCTTGCAATAATCAATCAAACCTCAGTTGAAGACAAGTTGCGAAGGAGAAGACGTTTGGCTTATACCCCAGTTGAGCTGCCTGTGGGAGTGGAGCCGGAGCTTCGCTAGACCATTATTCCGCTGCTGTTTTCTTTTCTTTTGTAAGTATATAACGTTATTTTTATAATGAATCTGTATATTAAATTGTCAGTTTGTGTACCTCGGCTGATTCCTGGACGAGGATTTTATGCATAAATTAGTTCGGAAATTACTAGTGAATTTCTGGGCGTGACAATCTCTGGGGGTCCAACTCTCCAAATCCATTCTGTCTAGGGTGAGGCCCGTGATTCTGAAGCCGTCAAAAAAAACCTAGCTCGATTCCGTGACCGGAAGGCAAAGTTGTCAAGGTTTTAATTTGCGTAGAATTCTCCATCTGCATTCCACAGTGTCGCGCCCGCCAGCCTACCTTAACGGCGCGGTTAGTCGACGCGCTTGACACCAACATCGTCTAAGCTATCCACCCGAACGTCCTTTGTGCCATCCCTATACTAACCACCTCATTGAAAACCAGTTGTGGACCCTCAGATATTCGACGTTTCTCCGAAACAACCGCTGCTTCGTGGCCAATGGTAAGTAATTTCTAGAAAAATCTCTAGGGGTCCAACTCCCCAAATCCAGTCTCTCTAGGGTGAGGCCCGTGAAAATGCAGCAGTCAAAAAAAAACCTAGCTCGATTCCATGACCGGAAGGCAAAGTTTTAATTTGCACAGAATTCGCCATCTGCATTCCACAGTGTCGCGCCCGCCAGCCTACCTTAACGGCGCGGTTAGTCCATGCGCTTGACACCGACATCGTATAAGCTATCCACCCTAACGTCCTATGTGCCAGCCCAATACTAACCACCTCGTTGAAAACTAGTTGTGGACCCTCAGATATTCAACGTTTCGCCGAAACAACCACTGTCTCGTGGCCTATGGTAAGTAATTTCTAGAAAAATCTCTGGGGGTCCAACTCTCCAAATCCATTCTGTCTTGGGTGAGGCCCGTGATTCTGAAGCCGTCAAAAAAAGCCTAGCTCGATTCCATGACCGGAAGGCAATGTTATCAAGGTTTTAATTTGCACAGAATTCTCCATCTGCATTCCACAGTGTCGCGCCCGCCAGCCTACCTTAACGGCGCGGTTAGTCGACGCGCTTGACACCAACATCGTCTAAGCTATCCACCCTAACGTCCTTTGTGCCATCCCTATACTAACCACCTCATTGAAAACCAGTTGTGGACCCTCAGATATTCGACGTTTCGCCGAAACAACCGCTGCTTCGTGGCCAAAGGTAAGTAATTTCTAGAAAAATCTCTAGGGGTCCAACTCTCCAAATCCAGTTTCTCTAGGGTGAGGCCCGTGATAATGCAGCCGTAAAAAAAAACCTAGCTCGATTCCATGAACAGAAGGCAAAGTTTTCAAGGTTTTAATTTGAAGAGAATTCTGCATCTGCATTCCACAGTGTCGCGCCCGCCAGCCTACCTTAACGGCGCGGTTAGTCAACGCGCTTGACACCGACATCGTATAAGCTATCCACCCTAATGTCCTATGTGCCAGCCCAATACTAACCACCTCGTTGAAAACTAGTTGTGGACCCTCAGATATTCAACGTTTCGCCGAAACAACCGCTGTTTTGTGGCCTATGGTAAGTAATTTCTAGAAAAATCTCTGGTGATCCAACTCTCCAAATCCATTCTGTCTAGGGACAGGCCCATGATTCTGAAGCCGTCAAAAAAAGCCTAGCTCAATTCCATGACCGGAAGGCAATGTTATCAAGGTTTTAGTTTGCACAGAATTCTCCATCTGCATTCCACAGTGTCGCGCCCGCCAGCCTACCTTAACGGCGCGGTTAGTAGACGCGCTTGACACCAACATCGTCTAAGCTATCAACCCTAACGTCCTTTGTGCCATCCCTATACTAACCACCTCATTGAAAACCAGTTGTGGACCCTCAGATATTCGACGTTTCGCCGAAACAATCGCTGCTTCGTGGCCAATGGTAAGTAATTTCTAGAAAAATCTCTAGGGGTCCAACTCTCGAAATCCAGTCTCTCTAGGGTGAGGCCCGTGATTCTGAAGCCGTCAAAAAAACCCTAGCTCGATTCCATGACCGGAAGGCAAAGTTGTCAAGGTTTTAATTTGCGCAGAATTCTCCATCTGCATTCCACAGTGTCGCGCCCGCCAGCCTACCTTAACGGCGCGGTTAGTTGACGCGCTTGACACCAACATCGTCTAAGCTATCCACCCTAACGTCCTTTGTGCCATCCCTATACTAACCACCTCATTGAAAACCAGTTGTGGACCCTCAGATATTCGACGTTTCGCCGAAACAATCGCTGCTTCGTGGCCAATGGTAAGTAATTTCTAGAAAAATCTCTGGGGGTCCAACTCTCCAAATCCAGTCTCTCTAGGGTGAGGGCCGTGATTCTGCAGCCGTTAAAAAAACCTAGCTCGATTCCATGACCGGAAGGCAAAGTTATCAAGGTTTTAATTTGCACAGAATTCTCCATCTGCATTCCACAGTGTCGCGCCCGCAAGCCTACCTTAACGGCACGGTTAGTCGACGTGCTTGGCACCGACATCGTCTAAGCTATCCACCCTGACGTCCTATGTGCCATACCAATACTAACCACCTCGTTGAAAACCAGTTGTGGACCCTCAGATATTCGACGTTTCGCCGAAACAACCGCTGCTTCGTGGCCTATGGTAAGTCATTTCTAGAAAAATCTCTGCAGGTCCACCTCTCCAAATCCAGTCTCTCTAGGGTGAGGCCCGTGATTCTGCAGCCGTCAAAAAAAACCTAACTCGATTCCATGACCAGAAGGCAAAGTTATCAAGGTTTTAATTTGCACAGAATTCTCTATCTGCGTTCCACAGTGTCGTGCCCGCCAGCCTACCTTAACGGCGCGGTTAGTCGACGCGCTTGACACCGACATCGTCTAAGCTATCCAGCCTAACGTCCTATGTGCCATCCCTATACTAACTACCTCGTTGAAAACCAGTTGTGGACCCTCAGATATGCGACGTTTCGCCGAAACAACCGCTGCTTCGTGGCCAATGGTAAGTAATTTCTAGAAAAATCTCTGGGGGTCCAACTCTTCAAATCCAGTCTCTCTAGGGTGAGGGCCGTGATTCTGCAGCCGTTAAAAAAACCTAGCTCGATTCCATGACCGGAAGGCAAAGTTATCAAGGTTTTAATTTGCACAGAATTCACCATCTGCATTCCACAGTGTCGCGCCCGCCAGCCTACATTAACGGCGCGGTTAGTCGACGCGCTTGACACTGAAATCGTCTAAGCTATCCATCCTAACGTCCAATGGGACATCCCTATACTAACCACCTCGTTGAAAACTAGTTGTGGACCCTCAGATATTCGACGTTTCGCCGAAACAACCGCTGCTTCGTGGCCTATGGTAAGTCATTTCTAGAAAAATCTCTACAGGTCCACCTCTCCAAATCCAGTCTCTCTAGGGTAAGGCCCGTGATTCTGCAACCGTCAAAAAAAACCTTGCTCGATTCCATGACCGGTAGGCAATGTTATCAAGGTTTTAATTTGCAAAGAATTCTCCATCTGCATTCCACAGTGTCGCGCTCGCCAGCCTACCTTAACGGCGCGGTTAGCCGACGCGCTTGACACCGACATCGTCTAAGCTATCCACCCTAACGTTCTTTGTGCCATCCCTATACAAACCACCTCGTTGAAAACCAGTTGTGGACCCTCAGATATTCGACGTTTCGCCGAAACAACCGCTGCTTCGTGGCCTTTGGTAAGTCATTTCTAGAAAAATCTCTATAGGTCCACCTCTCCAAATCCAGTCTCTCTAGGGTGAGGCCCGTGATTCTACAGCCGTCAAAAAAAACCTAGCTCGATTCCATGACCGGAAGGCAAAGTTACCAAGGTTTTAATTTACACAGAATTCTCCATTTGCATTCCACGGTTTCGCGCCCGCCAGCCTACCTTAACGGCGCGGTTAGTCGACGCGCTTGACATCGACCTTGTCTAAGCTATCCACCCTAACGTCCTATGTGCCATTCCTATACTAACCAGCTCGTTGAAAACCAGTTGTGGACCCTCAGATATTTGACGTTCCGTCGAAACAACCGCTGCTTCGTGACCTATGGTAAGTAATTTCTAGAAAAACCTCTGGGGCTCCAACTCTCCAAATCCAGTCTCTCTAGGGTGAGGCCCGTGATTCTGCATCCGTCAAAAAAAGCTAGCTGGATTACATGACCGGAAGGCAAAGTTATCAAGGTTTTAATTTGCACAGAATTCTCGATCTGCATTCCACTGTGTCGTGCCCACCAGCCTACCTTAACGGCGCGGTTAGTCGACGCGCTTGACACCGACATCGTCTAAGCTATCCACCCTAACGTCCTATGTGCCATCCCTATACTAACCACCTCATTGAAAACCAGTTGTGGACCCTCAGATATTTGACGTTTTGCCGAAACAACCGCTGCTTCGTGGCCAATGGTAAGTAATTTCTAGAAAAATGTCACGACCGGAAATAACCCAACGGGCGTTCGTTACGTGCGTGTATTATTCCTTGTCACAGGAGGCAAGGTACACCAAAAGTTGATACATTTCAGAGGTTATCTAGCGGAAGCGTAAATAATTAATTTATTACATGGGCGGCGAAGGCCCAGCACACACAAAGACAAACGGGAAACAGCAGAAGACTAGGGCGACGACCACAGGCGCTCGACGGCAGGCACGAGCTAGACACCAAATCCTTCATCTTCTAGGAGCTCCTCTTCTGGGTTTGGGAAAAATTGAGCAAGACTGAGTACAACCACCGTACTCAACAAGACACACCCACAAGTGCAGAATAAATGCAAGGGAGTACAAGGGAGCCATAATATAGGGGGTTAGGGTTTGCAGTAAACAGCATTAAAGACACTTAGTTGCTCAAGGCTATTTTGCAAACACGATTCTAGAGCTATACAATATTATTAATCAAGGCCGTGAACCCACACGAACCTGCCTTAACCCAAGGCCTACGATGATTCAGATCGAACTGGCAAGCCGACCCTGGGTCCCAGCTCGTCCCAAGCCAACCCAGGCCAACCATTCCACATTTTAGTTGTTAAGCAGGTTTTAAGAATTAAAACACTAACTTGGGTACATTGCTCGGCTTGCCCATAACCGAGGGCGCGGCTATTCGAATAGGTTATACTCTGATCAGAGGTGTACATCTGTACCCACAAGACACATCTTCCTCACGTGTAACCACTTGCCACATACCACCACGGTATACGGACGGAAGACGTGACATAGTTTCCAACCCATCCTAGCCATAACCAAGAGTACCGACCCAACCCCACCTACGGTCGGAACCTCTGGGACAGGTAGGCAGGACTGAGCCCCTAACAGCAGGACACCAGCCCTGTGCCATGACATCTCGACTACCGGGCCGCAGCTCGTGTAGCCTTCATTTGCCCTGGAGATGTCCATCGACCCCCGACTTCGTCCATCTCCATCCGTGTACTTTTGTTTATAACCAGACTGAGCCACAAACTAAGCCTTACCCACTAGACATGTGGAAGTACGGTAGTGCTATGTAACAGAGGCCCGAAGACCGGTCCTTATATGGCCGAGGTGCTACTATCAAAACCGTGCACCCCGAGCCCAGCCTAAAACCATTTTGAGGGTATTGAATAGAGGGGGAGGTGTGAATCCAATTCCACAATAATCCAACCATTCCATAGTGTCCATGTGATGAGAATATTCCCAAAGTCTAAAGTTGTAAAACCACCTAATGTTGCCTAATTAGCCAGCGAAGCATCTACCTAAATTCATACTAGTGGTACCATGAGTAGAGTGTCCACTAGTTGGGGTTTTGTTTAATCTAGGGTGAACAAGGTAATAATATCAATAACAATAATAATAAGGTCATAACAAAGGTAAATAGGCATGGCTAAATAAAACAGTGATAACGCGGGAATTTAAATAAAGCGATAATGCAATAATTTAAATCAAAATAATTTTATAAACTGGGATTCAATATGCTCAAGGATGATGTGACTTGCCTTGCTCGCTTTCCCAAACGTCGGCTTCAACCTTCACGAAGAGCGGATCTTCCGAAGCTGCAGCGTCTACACGACCAACGGAAAAGAAAAGGCTTTTACTCTAATAAACTCCATATAACCAGCAAGAACAAAGCACAAAAATGGGTTCTTGACTTCTTAAGGAAAAATTAGAGACTTGAACGGTCCAATTCCAAGTTCAAATGGCCAAGTTATGGCCATTTGAAGTCTATATGCTCTTTAAATGAATATTTGCGAATTTCTTCATTTAAATTTTAATTTAAAAAGGGTTTATTGCGTCAGCTGAGGGGAGGGGACGCGCGGACCGGGTCCACGGGAGTGGGGCCCACGCGGCAGCCTCACGGTCCACGGTGGACCGGGTGCACCCAGGCTCACACCGGGCGGCGCTGTGGGCCTCACGCGTCAGCCGCACCCGAGGGCACGGGCGGCTGACGGCCGGGCCCCACGCGGCAGCCACTCGGCGCGCCCGAGGGCGGCCACGCCGGCGCGGTCGGCGGGAGGCGGCGCCCGCGCCCCTATGGTCGCCGGCGGCGGCCATAGGCACGGCGGAGCGGCGGCTGAGAGAGGGGAAGGGAAGGGGGAAAAGAGGCGGCGGTCCACGGCTGACCCTAGGTCGACGGCGACGACGAAAAAGGTGGACGGAGCGGAGGAAAGCGGCGGCGCGGCTCGGGTCGACGGGGTCTACGGCGTTCCGGCGGTCGGCGACCAAAACGGAGAGGTGGACGAGGCCAGCGAGGATGCGGCGAAGCTGAAGGAGGCGGCGCCGAGGTGGGAGGCGGTCCGGGGCGACGACGGCGGTGGACCGGAGCTCGGCGGCGACGGCGGAGAGAGAGAGCGACGTCGCGAGCTCGAATCCGGCGAGGAGTGTCACACGCTAAAAATGTTAATTGTATAAATAGTTGTTTAAATGGAATTACCAGAAATGATTTTTAAAAGCCTAGAAGAAAAGATCTAATTGTAAATAATAAATTCCAATATAAAATTGGGCCAGATAAAATTTTATTAAATACTTTGCTTAATTCTATAATTCCTAGATTTTTCTGGGATTTATTTGAGCTAAGGAGGTATTTTTAATAAATGGAATTGCATTTCATGAATTATTTGAATTGAAAAAGGTTTTAAAATTCTCTCTTTTGGCTTTGGGCCGAAAGTCGGCCCAAAACTCTCCTCTCTCTCCTCGGCCCAAGTCGGCCCAGTCCGCCGCAGCCGCCGCGCGTGCACACGCCCTCGGACGCTGACAGGTGGGGCCCGCTTGTCGGAGTCGTCGTCTTCCTCTGTCCGCCCGCACCCGAAACCCTAGCGCCGCGCCGCCGCCGTCTCCTTCCAAATCCGGCCGCCCCTTTCCTTCTCCCCGGGAATCGTCGTCTATCTCGGTTTGGAAATCGCGGATTCGAGCTCGGATCGGACTCGGTTTCTCTTCCCCGAACCCTAACTTTCCATCGCCGTCGCCGGGCCGCCGTGGGCTTCGCCGCCGCCTTCTGACCCCTATAATAGGATCCCCGAGCTCCCCTCTACCCGTCGCCGTCTTCATCTTCGCCTCTCGCCGTCCATAGCGCTCTAGCGCCCTGTACCTGTGCGCCGCCGTCGCCGCCGCCGCTCCAGCCGTGCGCCGCCGTCACTCCAGCCGTCGCCGTCGCTCGGGAAGGCCGTCGTCGTGGTCGCCGTCACGTCGCCGTGCTCGTCCACCCGTTCGCCGTCGCTGTAGACCGCCGGAGCATCGTCGCCGTCGTCAAGCCGAAGGTCGCCGCCGCCTTTTCCCTGACGCCGTCGCCGTCCGGTCATCTTCCGCCGTCGTTTTGGTTACCGGTGAGTTCGCCGTGATGCCCGCATCGTTTTGGTGCCCTCCGTTCGCGCCGCCGCGCCGTCGTTCGCCGGCGGGCATGCGTGCCCGAGCCGCCGCCGGTGGTGACGTCACCGCCGACGTCATCGTTGTCGTCTCCCGTGAGCCGGCCGTGGGCCGATCGATCTCGGCCGTTCGTTTGAGTCAGATCGATCTCGGCCGTTCGTTCCCGTAGACCGCCGGCGTGGACCCGGTCCACCGTGAACCCGAGCCTCGCTGACGCAATAATCCCTTTTTCCTTTTCAAAAATAATTCATTATTGCATCATAATTCAATTAAAATTTATATAAATGATTTAATCCGATTTAATCTTTAAAAATTCATAACTAATTCATCTTAGCTCGGATTTAGTTGGTTCAAGTCTCTAAATTTTTCTAAAATTGAGATCTACATGTTAAAAATATCCACATGTACTGTTCATGCTTGCTTATGTGCTGTTTTGGTGTTTTTGCTCTTTTCTGTTTAGATTCCGACGTTTCCGGAGTGTCCGTTTTCGCAGGAGAAGATTTAGAAGAATTCCAAGGCCAGCAAGGCAAGTCACACAGATCCTAATCAATCCTTTGAGCATGTTGATCCCGTTTAAAGCTATTGTCTCTATTCAACTATTGCATTTATTTTCGAATGTCATTGGGTGGAAATAGCCTATTGTTTGTTATGGCCCTTTTGTTCTTGATTATCTTAATCCTTGATACCTTGGGTTATTATAACCTGACTAGTTGAGCTTTATATTGGTTCGACTAGATATTAGGTGTAATTGCTTAGCCGTGCTTAGAAACATTAGCACACTAATGGGATAACTTATGATTCACTATTATTTAATGATGGCTTAATGATAGTTCACGATGGTCAATCGTGATTGGTTAATTAATTAGTTTGCCAACTAAAACCTGATAATGGTGGGTTGTGAGTACATGGTTTTGATGGTCGTGCTCATGATAATTAAGGACCGGTTCATGAGTTTCGGTTGTGAAACATTAACCGTGCCAACCACAAGCCAGCGTGGGCAACGGCTTTATCTTTTGTATAGCATAGTTCATTGCGGAGCACCAGACTGAGAAGTGGCGGAGATAAGCCCACGGGGGTCGCTGGGGAGTCCATGCCTTGTTTATAAGGGGGTGATTATGATCCAGGAATGGTGCACTGTGGTGGATTGTGTTGTGCGAGGGGTAATGTCACAGCTCCTTTCCGAGGTACCGTGGTGGTATCAAGGCACATGGTGACATGATGTGGGGCTGTGTCTTGTGGGTACAGTGGTACACCTCTGATCAGAGTAAAACTATTCGAATAGCCGTGCCCGCGGTTATGGGTGGGTCTAACAATGTCTTTCGTGATTAGTCTCACCCTTCACACCATAACGAAAGGTGCTATAACTGGTAATAATTGATTATCTCCTGGTTTGGAATGGTATATTCCTGGTTTGGAGATTAGAACTGTGCAGCCGGGGTTGGTTGTACAGAATGGTTGGGCCTATACAACAGGGAATGTTGTATAGTGTTGGTTTAATACTGTTTAATTAATACTCTACTGTTTTATTAAATTCTGAAATATTCATTAAATGCTATTATGCAAAGAAGCCTATATTATGCCATCCTTGGTTATCCTGTGCACTTGCATATTTGCTGCGTGGCTTGCTGAGTATGTCATATACTCACCTTGCAATCATTCATCAGAGGAGGAGTTCTACAGTGATGCTGATGGTGTTGAGGATTTGGCGTAGTCCTTGTCAAGCTGCCTGTGGAGTGGAGTCGTCTGCGTTGTTTATCTTTAATTTCCGCTGCTTAGATCTTTATTGTTTGAGAGGAACTATCTACTCTGTAATGACATTTTATTCGCCTATTAATTAGACTAATAATTGTACTCTATTATCAATTTGTTATTGTGTGCCTCGGCTGATTCCTGGACGAGGGTTTACACACATGTAAGCGTTTGTAATTTTGGATAGAAATTCCGGGCGTGACAAGTTGGTATCAGAGCCTCCTTGACCATAGGATATGCCAAACAGTTACCTATAAGAGCCCTCTAAAAATATTGGAAAATTAGAACTGTTCTCCTCCCGTTCTCTTTTAATTAAACCAAACCAATGGCACATGCAGTTTATACTCTCTTAAACTGTTCCTTTTAAAATTTACTTTTTGTTTTTCTATGTTGTTAGTACTGTACATCTATTACTGTACTAATGACCCATTTACTGGCAAAAGTTTTACAACATTGATTTATTTAATCTTGCCGCAATGTAATGAACTTAACATGTTGATTTTATAACTCTCTTTTAATTTTTTTTCTTTTGAAACCTGTTATTCAAAAGTGCAAAACCAGCGACCCTGTTTTTAACCGTTTCAACTTATCTTGCAAGATTGGTTTATTTTATTCATTTACCTTTCAGTTTGAATTTCTAATTTTATTCAAAGTAACCCGAAAACTTGTGCTATTAATTGGATAAATGTCTTAACTCCCTCCTTTCACTTGTCTTTAGATGGCGCGCTACAAGCCTGAGTACTTGTTTGGTACTAAAGGATTTGTCCAGGAGTTGCGTACGATGTCCTTTGCCATAGGATTTGGGACTGCCCCGTTGTATGCCCAGATTTCTCATGATCGTGATGAAGAGAAGTGCCGTGTCAAAGTCACTTTGAACAGTAATCGTGAAGATATCCCATCAGTGATGTTTGAAGCTGGAGGGGGAAACTATATGCATGCATGTCAGGAGGGGGCAAGAATCGCCATCGGAGAGCTCCGCGACCGCTACAGTAATCAATTGGCCAATACGGAGTATCGCTGCCATCCTCGGCAACCCCAGGGAAGTGACCGTGGCAGCTACCTTGAACCTGCAGGAATCGAGAATGATGCTACTACAACACATTTGGTCGAGATGCTATGGGCTATGGATGAGACCCGTGCTGAGATTGTGATAGCAGCTCATGATCGGGAAGACTGGAACCGTGGTAAGATTTGCAAGCTGGAGGACAAGGTGGATCGTTTGGAGAAGGAGCTAGCCGCACTGAAAGGAGAAGCACCACCACGAAAAGCCCGAGTTCGTCTTACTGCAAGAAAGAGAGCCCTTTTTGTTCCTCGCTACCAGTTGGCGCCAAAGGTTCGTGTGGTGGAAAAAGAAGTTACCCCAGCGAATCCCCAGGTCATCAACATAAGTGATGATGAAGAGGAAGAATCGAAGCACACCCATTCAAAGGCCGAGTGGGGAGCAACTCAAGATGATGATGAAGACGAGCCGAACGAGCCCTCAATCAACTCCGATGCTCGGAAGACCTAGAACGCCTTGTTAAGCCGTTGCCTTAGATCGTTGTGTTAGCTTGCTTGTTTAAGTTTGGTTGTGTGTGTGGGTCTCGCATGTGGTTTACATCAGTGGTGAGATGTAAGTGCATGCGTTTGTTTGCTTTCGAGTGTTAGGTAGTGGTGAGTTTAGTGGTGTGAGAGTCTTCAAGTCTTTGTAATAATGAAACTCAGTTAAGATCAATAAAAGTTAAGTTAGTGGAAAAATTAATTCTCTGCCCTAAGTAGTTTTCCCCGGTTTCTCTTCTTGTGCTCCTGTCCATGCCAGATGGTGCTCACTCGCAGCGTTGGAAATGGTCCCAACAACAGCAACAGCAACAACAGCAATAACAACAATGGAGAGAATCCCACGCTTGCCCAAGTTTTGGCTCAACAGACACAGCTTATGCATATGATGATGCAGCAACTCCAGAACCAGCAAAACCAAGGAAATAACCAGGCACCTCCCCAGAACAAGTTAGCAGAATTTCTTCGCGTGAGGCCACCTACATTTTCTAGCACTACTAATCCGGTAGAGGCTGGTGATTGGCTGCACGCAATAGAGAAGAAGTTGGACTTGCTTCAGTGCACTGATCAGGAGAAGGTTTCTTTCGCTTCACATCAGCTGCATGGCCCTGCTTCTGAGCGGTGGGATCACTTCCGTCTCAACAGGACTACGGCGGAACCTATCACTTGGCTTGAATTCACTGTTGCCTTTCGCAAGACACACATACCATCGGGAGTGGTGTCTCGTAAGAAGAGGGAGTTCAGAGCGCTCACTCAGGGATCTCGCTCTGTTACTGAATATTTACATGAGTTTAATCGCTTAGCTCGTTATGCTCCGGAAGAAGTGCGCACGGATGAAGAGCGTCAAGAGAAGTTCCTGGAAGGACTAAATGATGAGCTTTCTTACCCATTAATGACTGGAGATTATCATGATTTCCAGAAATTGGTAGATAAGGCTATTCGCCAGGAGGATAAGTACAACCGCATGGAGCAGAAGAAACGCAGGATTGCTCACTTCAAAGCTCAGCAAGGGAATAATCAGAGGTCACGTCTTGTTTTGGGATCTCAGTCAATGCCACAGGGAGGTTCTTCGTCTGTTGTTCGTCCGCAACGTTAGTTCTTCAACAACAATGCTGGCAACAACAATCGCAACCAAGCTCCACGTCCTGTGACAGCTCCGTCACCGCATCAGCCTGTCAAGAGGGAACAAGGAAACAAGCCCGGGGTATGTTTCAACTATGGTGAACCAGGCCATTACTCCGACAAGTGTCCGAAGCCCCGACGCGTGAAGGTTGTCCCTACACAGAACAACTCCACCGCACCAGCGACAAAGGCTCGTGTCAACCACGTTGCTGCTGCAGAAGCTCAAGATGCTCCAGATGTGATTTTGGGTACGTTCCCTGTTAACTCAGTTCCTGCAACAGTACTTTTCGACTCTGGTGCTACGCATTCATTTTTATCTATGAGTTTTGCGGGAAATCATGGGATGGAAGTAGAAGACCTTAGACGTCCTTTGATGGTTAGTACACCAAGTAATCAAGCACTATCAGTGCAACATAGCCCCTCTGTCAGAATAGAGATTCAAGGAGTGCCATTCCTGGCCAATCTTATTCTGTTGGAATCCAAAGACCTTGATGTCATCCTAGGGATGGATTGGTTAGCAAGATATAAAGGTGTGATAGACTGTGCCAATAGGAAAGTAACTCTCACCAGTAATGATGGCCAAGTTGTAACTGTTCACGCATTGCCTTCTGAGCCTTTAAGGTCAAGTCTGAACCAAATAGCTTTGGAAGAGATTCCTATAGTACGAGAATACCCAGATGTGTTCCCGGACGATTTACCTGGTATGCCGCCTAAAAGAGATATAGAGTTCAGAATAGATCTGATACCTGGTACAGCTCCAATCCATAAGAGACCTTATAGAATGGTAGCCAATGAGTTAGCAGAAGTCAAGAGGCAAGTAGATGATTTGCTTCAGAAAGGATACATTAGACCAAGTTCGTCTCCATGGGGTGCTCCAGTTATTTTTGTTGAAAAGAAAGATCACACCCAGAGGATGTGTGTGGACTATCGTGCCTTAAATGATGTGACAATCAAGAATAAGTATCCGCTACCCAGAATTGATGATTTGTTTGATCAGCTTAAGGGTGCCACTGTTTTCTCCAAGATCGATCTCCGATCAGGGTATCACCAGTTAAGGATTAAAGAGGAAGACATACCTAAGACGACTTTCACTACTCGGTATGGGTTATTTGAGTGTACGGTTATGTCTTTCGGACTTACCAATGCCCCCGCTTTCTTCATGAACTTGATGAATAAGGTGTTTATGGAGTACTTAGACAAGTTCGTGGTCGTCTTTATTGATGACATTCTTATCTACTCTCGAACCAAAGAAGAGCATGAAGAACATCTTCACCTTGCATTGGAGAAGCTACGAGAACATCAGTTGTATGCCAAGTTTAGCAAGTGTGAATTCTGGTTGTCTGAAGTGAAGTTCCTTGGTCACGTCATCTCAACCGGAGGAGTTGCCGTTGACCCTAGTAATGTAGAATCAGTAACCAGCTGGAAACAACCAAAGACAGTTTCAGAGATTCGCAGTTTCCTAGGTCTTGTAGGGTATTACCGGAGGTTTATAGAGAATTTCTCCAAGATTGCTAAGCCCATGACACGACTGCTTCAGAAAGATGTGAAGTACAAGTGGTCAGAAGAATGTGAGTAGAGTCTTCAGGAGTTGAAAAGTCGCTTAATATCAGCGCCCATTTTGATTTTGCCTGATCCAAGGAAGGGTTTCCAAGTGTATTGCGATGCATCTAAGCTTGGGTTAGGATGTGTTTTGATGCAAGATGGGAAGGTGGTTGCCTATACATCTCGTCAGTTACGTCCGCATGAGAAGAACTACCCTACTCATGATCTCGAGTTAGCTTCAATGGTTCATGCATTGAAGATTTGGCGTCACTATCTTTTCGGTACCCGTACAGAGGTGTACACCGATCACAAGAGTTTAAAGTACATCTTTACTCAACCGGATCTGAACATGAGACAACGGAGATGGTTGGAATTAATCAAGGATTATGACTTGGGAATTCATTATCACCCGGGAAAGGCTAATGTTGTAGCAGATGCTCTTAGCAGGAAGGGCTATTGCAATGCTAAGGAAGGACGACAGTTGCCATTGGAGTTATGCAAGGAATTTGAAAGATTAAATTTGGGAATTGTCACTAGAGGTTTTGTTGCAACCTTAGAAGCAAAGCCTACTCTCATTGATCAAGTTAGAGAAGCCCAGGTTAATGACCCTGATATTCATGAGATCAAGAAGAATATGAGAAGAGGAAAAGCTATCGGTTTCTTGGAAGATGAGCAAGGGACCATATGGTTGGGCGAGAGAATTTGTGTTCCAGAGGACAAAGAGTTGAAAGATGCAATTCTGAAAGAAGCTCATGACACTTTGTACTCCATTCACCCTGGTAGTACCAAGATGTATAAAGATCTCAAAGAAAGATTTTGGTGGACAAGTATGAAGCGTGAGATAGCAGAGTTTGTAGCTATGTGTGATGTTTGTCAGCGAGTTAATGCAGAACATCAGAAACCCGCAGGTTTGTTGCAACCTTTGAAGATACCAGAATGGAAGTGGGAAGAGATCGGTATGGATTTTATCACGGGTTTACCCAGAACGTCATCGGGCCACGACTCTATTTGGGTGATAGTCGACAGACTTACCAAAGTGGCTTATTTCATTCCAGTAAAGACAACATATTCCGGAAGTCGTTTGGCGGAATTGTATATGGCAAGGATTGTGTGTTTGCATGGTGTCCCTAAGAAAATAGTGTCTGATCGAGGTAGTCAGTTTACTTCAAAGTTTTGGAAGAAGCTTCCGGAAGAGATGGGTTCTAAGCTGAACTTCAGTACTGCTTATCATCCACAGACAGACGGACAAACAGAAAGGGTGAATCAGATTTTGGAAGACATGTTGAGAGCTTGTGCTTTAGACTTCGGTGGAAGTTGGGATAAGAATTTGCCTTACGCAGAATTTTCGTACAACAACAGTTATCAAGCTAGTCTTCAAATGGCTCCTTATGAAGCACTGTATGGTCGTAAGTGTCGTACTCCGCTTTTGTGGGATCAAACGGGAGAACGTCAGGTTTTTGGAACTGATATCCTAAGGGAAGCAGAAGAAAAAGTGCAGGTCATTCAAGAAAGATTGCGTGTAGCTCAGTCTCGTCATAAAAGTTATGCCGACAATCGCCGCAGAGATTTGAGTTTTGAAGAAGGAGATCATGTGTACCTTCGTGTCACGCCTCTCCGAGGGGTTCATCATTTTCATACCAAAGGAAAATTGGCTCCGCGTTTTGTGGGACCTTATAAGATTGTCAGTCGAAGAGGTGAGGTTGCTTATCAGTTGGAATTACCTCAATCGTTGGCAGGAGTCCATGATGTGTTCCATGTGTCACAGTTGAAAAAGTGTTTAAGGGTACCTACTGAGGAAGCTAATCCTGAACAGATAGAAATCCAAGAGGATCTGACATATGTCGAGAAACCAATCCGTATTTTGGAGACAAACGAGAGAAGGACCAGGAATCGAGTTATCCGTTTCTGTAAGGTGCAATGGAGTAATCACTCAGAAGAAGAAGCTACTTGGGAACGAGAAGATGAATTAAAGACCGCTCATCCGCATCGTTTCGCCAGTTCTTCCGAATCTCGAGGACGAGATTCTGTTTAAGGGGGGTAGGTTTGTCACACCCTAAAAATCTTAATTGTATAAATAGTTGTTTAAATGGAATTACCAGAAATGATTTTTAAAAGCCTACAAGAAAAGATCTAATTGTAAATAATAAATTCCAATATAAAATTGGGCCAGATAAAATTTTATTAAATACTATGCTTAATTCTATAATTCCTAGATTTTTCTGGGATTTATTTGAGCTAAGGAGGTATTTTTAATAAATGGAATTGCATTTCATGAATTATTTAAATTGAAAAAGGTTTTAAAATTCTCTCTTTTGGCTTTGGGCCGAAAGTCGGCCCAAAACTCTCCTCTCTCTCTCCTCGGCCCAAGTCGGCCCAGTCCGCCGCAGCCGCCGCGCGTGCGCGCGCCCTCAGACGCTGACAGGTGGGGCCCGCCTATCGGAGTCGTCGTCTTCCTCCGTCCACCCGCGCCTGAAACCCTAGCGCCGCGCCGCCGCCGTGTCCTTCCAAATCCGGCCGCCCCTTTCCTTCTCCGGTGAATCCAGGTTACGGCGTCGGTTATCTGCATAGCTCTTCTGCCGGGACTGTGCCACCTTTAGATTATCCCGAATGGTTCTGACTTTAGCTTCAGCTTCTCTCAGCATATCAGTCCCGAACACTTGGCTTTCCCCAACTTGGTCCCACAATAGCGGTGTCCGGCATTTGCGGCCATACAACGCTTCATAGGGTGCCATTTGTATGCTGGCTTGGTAGCTGTTATTGTAGGAGAACTCGGCATAGGGGAGACTCTTATCCCAGGTCTTCCCAAAATCTAGAACACAGGCACGGAGCATATCTTCTAGGATCTGATTCAGACGCTCGGTCTGTCCATCTGTTTGCGGGTGATACGCGGTGCTGAAATTTAATCGGGTACCGAACTCTTCTTGGAGCTTCTTCCAGAAGTGAGAGGTGAATTGGCTTCCCCTATCAGATACAATTTTCTTAGGAACGCCATGGAGACTCACGATCCTAGCGAAGTAGAGTTCAGCTAGTTTGTTCCCTCCATAGGTGGTCTTCACAGGAATAAACCGAGCTACCTT
The DNA here is from genome assembly GCA_000338895.3 of Oryza meridionalis. Lineage (NCBI taxonomy): Eukaryota > Viridiplantae > Streptophyta > Magnoliopsida > Poales > Poaceae > Oryza > Oryza meridionalis. The sequence continues at coordinate 23,570,089 of CM002532.2, read as the reverse complement.
GGTTAGTCGGTCCACGACTACCCATATAGAATCATATCCGCCTTGGGTTTTTGGAAGTCCGGCAATGAAATCCATCCCAATTTCATCCCATTTCCATTCTGGTACATGGAGAGGTTGGAGAAGTCCGGCCAGCCGTTGGTGCTCTGCCTTCACACGCTGGCACACATCACAAAGGGCCACGAACTCTGCAATTTCCCGCTTCATACTAACCCACCAATATTTTTCTTTCAAGTCCAAGTACATCTTCGTGCTGCCAGGATGGATGCAATAGGGACTTTCGTGAGCTTCCTGAAGTATCAGCTGCTTAAGTTCCCTGTCGGCTGGAACGCATACCCGATTTCCGTTCCATAGGGTTCCGTGTTCATCTTCTGTGAAACTAGCGGCTTTACCTTGTGTCACAGCCTGATTTTTGTTTTAGGATTTATAAATTATCTAAAAAATTATTAATAGAATTTATATTAAATGTTCATTAATTTATAAGTGAAGTTATAAAATTTCCTAAATATAAAGCATGGTTGGATTTATTTTTAAAATTCTCCATGATTAATTATACTCTCTGAAATTTTCTCGGATTTTTCAGAGCTCAATTTTTAAATGATACAAAGAACAATTCAGTAATTATTTCATCGTTAATGATCTAATTATAAGTGTTAAGTGCTTTCCTTGTTTAAAAATCCTTAAATTATAAATTGTTGTTTGAAAGGAATTATTAGAAATGATTTTAAAAGCCTACAAGAAAAGATCTAATTTTAAATAATAAATTCCAATATAAAATTGGGCCAGATAAAATTTTATTAAATACTTTGCTTAATTCTATAATTCCTAGATTTTTCTAGGATTTATTTGAGCTAAGGAGGTATTTTTAATAAATGGAATTGCATTTCATGAATTATTTAAATTGAAAAAGGTTTTAAAATTCTCTCTTTTGGCTTTGGGCTGAAAGTCGGCCCAAAACTCTACTCTCTCTCTCCTCGGCCCAAGTCGGCCCAGTCCGCCGCAGCCGCCGCGCGTGCGCGCGCCCTCGGACGCTGACAGGTGGGGCCCGCCTGTCGGAGTCGTCGTCTTCCTCCGTCCGCCCGCGCCCGAAACCCTAGCGCCGCGCCGCCGCCGTCTCCTTCCAAATCCGGCCGCCCCTTTCCTTCTCCGGTGAAATCGGTTGAGGGGAAATGATCCCCGGGATTCCCTCTATCTTTTCTCTTATGGAATCGTCGTCTATCTCGGTTTGGAAATCGTCGATTCGAGCTCGGATCGGACTCGGTTTCTCTCCCCCGAACCCTAGGTTTCCTTCGCCGTCGCCGGGCCGCCGTGGGCTTCGCCGCCGCCTTTCGACCCCTATAAGAGGATCCCCGAGCTCCCCTCTACCCGCCGCCGCCCTCGCTTTCGCCTCTCGCCGGCCGAAGCGCCCTAGCACCGTGTAGCCTAGCGCCGCCGTCACCGCCGCCGCTCCAGCCGTGCGCCGCCGTCGCTCCAGCCGTCGCCGTCGCTCGGGAAGGCCGTCGTCGTGGTCGCCGTCACGTCGCCGTCCTCGTCCGCCCCTTCGCCGTCACTGAAGACCGCCGGAGCACCGTCGCCGTCGTCAAGCCGAAGGTCTCCGCCGCTTCTTTCTCGTCGCCGGCGTCGTCCGTTGCTCCTCCGCCGTTCCTTTGGTTACCGGTGAGTTCGCCGTGCCGTCCGCTACCCGTTGGTGCCCTCCGTTCGCGCCGTCGTGCCGTCGTTCGCCGGCGAGCATGTCCGCCCGAGCCGCCGCCGGTGGTGACATCACCGCCGACGTCATCGTCGCCGTGTTTCGTGAGCCGGCCGTGGGCCGATCGATCTCGGCCGTTCGTTTGAGTTAGATCGATCTCGGCCGTTCGTTCCCGTAGACCGCCGCCGTGGACCCGGTCCACCGTGAACCCGAGCCCCGCTGACGCAATAATCCCTTTTTCTTTTCAAAAATAATTCATTATTGCGTCATAATTCAAGTAAAATTCATATAAATGATTTAATCTGATTTAATCTTTAAAAATTCATAACTAATTCATCTTAGCTCGGATTTAGTTGGTTCAAGTCTCTAAATTTTTCTAAAATTGAGATCTACATGTTGAAAATATCCACATGTACTGTTCATGCTTGCTTATGTGCTGTTTTGGTGTTTTTGCTCTTTTCTGTTTAGAATCCGACATTTCTGGAGAGTCCGTTTTCGCAGGAGAAGATTTAGAAGAATTCCAAGGCCAGCAAGGCAAGTCACACAGATCTCAAACACAACTCCTTTGAGCATGTTGATACTATATTTAGATTCTCTATTTATTTCAACTGAGCATTTATTTTCGAATGTCATCGGGTGATGTGAACTTATTCCTTTGTTATGGCCTGTTTGCATTGATTACTTTATTCCTTGATACCTTGGGTTATTGTAACTTGACTAGTTGAGCTTTATATATTGGTTCAGCTAGATGTTAGATATAATTGCTTAGCCATGCTTAGAAATCTTAGCACATCATTGGGATAACTTATGAATCACTATTATTTAATGATAGCTCATGATGGTTAACCGTGATTGGTTTATTAATTAATTTGCCAACTAAAACTTGATAATGGTGGGTTGTGAGTACATGGTTTTGATGGTCGTGCTCATGACAATTAAGGACCGGTTCGCGAACTACTGTTGTGAGACATTAACCGTGCCAACCACAAGCCAGCATGGGCAACGGCTTTACCTTTCGTATAGCATGGTTCATTGCAGAGCACCAGACTGTGAACTGGCGGAGATAAGCCCACGGGGGTCGCTGGGGAGTCCATGCCTTGTTTATAAGGGGGTGACTATGATCCGGGAACGGTGCACTGTGGTGGATTGTTTTGTGCGAGGGGTACTGTCACAGCTCCTTTCCGAGGTACCGTGGTGGTATCGAGGCGCATGGTGACATGTTGTGGGGCTGTGTCTTGTGGGTACTGTGGTACACCTCTGGCCAGAGTAAAACTATTCGAATAGCCGTGCCCGCGGTTATGGGCGAGTTGAGCAATGTTTTTCGTGATTAGTCTCACACCTCTCACAATATTTATTGATGCTATAATTGGTAATAATTTGTTTAGCTCCTGGTTTGGAGATAGGTCTGTACAGCCGGGTATGGTTGTTCAGGATGGTTGGGCCTGAGCAGCATGGGTGTGCTGTTCAGTGTTGATTAAAATTGATGATTAATTACTCTACTGTTCCACAATTCTCAATTGTTTGCTAAATGCTGCTTTTGCAAATGAGCCTATATTATGCCATTCTTTGGTATCCTTGTGCACTTGCATATTTGCTGTGTGGCTTGCTGAGTATGTCATATGCTCACCTTGCAATAATCAATCAAACCTCAGTTGAAGACAAGTTGCGAAGGAGAAGACGTTTGGCTTATACCCCAGTTGAGCTGCCTGTGGGAGTGGAGCCGGAGCTTCGCTAGACCGTTATTCCGCTGCTGTTTTCTTTTCTTTTGTAAGTATGTAACGTTGTTTTTATGATGAATCTGTATATTAAATTGTCAGTTTGTGTACCTCGGCTGATTCCTGGACGAGGATTTTATGCACAAATTAGTTCGGAAATTACTAGTGAATTTCTGGGCGTGACACCCTGTTTCATATTCTTGAGGATCCCATGCATATCTGCATCATTCTTCTGAGCCTCGCGGATTTGATCGAGCAAGGTAGGCTTGGCTTCCAGCGTAGCCAAGAATCCACGACCAACTATGCTTAGGTTCAGGGCTTCCATCTGTTGATTAAGTTCCGGTGGAATGCCGCGGACGCCAAGAGTGTTGCAACGGCTTTTTCGACTTAGAGCGTCGACGACCACGTTGGCCTTACCAGGATGATAGTGAATTCCCACATCATAATCCTTGATGAGTTCTGACCATTTCCTCTGCCGAAGATTCAGATCCGACTGAGTGAAGATGTATTTCAAACTCTTATGATCAGTATATATTTCACAGCGATTCCCAATGAGATAGTGCCGCCAAATCTTTAGAGCATGAACCACAGCGGCCAACTCCAAATCATGGGTGGGGTACTTGCCTTCATGAGGCCGAAGCTGCCGGGAGGCATAGGCTACCACGTGGCCTTCCTGCATGAGCACGCACCCCAATCCTTGGCGCGAAGCGTCACAGTACACCAGGAAGTCCTTGCGAGTATCTAGTAAGACTAACACTGGCGAGGAAACCAGCTTTTCTTTGAGAGTTTGGAATGCTTTCTCGCATTGCGGGCTCCACACAAATTTTTCTTCCTTCTTCAGCAACTGCGTCATGGGTCTGGCAATTTTGGAGAAATACTCGATGAATCTTCGGTAGTACCCGGCCAAACCCAAAAAGCTGCGAACCTGAGTGACTGTCTTGGGTTGCTTCCAATCAGTGACGGCTGTCACCGTGTCGGGATCCACAGCAACTCCTTTGGCATATATTACGTGCCCTAAGAACTTGACTTCGGACAACCAGAACTCACACTTGCTGAGCTTGGCATACAATTGGTGTTCCCGCAACTTTCCCAACACCAGACGGAGATGCTGCTGATGGTCTTCCTCTGAGTGAGAGTACACCAGAATGTCGTCAATGAAAACCACAACAAACTTATCCAAGTATTCCATGAACACTTTGTTCATTAAGTTCATGAAGAAGGCGGGAGCATTGGTTAGACCGAACGACATCACCGTGAATTCATACAGTCCGTAACGCGTGGTGAATGCGGCCTTCGGGATATCTTCTTCACGAATACGCAATTGGTGATATCCGGAACGAAGATCGATTTTTAAAAAGACAGTGGCACCTTTAAGCTGATCGAACAGATCATCGATCCGGGGAAGAGGGTACTTGTTTTTGATAGTAACTTCATTGAGAGCTCTGTAGTCAACGCACATCCTCTTTGTCTTGTCTTTCTCCTCCACAAAAATCACGGGAGCACCCCAGGGGGAAGTGCTCGGCCGTATATACCCCTTTTCTTTCAACTCTTCCAACTGTTTCTTGACTTCGGCCAGTTCATTTGCTGCGATACGGTAGGGTCGCTTGTACAGAGGAGTGGTTCCTGGAGCAAGATCTATCCGGAACTCAATCTCTCGCTTGGGCGGCATACCGGGTAGTTCTTCCGGAAACACGTCTCCGAACTCTCTGACGATGGGGATTTCCGACAGTCCTATCTGATGAAGTTCTGAACTGCTGACAGAGGTTGGGGGTGCAAAGAAAACAACCGGTTGTTCCGGCCCTCGGTACAGAGTAACAGTGCGTCTTGCGCAATCCAGTACTCCTTGGAATTGAGCCAACCAATTCATCCCAAGGATCACATCCAAGTTCTTGGTGTCCAGAAGAATCAAATCCGAGGGAAAAGGGATTCCCTGGATTTCTATAGGAACGACAGGGCTATAATACTTTGCTGTCATAAACCCTCCAGGAGGGTTCCTAAGCCTTTCTACCCCCAACTGATTTCTCCCCACGAATGGCACAGATATAAACGAGTGGGAAGCTCTAGAGTCGAACAAAATGGTAGCAGGGATGGAATGAATGAGGAACGTACCAAAGATGACGTCTGGAGTTGTCAGCACATCCTCGGCAGTCACGTGGTTCACACGACCCCGAGTGACATCCTTACCACTGTTGTTGGGGCGGGGAGGCGCTTGGCCTTGCTGGCGCCTCGGCTTTGGGCATTTATCCGCAAAGTACCCAAGCTCGAAGCAGTTGAAGCACAGACGCTGCTGACCTTGAACGTCTCTGCGGCCTTGACCAGGCTGCACAACGGGCACAGGAGGACGGGGCGCACGGGTCCCTTCCTGACTCTGCTGTTGCTGCTGCTGCGAGGAGGATCCCCCTGGATAGGGATTGGTGTAGCGGACCCTTTGGTTAGCCCCCTGTTGATTGCGGAAATTCGCCAAGCGACGCTTGTGCGAGTCCAGTTCCTTGTGCTTGGCTTCCAAGAGGATGCTCTTGTCCACCAGACGATGGAAATCCGAATAATCCTCGGAGACCAGGTGCACGGACAGCTCAGGGTCCATTCCTGCCAAGAACTTCTCTTGCTTTGGTCCATTCCGGGCCAAGTTGTTAAACTCATGCAAATACTCCATCACGGAGTGGTTGCCTTGCTTCAACTCCCAGAATTCCCTTTTCTTAAGGGCCATGACTCCGGCGGGCACATGGGTCCTCCGGAAAGCGCCGGTGAAGCGGGCCCAAGTAATAGGTTGCCCCTCTGGCTGCGTAGCCTGGAAGTGGTCCCACCATAGAGATGCGGGCCCCTGCAGTTGATGGGCAGCGAAGATGACTTTCTCCTCATCATTGCACTGCACAGTGTCTAACTTTTTCCCCACGGCATGCAACCAATCCAAGGCATCCACGGGGTTATTGGAGCTAGAGAAGGTAGGCGGACGGATGCGAAGGAACTCGGCGAGTTTAGAGTGCTGCGGGGGTGGTGGTGGAGGTGGAGCATTATGCTGTGGCGGATTTTGGATGTGATGGAGGAAAGCAGCCATCATGTTGGCCTGCTGGGCGAGGATTTGGGTGAGGATGGAGTTGGTGTCTGGTGGTGGTGGTGGAGGCGGGGGAGGAGGTGGAGGTGGGCTGCCATGGATGTTGGGGTTGCTACCTTCGGGTTGGTTGCCATCACCGGTAGCAGCACTTCTCCTGGTTGTCACCATCTGAAATATCCCATACAGAACCAGCCAAGAGAGAGAACAGACTATTAAAGCTAATCACCCACGACTACCAAAATTATTGAACTTATTACTGATATAAAATGGGTTCATTAAGGTTCAAGTTGCTTAAGCAAATAAAATAAAGACAGGCTCCGACACAGTTATACCCCACACCGGTATAACCATGCCCCACACGACTCTAGCAGGAAAACAAACGAAAAGAACACACGCGCGAGCCTACTAACTGCTCGTCAACTTCTGCGACGGGCCAGGGCGGAAGATGAGCAGCAGCGCATCCTCCGTGCTACCAACGCCAGAGGCTCCCTCCTCCTGAGGAACCGAGGGCGCGGGCTCGGCACGAGGGGTCTCGACGAAATAGGTCCATGCTAAGGACTGACGAACAAGCTTGGGCCTGGAGGTACTCTTGCGGGCGGTGATCTTCAGGCTGCGGCAGACGCGGCGGCGCTTGGGGCGACAGGCCTCTCCCTGGGCGATCTTGAGCTGACACAGCTGCGCCTCCACTGCGTCTAGGTCCTTCTTCAGCTGCAGATTCTCCTGACGCAGCTCCAGGATCTTCATGTTGTTCTCGACCAACCCACGGCGCACCATATGATGGAAGTCGATACGGGCCACGTCGTACGCCTCCACCAAGCGCGCCAGGTGCATGATGGTAGCGTCATCCTCTGAGCTAGCATCCCTGAAGGTGGAGTAGTCACGGGCTCCTCCGCGACGAGGGTGGTAGCGGTAGGGCGAGTGCTGCAACTCGTCCGGGTAGCGCTGGTGAAGAGTGCCAATGGCGAGGAGTGCGGCGCTCTGGCAAGCGGCGGAGAAAGAATCTCCACCCGCGGTGACTGCCAACGAAGCCCTCTCGGGAGAGCCAGTGAGGATCACTGCAGTGACCTCCCAAGCAGCGTGGGGCTCTGCATCATCACCCTCCTGCTCCGGGAGCTGCTTGCCCTGGTAGTCCACTCCATGCGGATACCCCAGGACAACGCACATGCCCCGAAGCTCCAAAACAAAGCCAGTCAGATCCAGGCCACGACGGTTGATGCTGCCGGCCATCTACAAACAAAAACAAAAGAGAAAAGCAACATTTTAAAGATCAGATTTTGCTGTTAAATGAAGTAGCAGGACAGAGAGAGACTATAGGATTTTCACAAATAAGAAAGGATTTTTATTTCGAAAATATTGCTAAGGCTTGGGATCTAAAGCTCGTCCTAGGGTCAAGGGGGCTCTGATACCAACTTGTCACGACCGGAAATAACCCAACGGGCGTTCCTTATGTGCGTGTATTATTCCTTGTCCTAGGAGGCAAGGTACACCAAAAGTTGATACATTTCAGAGTTTATCAAGCGGAAGCGTAAATAATTAATTTATTACATGGGCGGCGAAGGCCCAGCACACACAAAGACAAACGGGAAACAGCGGAAGACTAGGGCGACGACCACAGGCGCTTGACGGCAGGCACGAGCTAGACACCAAAGCCTTCATCTTCCAGGAGCTCCTCTTCTGGGTTTGGGAAAAATTGAGCAAGACTGAGTACAACCACCGTAATATAGGGGGTTAGGGTTTGCAGTAAACAGCATTAAAGACACTTAGTTGCTCAAGGCTATTTTGCAAACACGATTCTAGAGCTATACAATATTATTAATCAAGGCCGTGAACCCACACGAACCTGCCTTAACCCAAGGCCTACGATGATTCAGTCCGAACTGGCAACCCGACCCTGGGTCCTAGCTCGTCCCAAGCCTACCCAGGCCAACCATTCCACATTTTAGTTGTTAAGCAGGTTTTAAGAATTAAAACACTAACTTGGGTACATTGCTCGGCTTGCCCATAACCGAGGGCGCGGCTATTCGAATAGGTTATACTCTGATCAGAGGTGTACATCTTTACCCACAAGACACATCTTCCTCACGTGTAACCACGTGCCAGATACCACCACGGTATACGGACGGAAGACGTGACATAGTTTCCAACCCATCCTAGCCATAACCAAGACTACCGACCCAACCCCACCTACGGCCGGAACCTCCGGGACAGGTAGGCAGGACTGAGCCCCTAGCAGCAGGACACCAGCCCTGTGCCATGACATCTCGACTACCGGGCCGCAGCTCGTGTAGCCTTCATTTGCCCTGGAGATGTCCATCGACCCCCGACTGCGTCCATTTCCATCCGTGTACTTTTGTTTATAACCAGACTAAGCCACAAACTAAGCCTTACCCACTAGACATGTGGAAGTACGGTAGTGCTTTGCAACAGAGGCCCGAAGACCGGTCCTTATATGGCCGAGGTGCTACTATCAAAACCGTGCACCCCGAGCCCAGCCTAAAACCATTTTGAGGGTTTTGAATAGAGGGGGAGGTGTGAATCCAATTCCACAATAATCCAACCATTCCATAGTGTCCAAGTGATGAGAATATTCCCAAAGTCTAGAGTTGTAAAACCACCTAATGTTGCCTAATTAGCCAGCGAAGCATCTACCTAAATTCATACTAGTGGTTCCATGAGTAGAGTGTCCACTAGTTGGGGTTTTCTTTAATCTAGGGTGAACAAGGTAATAATATCAATAACAATAATAATAAGGTCATAACAAAGGTAAATAGGCACGGCTAAATAAAACAGTGATAACGCGGGAATTTAAATAAAGCGATAATGCAACAATTTAAATCAAAATAATTTTATAAACTGGGATTCAATATGCTCAAGGATGATGTGACTTGCCTTGCTCGCTTTCCCAAACGTCGGCTTCAACCTCCACAAAGAGCGGATCTTCCGAAGCTGCAGCGTCTACACGACCAACGGAAAAGAAAAGGCTTTTACTCTAATAAACTCCATATAACTAGCAAGAACAAAGCACAAAAATGGGTTCTTGACTTCTTAAGGAAAAATTAGAGACTTGAACGGTCCAATTCCGAGTTCAAATGGCCAAGTTATGGCCATTTGAAGTTTATATGCTCTTTAAATGAATAATTGCGAATTTCTTCATTTAAATTTTAATTTAAAAAGGGTTTATTGCGTCAGCCGAGGGGAGGGGGCGCGCGGACAGGGTCCACGGGAGTGGGGCCCACGCGGCAGCCTCACGGTCCACGGTGGACCGTGTGCACCCGGGCTCACACCGGCCGGCGCCGTGGGCCCCATGCGTCAGCCGCACCCGAGGGCACGGGCGGCTGACGGCCGGGCCCCACGCGGCAGCCACTCGGTGCACCCGAGGGCGGCCACGCCGGCGCGGTCGGCGGGAGGCGGCGCCCGCGCCCCTATGGTCACCGGCGGCGGCCATAGCCACGGCGGAGCGACGGCCGAGAGAGGGGAAGGGAAGAGGGTAAAGAGGCGGCGGTCCACGGCTCACCCTAGGTCGACGGCGACGACGAAAAAGGCGGTCGGAGCAGAGGAAAGCGGCGGTGCGGCTCGGGACGACGGGGTCGACGGCGTTCCGGCGGTCGGCGACCGAAACGGAGAGGTGGACGAGGTCGGCGAGGATGCGGCGAAGCCGAAGGAGGCGGCGCCGAGGTGGGAGGCGGTCCGGGGCGACGGCGGCGGCGGACCGGAGCTCGACGGCGACGGCGGAGAGAGAGAGCGACGTCGCGAGCTCGAATCCGGCGAGGAGGAAGGGCGGTGAGAGGCGGAACCGGACGGAGGAGGCGCAGGGAGGGTTTAAATAGGGTTGGAAGGGGGAGAGAGCGGCCGGAGGGGAAGGAGACCGGCGCGGGAGGTACGGCCGCCATCAATGGCGCCGCCGAGATTTGCGGGGGCAAATCCGCCCGTTCGAACGCGAGAGAGAGAGGGAAAAATGGGGGGAAGGGAGAGGGGATCACAGGGAGTGATTCCCCCCACTTTATTGCACGCGGGGACGGCGGGAGGCGGCGGGATTCGCGGCAGCGGCGGCGCTAGGGCGCGGGGGAGGCGGCGGGAGCGGCGGGAGGAAGGGGATGACGGGTGGGCCCCACCTGTCAGCGAGGGTGGCGGGCGGGCCCGCCCGTCAGCAGCGCGCGCGCGGGGAGAGGCTGAGTGGACCGCGGGGGAGAGGAGAGAGAGAGAGTGGGGGAGAGAGATGGGCCGGGCCGGCCCAAGGGAGGGGAGGGGGACTTTTAGGGTTTTTCTTTTTTTTATAAAACCTTTTTAACTTTGTTTATTTCTTCTTAATTATTATTTGTGCTCTGAAAATTCCCCTAGAATTTATTTACACATTTTAGGCTTTTAGGAAATATACAAAAATCCTCCAAGCCTTATTTGACTTTTACTTTGCACATTTTAATTGTTGGAGGCTTTCACACGGATTTTAATTACTCTAGGCATAATTTAAAGGATATATTTTAGAGTCGTTTTGGGACGCGACAAAAAATCTCTGGGGGTCCAACTCTCCAAATCCAGTCTCTCTAGGGTGAGGCCCGTGATTCTGCAGCCGTCAAAAAAAACCTAGCTCGATTCCATGACCGCAAGGCAAAGTTATCAAGGTTTTAATTTGCACAGAATTCTCCATCTGCATTCCACAGTGTCGCGCCCGCCAGCCTACCTTAACGGCGCGGTTAGTCGACGCGCTTGACACCGACATCGTCTAAGCTATCCACCCTAATGTCCTATGTGCCATCCCTATACTAGGCACCTCGTTCCTCGTTGAAAACCAGTTGTGGACCCTCAGATATTCGATGTTCCGCCGAAACAACCGCTGCTTCGTGGCCTATGGTAGGTAATTTCTAGAAAAATCTCTGGGGGTCCACCTCTCCAAATCCAGTCTCTCTAGGGTGAGCCCCGTGAATCTGCAGCCGTCAAAAAAAACCTAGCTCGATTCCATGACCGGAAGGCAAAGTTATCAAGGTTTTAATTTGCAAAGAATTCTCCATCTGCATTCCACAGTGTCGCGCCCGCCAGCCTACCTTAACGGCGCGGTTAGTCGACGCGCTTGACACCGACACCGTCTAAGCTATCCACCCTAACGTCCTATGTGCCATTCCTATACTAACCACCTCGTTGAAAACCAGTTGTGGACCCTCAGATATTCGACGTTCCGCCGAAACAACTGCTGCTTCGTGGCCTATGGTAAGTAATTTCTAGAAAAATCTCTGCAGCCGTCAAAAAAACCTAGCTCGATTCCATGACCGGAAGGCAAAGTTATCAAGGTTTTAATTTGCAGAGAATTCTCCATCTGCACTCCACAGTGTCGCGCCCGCCAGCCTACATTAACGGCGCGGTTAGTCAACGCGCTTGACACCGACATCGTCTAAGCTATCCACCCTAACGTCCTATGTGCCATCCCTATACTAGGCACCTTGTTTAAAACCAGTTGTGGACCCTCAGATATTCGACGTTCCGCCGAAACAACCGCTGCTTCGTGGCCTGTCGTAAGTAATTTCTAGAAAAATCTCTGGGGGTCGAACTCTCCAAATCCAGTCTCTCTAGGGTGAGGCCCGTGATTCTGCAGCCGTCAAAAAAAACCTAGGTCGATTCCATGACCGGAAGGCAAAGTTATCAAGGTTTTAATTTGCAAAGAATTCTCCATCTGCATTCCACAGTGTCGCGCTCGCCAGACTACCTTAACGGCGCAGTTAGTCGACGCGCTCGACACTGACATCGTCTAAGCTATCCACCCTAACGTCCTATGTGCCATCCCCATACTAACCACCTCGTTGAAAACCAGTTGTGGTACCTCAGATATTCGACGTTTCGCCGAAACAGCCGCTGCTTCATGGCCTGTGGTAAGTAATTTCTAGAAAAATCTCTGGGGGTCCAACTCTCCAAATCCAGTCTCTCTAGGGTGAGGCCCGTGATTCTGCAGCCGTCAAAAAAAACCTAGCTCGATTCCATGACCGGAAGGCAAAGTTATGAAGGTTTTAATTTGCACAGAATTCTCCATCTGCCTTCCACAGTGTCGCGCCCGCCAGCCTACCTTAACGGCACGGTTAGTCGATGCGCTTGACACCGACACTGTCTAAGCTATCCACCCTAACATCCTATGTGCCATCCCTATACTAACCACCTCGTTGAAAACCAGTTGTGGACCCTCAGATATTGGACGTTACGCCGGAACAGCCGCTGCTTCGTGGCCTATGGTAAGTAATTTCTAGAAAAATCTCTGGGGGTCCAACTCTCCAAATCCAGTCTCTCTTGGGTGAGGCCTATGATTCTGCAACCGTCGAAAAGAACCTAGCTCGATTCCATGACCGGAAGGCAAAGTTATAAAGGTTTTAATTTGCACAGAATTCTCCATCTGCATTCCACAGTGTCGCGCCCGCCAGCCTACCTTAACGGCGCGGTTAGTCGACGCGCTTGATACCGACACCATCTAAGCTATCCACCTTAATGTCCTATGTGCCATTCCTATACTAACCACCTCGTTGAAAACCAGTTGTGGACCCTCAGATATTGGACGTTTCGCCGAAACAGCTGCTGCTTCGTGGCCTATGGAAAGTAATTTCTAGAAAAATCTCTGGGGTTCCAACTCTCAAAATCCAGTCTCTCTAGGGTGAGGCCCGTGATTCTGCAGCCGTCAAAAAAAACCTAGCACGATTCCATGACCGGAAGGCAAAGTTATGAAGGTTTTAATTTGCACAGAATTCTCCATCTGCATTCCACAGTGTCGCGCCCGCCAGCCTACCTTAACAGCGCGGTTAGTCGACGCGCTTGACATCGACACCGTCTAAGCTATCCACCCTGACATCCTATGTGCCATCCCTATACTAACCACCTCGTTGAAAACCAGTTGTGGACCCTCAGATATTCGACGTTTCGCCGAAACAGCCGCTGCTTCGTGGCCTATGGTAAGTAATTTCTAGAAAAATCTCTAGGGGTCCAACTCTCCAAATCCAGCCTTTCTAGGGTGAGGCCCGTGATTCTGCAGCCGTCAAAAAAAAACCTAGCTCGATTCCATGACCGGAAGGCAAAATTATGAAGGTTTTAATTTGCACAGAATTCTCCATCTGCATTCCACAGAGTCGGGCCCGCCAGCCTACCTTAACGGCGCGGTTAGTTGAAGCGCTTGACACCAACATCGTCTAAGCTATCCACCCTAACGTCCTATGTGCCATCCCTATACTAACCACGTCGTTGAAAACCAGTTGTGAACCCTCAGATATTCGATGTTTCACCGAAACAACCGCTGCTTTGTGGCCTATGGTAAGTAATTTCTAGAAAAATCTCTGGGGGTCCAACTCTCCAAATCTAGTCTCTCTAGGGTGGGGCCCGTAATTCTACAGCCGTCAAAAAAAATCTAGCTCGATTCCATGACCGGAAGGCAAAGTTATCAAGGTTTTAATTTGCACAGATTTCTCCATCTGCATTCCACAGTGTCGCGCCCGCCAGCCTACCTCAACGGCGCGGTTAGTCGACGCGCTTGACACCGACACCGTCTAAGCTATCCACCCTAACGTCCTATGTGGCATCCCTATACTAACCACCTCGTTGAAAACCAGTTGTGGACCCTCAGATATACGACGTTTCGCCGAAACAACCGCTGCTTCGTGGCCTATGGTAAGTAATTTCTAGAAAAATTTCTGGGGGCCCAACTCTCCAAATCCAGTCTCTCTAGGGTGAGGCCTGTGATTCTGTAGCTGTCAAAAAAAACCTAGCTCGATTCCTTGACGGGAAGGCAAAGTTATCAAAGTTTTAATTTGCACAGAATTCTCCATCTACATTCCACAGTGTCGTGCCCGCAAACCTACCTTAACGGCGCGGTTAGTCCACGCGGTTAGTGGACGCGCATGACACCGACATCGTCTAAGCTATCCACCCTAACGTCCTTTGTGCCATCCCTATACTAACCACCTCGTTGAAAACTAGTTGTGGATCCTCAGATATTCGACGTTTCGCCGAATCAACCTCTGCTTCGTGGCCCATGGTAAGTAATTTCTAGAAAAATCTATGGGGGTCCAACTCTCCAACTCAAGTCTCTCTAGGGTGAGGCCCGTGATTCTGTAGCCATGAAAAAAAACCTAGCTCGATTCCTTGACCGGAAGGCAAAGTTATCAAGGTTTTAATTTGCACAGAATTCTCCATCTGCATTCCACAGTGTCGCGCACGCAAGCCTACCTTAACGGTGCGGTTAGTCGTCGCGCTTGACACTGACATCGTCTAAGCTATCCACCCTAACGTCCTATGTGCCATCCCTATACTAACCACCTCGTTGAAAACTAGTTGTGGACCCTCAGATATTCGACGTTTCGCCGAAACAACCGCTGCTTCGTGGCCTATGGTAAGTAATTTCTAGAAAAATTTCTGGGGGTCCAACTCTCCAAATCCAGTCTCTCTGGGGTGAGGCCCGTGACTCTGAAGCTGTCAAAAAAAACCCAGCTCGATTCCATGACCGGAAGGCAAAGTTATCAAGGTTTTAATTTGCACAGAATTCTCCATCTGCATTCCACAGTGTCGCGCCCACCAGCCTACATTAACGGCGCGGTTAGTCGAAGCGCTTGACACCGACATCGTCTAAGCTATCCACCCTAACGTCCTATGTGCCATCCCTATACTAACCGCCTCGTTGAAAACCAGTTGTGGACCCTCAGATATTCGACGTTTCGCCGAAACAACCACTGCTTCGTGGCCTATGGTAAGTAATTTCTAGAAAAATATCTGGGGGTCCAACTCTCCAAATCAAGTCTCTTTAGGGTGAGGCCCGTGATTTTGCAGCCATCAAGAAAAACCTAGCTCGATTCCTTGACCGGAAGGCAAAGTTATCAATGTTTTAATTTGCACAGAATTCTCCATCTGCATTCCACAGTGTCGCGCCCGCAAGCCTACCTTAACGGCGCGGTTAGTCGACGCGCTTGACACCGACATCGTCTAAGCTATCCACCCTAACGTCCTATGTGCCATCCCTATACTAACCACCTCGTTGAAAACTAGTTGTGGACCCTCAGATATTCAACGTTTCGCCGAAACAACCGCTGCTTCGTGGCCTATGGTAAGTAATTTCTAGAAAAATTTCTGGGGTTCCAACTCTCCAAATCCGGTCTCTCTAGGGTGAGGCCCGTGATTCTGAAGCCGTCAAAAAAAACCTAGCTCGATTCCATGACCGGAAGGCAAAGTTATCAAGGTTTTAATTTGCACAGAATTCTCCATCTGCATTCCACAGAGTCGCGCACGCAAGCCTACCTTAACGGCGCGGTTAGTCGACGCGCTTGACACCGACATCGTCTAAGCTATCCACCCTAACGTCCTATGTGCCATCCCTATACAAACCACCTCGTTGAAAACTAGTTGTGGACCCTCAGATATTCGACGTTTCGCCGAAACAACCGCTGCTTCGTGGCCAATGGTAAGTAATTTCTAGAAAAATCTATGGGGGTCCAACTCTCCAACTCAAGTCTCTCTAGGGTGAGGCCCGTGATTCTGTAGCCATGAAAAAAAACCTAGCTCGATTCCTTGACCGGAAGGCAAAGTTATCAAGGTTTTAATTTGCACAGAATTCTCCATCTGCATTCCACAGTGTCGCGCACGCAAGCCTACCTTAACGGTGCGGTTAGTCGTCGCGCTTGACACTGACATCGTCTAAGCTATCCACCCTAACGTCCTATGTGCCATCCCTATACTAACCACCTCGTTGAAAACTAGTTGTGGACCCTCAGATATTCGACGTTTCGCCGAAACAACCGCTGCTTCGTGGCCTATGGTAAGTAATTTCTAGAAAAATTTCTGGGGGTCCAACTCTCCAAATCCAGTCTCTCTAGGGTGAGGCCCGTGACTCTGAAGCCGTCAAAAAAAACCCAGCTCGATTCCATGACCGGAAGGCAAAGTTATCAAGGTTTTAATTTGCACAGAATTCTCCATCTGCATTCCACAGTGTCGCGCCCACCAGCCTACATTAACGGCGCGGTTAGTCGACGCGCTTGACACCGACATCGTCTAAGCTATCCACCCTAACGTCCTATGTGCCATCCCTATACTAACCGCCTCGTTGAAAACCAGTTGTGGACCCTCAGATATTCGACGTTTCGCCGAAACAACCACTGCTTCGTGGCCTATGGTAAGTAATTTCTAGAAAAATATCTGGGGGTCCAACTCTCCAAATCCAGTCTCTCTAGGGTGAGGCCCGTGATTTTGCAGCCATCAAGAAAAACCTAGCTCGATTCCTTGACCGGAAGGCAAAGTTATCAATGTTTTAATTTGCACAGAATTCTCCATCTGCATTCCACAGTGTCGCGCCCGCAAGCCTACCTTAACGGCGCGGTTAGTCGACGCGCTTGACACCGACATCGTCTAAGCTATCCACCCTAACGTCCTATGTGCCATCCCTATACTAACCACCTCGTTGAAAACTAGTTGTGGACCCTCAGATATTCAACGTTTCGCCGAAACAACCGCTGCTTCGTGGCCTATGGTAAGTAATTTCTAGAAAAATTTCTGGGGGTCCAACTCTCCAAATCCAGTCTCTCTAGGGTGAGGCCCGTGACTCTGAAGCCGTCAAAAAAAACCCAGCTCGATTCCATGACCGGAAGGCAAAGTTATCAAGGTTTTAATTTGCACAGAATTCTCCATCTGCATTCCACAGTGTCGCGCCCACCAGCCTACATTAACGGCGCGGTTAGTCGACGCGCTTGACACCGACATCGTCTAAGCTATCCACCCTAACGTCCTATGTGCCATCCCTATACTAACCGCCTCGTTGAAAACCAGTTGTGGACCCTCAGATATTCGACGTTTCGCCGAAACAACCACTGCTTCGTGGCCTATGGTAAGTAATTTCTAGAAAAATATCTGGGGGTCCAACTCTCCAAATCCAGTCTCTCTAGGGTGAGGCCCGTGATTTTGCAGCCATCAAGAAAAACCTAGCTCGATTCCTTGACCGGAAGGCAAAGTTATCAATGTTTTAATTTGCACAGAATTCTCCATCTGCATTCCACAGTGTCGCGCCCGCAAGCCTACCTTAACGGCGCGGTTAGTCGACGCGCTTGACACCGACATCGTCTAAGCTATCCACCCTAACGTCCTATGTGCCATCCCTATACTAACCACCTCGTTGAAAACTAGTTGTGGACCCTCAGATATTCAACGTTTCGCCGAAACAACCGCTGCTTCGTGGCCTATGGTAAGTAATTTCTAGAAAAATTTCTGGGGGTCCAACTCTCCAAATCCAGTCTCTCTAGGGTGAGGCCCGTGACTCTGAAGCCGTCAAAAAAAACCCAGCTCGATTCCATGACCGGAAGGCAAAGTTATCAAGGTTTTAATTTGCACAGAATTCTCCATCTGCATTCCACAGTGTCGCGCCCACCAGCCTACATTAACGGCGCGGTTAGTCGACGCGCTTGACACCGACATCGTCTAAGCTATCCACCCTAACGTCCTATGTGCCATCCCTATACTAACCGCCTCGTTGAAAACCAGTTGTGGACCCTCAGATATTCGACGTTTCGCCGAAACAACCACTGCTTCGTGGCCTATGGTAAGTAATTTCTAGAAAAATATCTGGGGGTCCAACTCTCCAAATCAAGTCTCTCTAGGGTGAGGCCCGTGATTTTGCAGCCATCAAGAAAAACCTAGCTCGATTCCTTGACCGGAAGGCAAAGTTATCAATGTTTTAATTTGCACAGAATTCTCCATCTGCATTCCACAGTGTCGCGCCCGCAAGCCTACCTTAACGGCGCGGTTAGTCGACGCGCTTGACACCGACATCGTCTAAGCTATCCACCCTAACGTCCTATGTGCCATCCCTATACTAACCACCTCGTTGAAAACTAGTTGTGGACCCTCAGATATTCAACGTTTCGCCGAAACAACCGCTGCTTCGTGGCCTATGGTAAGTAATTTCTAGAAAAATTTCTGGGGGTCCAACTCTCCAAATCCAGTCTCTCTAGGGTGAGGCCCGTGATTCTGAAGCCGTCAAAAAAAACCTAGCTCGATTCCATGACCGGAATGCAAAGTTATCAAGCTTTTAATTTACACAGAATTCTCCATCTGCATTCCACAGTGTTGCGCCCGCCAGCCTACATTAACGGCGCGGTTAGTGGACGCGCTTGACACCGACATCGTCTAAGCTATCCACCCTAACGTCCTATGTGCCATCTGTAGACCCCCGTTTTTATAACAGGAATCAATCGTGTAAACTGTACCATTTCCCTGGATCAAGTAGTCTGGTACACACGAATTCATAGCTGAAGTAACCAGTGCACATACACGAGTGTCTAATACGAATTATTACATCAATAGCCCGCAAGCATAGTCTTAAGTCATCGGACCGAGTGGTCCAAAATACATCCAAAAACAAAAATAGGTAAGGCAGCGGAGTTAAGGCAGCGGCACGCCATTGCCACAGGCAACGACCGTAACTAAGACCTATTGAGCGCCTTCGTCTTCATCACCCTCCTGGTAATAGGCATAGGGATCCTCCGAAGCTTTATCTCCGGCCTCTGATTAAGTTTATATTTGCAAGGGTGAGTACCAACCGTACTCAACAAGCCACCACAGCAACAATGCATATGATAAGGGTATTCAAGAAATAGCTATGGTTCTTTTGCACAAAGCAAGTTTTTGCAATTCTTTTCACAAGCCTAAGACCTAGCATAGACTGATCAAATTTTAGTACCAGTGTTCATATTAAACAATGACGGTTCTGTCCACCATCCATTGTGATCCCAAGGATAGCTTCCCGCCATCGAGTCGCCATGGTTTTCTAAGGACGTCCACCTTCCCTCCTCTCAGGAAGTGGCTCCATCAGCATAGAAATCATCATGCAACATCCCATCCCACACAAGTTAAGAATTTAGAGTCTAGCCAAGTGTAATACACGTCCCGATGCTCAATAACCGCGAGCACGGCTATTCGAATAGATTGGGTTTACTCACACTGCAGTGGATGTACACTTCACCCGCACTCCGCGACTGCCCAACATATGAGCCTCGTCCCAACACATGAGACATGTCACGGCAAAGCTTTTCGATAACCTCGCATTGGCAGTACCCGCTCCATGAACTTTACATCCTCATGCACTCTAGGCATACACAGTTTCTAGCAGTGAGAGGAGTTCTGGCGCACCCGGGAAGGAAAGACTCACTCAGGCATTAGGTTATAATTATGTTTAAATTCTCACATGGCAGTCCTACCGATGGCGACACCATTGTAGACACCCGCCTCGTGGTTCTACCAATGGCTACCCCACCGTAGAGCCCCTACCTCACACATCAAAGAAACCACTATGCATGGATACTGCCTCTGCTCAGCTATCTATTCCGCTAGGTCTATACCCATACGAGAAGTGCGGTTCTACGGGGGTCGTTTCATGCTTAACTTCATGGCTCGGTCCTTAATTGACCGGGGACGGTACTTGCCTTTTCCCGGATACCACCCAAATCCTCCGTCCGCCCCAGTCGAAAACAGTGGTTTAATTTCATTTCTCTTTTTATAAATCAAGTCATCAACATCATGGCAATGTGGCGCTCATGTCCCCACATGCCGCATCTCAATTACCTTCCCAAAGGCAATTGCCCAAGCATAGAGCATTTTGATAATTATGAGTATGCATGATTCTAGAATAGCGTTGCTAAGCAATTGTCATAGTTGACTAGGGACTCATACGTAAACATGGTTACAAAGGAATATGGGGTAAACAATAAACAAGGCATGGCATAATCACAAGTAGGATGTTTATCATTGCATGCAATCTTATTTGTAAACAAAACAATTTCGCAATTGGGATCAACATGTTCAAAGAGTAGTGATGACTTGCCTTGCTCAAAGTCCTGCGGGTCTTGACCTTCGCTTGGATCAGCAGCTTCCTCGGGCTCTATAGTTACGTGCGAAAATGGATTTGAATTCGGTTAGAATTCAATAAACATCCAAGTAAATCCAAATGAAAAATCGAGTGCGAAAGTCGATTCTTTTATATTAACTTTACTATTCGCGAACTACGGCAAACCCATTTTCGGTGTAAATTATTTATGAGTATAATTATTTAGTATTCCCGAGTATTATATCCATGTAATAGGTTAGAAATTTCTACCACGAGCTAAATATCGGACAAAATCCTAGAGGTATTATATGATTTAATTCAGTTTGTGATTAACCGATTAAGTATTCTATACGTCTAAAATTACTAGGGATTAAATCCGAACTTCTACCGTGAATAAATTACTTGTAGAGATTATCCAAAGTAATCTTTAATAATCTATAAGATTTCGTTTATTAGTTGTTGATTACATTTAAATTACTATCGAGAATTGATTATTTATAGTGACTACCAAAATAACCCATAATTTATATTAAATTTTTGCAATCCTACGACGGGAAATTAATCTATAATTTAAATTCTAATTTTTAAATCTTCTAAACTCTCCTAATTTCCCTCTGTTTATACTATTACTATCATTTATATTTATTTATTTATTATTATTATATTTATTATATATTTTTTTTCTTTCATTTATTCCCCCCTTTTTCTCTCTTTTCTCTCTTTCTCTTTTTTTTTCTCTCTTTTTCTTTTCCTCTCTTTTCCTCTCTCTTTCTTTCCTTTTTTTTTCTCTTCTCTCCCTTTTTCTTTTTCTCTCTTTTCCTCTCTCTTTCTTTCTTTTTTTTTCTCTCTCTCTCTCAGCCGACTCCCTCTTTTCCTCTCCCTCTCTCCCTCTCGGCTCTCTCTCTCTCCCTCACCTGAGCGGCGGCGGCGGCGGACGCGATGGGAAGGGAGGGCGGCTCACCAGCGGCGGCGTGGCGACGACGGTGGCGGCGGCGACGACGACGGCGACGGCGGCGCAAGGGCGGTGCGTTGCGGCGGCACCGAGGGCGGCGGCGCGGCAGCTCACAGCGGCGGTGCAGCGGCGTAAGGGCGGCGGCACGGCGGCTCACAGCGGCGATGGCTCGGGGGGAGGGAAGAGGGGAGGAGGATGGAGGTGGGGTGGGGAAGAACGGGGAGAAGGGGAGGGAATTTATAGGGGAGGGAGGGGGAAGAAGAGAGAGAGAGGGCGGCGGCCATGGCGATGGCGACGGGCGGCGCGCGGCGCGGCAGGCGGCGGTGTGATGGGCGAGCGGCGCGGCAGGTGGTGACGGGGCACGTGGGGCCCGAGGCGGCGACGGGATGCGTGCGCGGCGACTGGACGGGCGGCGACGCGACGAGCGATGGCGCGGGGCGCGTGGCGCGAGGGCGACGGCCGAGCGGCGACGGGACGGCGGCGCGGCGGGCGAGCGGCGCGAGGCGGTGATGGCGACGGCGCGCGGCGGCTCGGGGCGCGAGGCGCGGGACGGCGACGCGACGGCAACGGGATGGCTGCGCGGCGACACGATGGCGACGGAACGGCGGCGTGCGAGGGGAGGCGGAGCGGCGCGTGGCGCGCGGGGCGCGAGGCGGTGCGGGGCGCGAGGGCGCGGGGGCGACGGCCGAGCGGCGATGGGACGGTGGCGCGGCGGCGAGCGGCGCGGCGGGAGAGGGGCGGCGCGCGGCGCGGCGCGGGGTAGGGTTAGGGCTAGGGGAACCGCGTCGAGCACCTTAGGTGCAATGAACAGTGCCGACTTCCAATTTTTCTTTTTTTAATTTTTTTTTATTTTTATATTTATTTTTTTATTATATTATTTTTATTTATTTATTATATAAATTTGATTCTAAAATTCCTAATATTTGCATATATAATTCTTACCCAATATTTGTGTTATTCCCACTAATAAATTCATCCTAAATTAATATTGCTCACATTCTTATATAATTTATTTAAATCTTTATTTAGTGTTAATTCCATTCCATCGCATTTAAATTTAATTGATACGAGCATGTTTGCGATAATATCGATGTAAATTGATTGATTTAGTTCTTTATTCGAAATTTCCAAACACCCAAATCGAAATTCAATGGAACGGCGAATAAAATCGGCATGATGCAAATTATTTTAAAAAGTTTTTGAAAATCCGAATTTTTAGAGTTTTGATTTGTCGGTCGAATTTTCAATGTGTTACACCATCCCTATACTAACCGCCTCGTTGAAAACCAGTTGTGGACCCTCAGATATTCGACGTTTCGCCGAAACAACCATTGCTTCGTGGCCTATGGTAAGTAATTTCTAGAAAAATCTCTGGGGGTCCAACTCTCCAACTCAAGTCTCTCTAGGGTGAGGCCCGTGATTTTGCATCCATCAAGAAATACCTAGCTCGATTCCTTGACCGGAAGGCAAAGTTATCAAGGTTTTAATTTGCACAGAATTCTCCATCTGCATTCCACAGTGTCGCGCCCGCAAGCCTACCTTAACGGCGCGGTTAGTCGACGCGCTTGACACCGACGTCGTCTAAGCTATCCACCCTAACGTCCTATGTGACATCCCTATACTAACCACCTCGTTGAAAACTAGTTGTGGACCCTCAGATATTCGACGTTTCGCCGAAACAACCGCTGCTTCGTGGCCTATAATAAGTAATTTCTAGAAAAATCTCTGGGGGTCCAACTCTCCAAATCCAGTCTCTCTAGGGTGAGGCCCATGATTCTGCAGCGTCAAAAAAAACCTAGCTCGATTCGATGACCGGATGGCAAAGTTATCAAGGTTTTAATTTGCACAGAATTCTCCATCTGCATTCCACCGTGTCGCGCCCGCAAGCCTACCTTAACGGCGCGGTTAGTCGACGCGCTTGACACCGACATCGTCTAAGCTATCCGGCCTAACGTCCTATGTGCCATCCCTATACTAACCACCTCGTTGAAAACCATATGTGGACCCTTAGATATTCGACGTTTCGCAGAAACAACCGGTGCTTCGTGGCCCATGGTAAGTAATTTCTAGAAAAATCTCTGGGGGTCCAACTCTCCAAATCCAGTCTCTCTAGAGTGAGGCCTGTGATTCTGCAGCCGTCAAAAAAAACATAGCTCGATTCCATGAGTTGAAGGCAAAGTTATCAAGGTTTTAATTTGCATAGAATTCTCCATCTGCATTCCAGAGTGTCATGCCCGCAAGCCTACCATAACGGCGCAGTTAGTTGACGCGCTTGACACCGACATCGTCTAAGCTATCCACCCTAACGTCCTATGTGCCATCCCTATACTAACCACCTCGTTGAAAACCAGTTGTGGACCCTCAGATATTCGACGTTTCGCCGAAACAACCGCTGCTTCGTGGCCCATGGTAAGTAATTTCTAGAAAAATCTCTGGAGGTCCAACTCTCCAAATCCAGTCTCTCTAGGGTGAGGCCCGTGATTCTGAAGCCGTCAAAAAAAACCTAGCTCGATTCCAGGGCCGGAAGGCAAAGTTATCAAGGTTTTAATTTGCAGAGAATTCTCCATCTGCATTCCACAGTGTCGCGCCCGCCAGCCTACCTTAACGGCGCGGTTAGTCGACGCGCTTGACACTGACATCGTCTAAGCTATCCACCCTAACGTCCTATGTGCCATCCCTATACTAACCACCTCGTTGAAAACCAGTTGTGGACCCTCAGATATTCGACGTTTCACCGAAACAACCGCTGCTTCGTGGCCTATGGTAAGTAATTTGTAGAAAAATATCTGGGGGTCCAACTCTCCAAATCCAGTCTCTCTAGGGTGAGGCCCGTGATTCTGCAGCCGTCCAAAAAAACCTAGCTCGATTCCTTGACCGGAAGGCAAAGTTATCAAGGTTTTAATTTGCAGAGAATTCTCCATCTGCAATCCACAATGTCGCGCCCGCAAGCCTACCTTAACGGCGCGGTTAGTCGACACGCTTGACACCGACATCGTCTAAGCTATCCACCCTAACGTCCTATGTGCCATCCCTATACTAACCACCTCGTTGAAAACCAGTTGTGGACCCTCAAATATTCGACGTTTCGCCGAAACAACCGCTGCTTCGTGGCCTATGGTAAGTAATTTGTAGAAAAATATCTGGGGGTCCAACTCTCCAAATCCAGTCTCTCTAGGGTGAGGCCTGGGATTCTGCAGCCGTCAAAAAAAACCTAGCTCGATTCCTTGACCGGAAGGCAAAGTTATCAAGGTTCTAATTTGCACAGAATTCTCCATCTGCATTCCACAGTGTCGCGCCCGCAAGCCTACCTTAACGGCGCGGTTAGTCGACGCGCTTGACACTGACATTGTCTAAGCTATCCACCCTAACATCCTATGTGCCATCGCTATACTAACCACCTCGTTGAAAACCAGTTGTGGACCCTCAGATATTCGACGTTTCGCCGAAACAATAGCTGCTTCGTGGCCTATGGTAAGTAATTTCTAGAAAAATCTCTGGGGTCCAACTCTCCAAATCCAGTCTCTCTAGGGTGAGGCCTGTGATTCTGCAGCCGTCAAAAAAAACCTAGCTCGATTCCTTGACCGGAAGGCAAAGTTATCAAGGTTTTCAGTTGCACAGAATTCTCCCTCTGCATTGCACAGTGTCGCGCCCGCAAGCTACCTTAACGGCACGGTTAGTCGACGCGCTTGACACCGACATCATCAAAGCTATCCACCCTAACGTCCTATGTGCCATCCCTTTACTAACCACCTCGTTGAAAACCAGTTGTGGACCCTCAGATATTCGACGTTTCGCCGAAACAACCGCTACTTCGTGGCCTATGGTAAGTAATTTCTAGAAAAATCTCTGGGGGTCCAACTCTCCAAATCCAGTTTCTCTAGTGTGAGGCCCGTGATTTTCAAGCCGTCAAAAAGAACCTAGCTCGATTCCATGACCGGAAGGCAAAGTTATCAAGGTTTTAATTTGCACAGAATTCTCCATCTGCATTCACAGTGTCGCGCCCGCTAGCCTACCTTAACGGTGCGGTTAGTCAACGCGCTTGACACCGACATCCTCTAAGCTATCCACCCTAACGTCCTATGTGCAATCCCTATACTAACCACCTCGTTGAAAACAAGTTGTGGACCCTCAGATATTCGACGTTTCACCGAAACAACCGCTGCTTCGTGGCCTATGGTAAGTAATTTCTAGAAAAATCTCTGGGGTCCAACTCTCCAAATCCAGTCTCTCTAGGGTGAGGCCCGTGATTCTGCAGCCGTCCAAAAAAACCTAGCTCGATTCATTGACCGGAAAGCAAAGTTATCAAGGTTTTAATTTGCAGAGATTTCTCCATCTGCATTCCACAATGTCGCACCCGCAAGCCTACCTTAACGGCGCGGTTAGTCGACACGCTTGACACCGACATCGTCTAAGCTATCCACCCTAACGTCCTATGTGCCATCAATATACTAACCACCTCGTTGAAAACCAGTTGTGGACCCTCAGAAATTCGACGTTTCGCCGAAACAACCGCTGCTTCGTGGCCTATGGTAAGTAATTTCTAGAAAAATCTCTGTGGGTCCAACTCTCCAACTCAAGTCTCTCTAGGGTGACGCCCGTGATTTTGCATCCATCAAGAAAACCTAGCTCGATTCCTTGACCGGAATGCAAAGTTATCAAGGTTTTAATTTGCACAGAATTCTCCATCTGCATTCCACAGTGTCGCGACCGCAAGCCTACCTTAACGGCGCGGTTAGTCGACGCGCTTGACACCGACGCCGTCTAAGCTATCCACCCTAACGTCCTATGTGACATCCCTATACTAACCACCTCGTTGAAAACTACTTGTGGACCCTCAGATATTCGACGTTTCGCCGAAACAACCGCTGCTTCGTGGCCTATGGTAAGTAATTTCTAGAAAAATCTCTGGGGGTCCAACTCTCCAAATCCAGTCTCTCTAGGGTGAGGCCCGTGATTCTGAAGCCGTCAAAAAAAACCTAGCTCGATTCCAGGGCCGGATGGCAAAGTTATCAAGGTTTTAATTTGTAGAGAATTCTCCATCTACATTCCACAGTGTCGCGCCCGCCAGCCTACCTTAACGGCGCGGTTAGTCGACACGCTTGACACCGACATCGTCTAAGCTATCCACCCTAACGTCCTATGTGCCATCGCTATACTAACCACCTCGTTGAAAGCAGTTGTGGACCCTCAAATATTCGACGTTTCGCCGAAACAACCGCTGCTTCGTGGTCTATGGTAAGTAATTTGTAGAAAAATATCTGGGGGTCCAACTCTCCAAATCCAGTCTCTCTAGGGTGAGGCCCGTGATTCTGCAGCCGTCCAAAAAAACCTAGCTCGATTCCTTGACCGGAAGGCAAAGTTATCAAGGTTTTAATTTGCAGAGAATTCTCCATCTGCAATCCACAATGTCGCGCCCGCAAGCCTACCTTAACGGCGCGGTTAGTCGACACGCTTGACACCGACATCGTCTAAGCTATCCACCCTAACGTCCTATGTGCCATCGCTATACTAACCACCTCGTTGAAAGCAGTTGTGGACCCTCAAATATTCGACGTTTCGCCGAAACAACCGCTGCTTCGTGGCCTATGGTAAGTAATTTGTAGAAAAATATCTGGGGGTCCAACTCTCCAAATCCAGTCTCTCTAGGGTGAGGCCTGGGATTCTGCAGCCGTCAAAAAAAACCTAGCTCGATTCCTTGACCGGAAGGCAAAGTTATCAAGGTTCTAATTTGCAGAGAATTCTCCATCTGCATTCCACAGTGTCGCGCCCGCAAGCCTACCTTGACGGCGCGGTTAGTCGACGCGCTTGACACTGACATCGTCTAAGCTATCCACCCTAACGTCCTATGTGCCATCCCTATACTAACCACCTCGTTGAAAACCAATTGTGGACCCTCAGATATTCGACGTTTCGCCGAAACAACAGCTGCTTCGTGGCCTATGGTAAGTAATTTCTAGAAAAATCTCTGGGGGTCCAACTCTCCAAATCCAGTCTCTCTAGGGTGAGGCCTGTGATTCTGCAGCAGTCAAAAAAAACCTAGCTCGATTCCTTGACCGGAAGGCAAAGTTATCAAGGTTCTAATTTGCACAGAATTCTCCATCTGCATTCCACAGTGTAGCGCCCGCAAGCCTACCTTAACGGCGCGGTTAGTCGACGCGCTTGACACTGACATCGTCTAAGCTATCCACCCTAACGTCCTATGTGCCATCCCTATACTAACCACCTCTTTGAAAACCAGTTGTGGACCATCAGATATTCGACGTTTCGCCGAAACAACAGCTGCTTCGTGGCCTATGGTAAGTAATTTCTAGAAAAATCTCTCGGGGTCCAACTCTCCAAATCCAGTCTCTCTAGGGTGAGGCCTGTGATTCTGCAGCCGTCAAAAAAAACCTAGCTCGATTCCTTGACCGGAAGGCAAAGTTATCAAGGTTTTAAGTTGCACAGAATTCTCCCTCTGTATTGCACAGTGTCGCGCCCGCAAGCTACCTTAACGGCACGGTTAGTCGACGCGCTTGACACCGACATCATCTAAGCTATCCACCCTAACGTCCTATGTGCCATCCCTTTACTAACCACCTCGTTGAAAACCAGTTGTGGACCCTCAGATATTCGACGTTTCGCCGAAACAACCGCTACTTCGTGGCCTATGATAAGTAATTTCTAGAAAAATCTCTGGGGGTCCAACTCTCCAAATCCAGTTTCTCTAGTGTGAGGCCCGTGATTTTCAAGCCGTCAAAAAGAACCTAGCTCGATTCCATGACCGTAAGGCAGAGTTATCAAGGTTTTAATTTGCACAGAATTCTCCATCTGCATTCCACAGTGTCGCGCCCGCTAGCCTACCTTAACGGTGCGGTTAGTCGACGCGCTTGACACCGACATCCTCTAAGCTATCCACCCTAACGTCCTATGTGCAATCCCTATACTAACCACCTCGTTGAAAACAAGTTGTGGACCCTCAGATATTCGACGTTTCACCGAAACAACCGCTGCTTCGTGGCCTATGGTAAGTAATTTCTAGAAAAATCTCTGGGGGTCCAACTCTCCAAATCCAGTCTCTCTAGGGTGAGGCCTGTGATTCTGCAGCCGTCAAAAAAAACCTAGCTCGATTCCTTGACCGGAAGGCAAAGTTATCAAGGTTTTAATTTGCACAGAATTCTCCATCTCCATTCCACAGTGTCGCACCCGCAGGCCTACCTTAACGGCGCGGTTAGTCAACGCGCTTGACACCGACATCGTCTAAGCTATCCACCCTAACGTCCTATGTGCCATCCCTATACTAACCACCTCGTTGAAAACCAGTTGTGGACCCTCAGATATTCGACGTTTCGCCGAAACAACCGCTGCATCGTGGCCTATGGTAAGTAATTTCTAGAAAAATCTATGGGCATCCAACTCTCCAAATCCAGTCTCTCTAGGGTGAGGCCCGTGATTCTGCAGCCGTCAAAGAAAAACTAGCTCGATTCCTTGACCGGAAGGCAAAGTTAGCAAGGTTTTAATTTGTACAGAATTCTCCATCTGCATTCCATAGTGTCGCGCCCGCAAGCCTACCTTAACGGCGCGGTTTGTCGACGCGCTTGACACCGACATCGTCTAAGCTATCCACCCTAACGTCCTATGTGCCATCCCTATACTAACCACCTCGTTGAAAACTAGTTGTGGACCCTCAGATATTCGACGTTTCGCCGAAACAACCGCTGCTTCGTGGCCTATGGTAAGTAATTTCTTGAAAAATCTCTGGGGCTCCAACTCTCCAAATCCAGTCTCTCTAGGGTGAGGCCTGTGATTCTGCAGCCGTCGAAAAAAACCTATCTCGATTCCTTGACCGGAAGGCAAAGTTATCAAGGTTTTAATTTGCACAGAATTCGCCATCTGCATTCCACAGTGTCGCGCCCGCAAGCCTACCTTAACAGCGCGGTTAGTCGACGCGCTTGACACCGACATCATCTAAGCTATCCACCCTAACGTCCTATGTGCCATCCCTATACTAACCACCTCGTTGAAAACCAGTTGTGGACCCTCAGATATTCGACGTTTCGCCGAAACAACCGCTGCTTCATGGCTTATGGTAAGAAATTTCTACAAAAAACTCTGGGGGCCCAACTCTCCAAATCCAGTCTCTCTAGGGTGAGGCCCGTGATTCTGCAGCCGTCAAAAAAAACCTAGCTCGGTTCCATGACCGGAAGGCAAAGTTATCAAGGTTTTAGTTTGCACAGAATTCTCCATCTGCATTCCACAGTGTCGCGCCCGCCAGCCTACCTTAACGGCGCGGTTAGTCGACGCGTTTGACACCATCATCGTCTAAGCTATCCACCCTAAATTCCTATGTGCCAGCCCTATACTAACCACCACGTTGAAAACCAGTTGTGGACCCTCAGATATTCGATGTTTCACCGAAACAACCGCTGCTTCGTGGCCTATAGTAAGTAATTTCTAGAAAAATCTCTGGGGGTCCAACTCTCCAAATCCAGTCTCTCTAGGGTGAGGCCCGTGATTCTGCAGCCGTCAAAAAAAACCTAGCTCGATTCCATGACCGGAAGACAAAGTTATCAAGGTTTTAATTTGCACAGAATTCTCCATTTGAATTCCACAGTGTCGCGCCCGCAAGCCTACCTTAACGGCGCGGTTAGTCGACGCGCTTGACACCGATATCGTCTAAGCTATCCACCCTAACGTCTTATGTGCCATCCCCATACTAACCACCTCGTTGAAAACTAGTTGTGGACCCTTAGATATTCGACGTTTCGCCGAAACAACCGCTGCTTCGTGGCCTATGGTAAGTAATTTCTAGAAAAATCACTGGGGGTCCAACTCTCCAAATCCGGTCTCTCTAAGGTGAGGCCCGTGATTCTGCAACCGTCAAAAAAACCCTAGCTCGATTCCATGACCGGAAGGCAAAGTTATCAAGGTTTTAATTTGCACAGAATTCTCCATCTGCATTCCATAGTGTCGCGCCCGCCAGCCAACCTTAACGGCGCGGTTAGTCGACGCGCTCGACAACGACATCGTCTAAGCTATCCACCCTAACGTCCTATGTGCCATCCCTATACTAAGCACCTCGTTGAAAACCAGTTGTGGACCCTCAGATATTCGACGTTTCGCCGAAACAACCGCTGCTTCATGGCCTATGGTAAGTAATTTCTAGAAAAATCTCTGGGGGTCCAACTCTCCAAATCCAGTCTCTCTAGGGTGAGGCCTGTGATTCTGTAGCCATCAAAAAAAACCTAGCTCGATTCCTTAACCGGAAGGCAAAGTTATCAAGGTTTTAATTTGCACAGAATTCTCCATCTGTGTTCCACAGTGTCGCGCCCGCCAGCCAACCTTAACGGCGCGGTTAGTCGACGCGCTTGACACCGACATCGTCTAGGCTATCCACGTTAACGTCCTATGTGCCATCCCTATACTAACCACCTCGTTGAAACCAGTTGTAGACCCTCAGATATTAGGGTTTAGGGTTAGGGTTTAGGGTTCAAGGTTTAGGGTATTTAGGGTTGAGGGTTTTAGAGTTTAGGGTTAGGGTATTAAGGGTTTAGGGTTTTGGGTTTTTCTATTTTTCACATGTAACCTTGTTTCCATATAGAGTTTAAGAGTCGTTGTTGGGCCATTGTTACCATAGCAATAACAGTTTATCTCTCGTATTTCTCTTTTCCATGTCAACAAATATTCATAATTAGCAACGCTAAGAAAGAACAATTGTACAATGACCTTAACTTGTTGCCTTTTAATTTGCTGTAACTCGTGCAGTTTGAGTGGAACTGACTTAATTGTACACCTTGCAACGATCGCCTCGCCTGTAACAATTTTTCATATAATCTTTCATGTCTCTCATCTACATACAGACATACAGTGCAGTGTATCAAAACAGAACAAAAAAAACAACTTCCATCCGACAGTGTATATATCATTCCTTTCCTTTCCATTCCAGATATATCTCTACATATATATCTGTTTCGTGCGTGTGGTTACAATTACATCATAGGGAGTACATCATCTATCTGTACAGCCTGCAACGCTGTCTATCTCTTCTTCCGCTCTTTTGTTGGTTGGTGTTGCCCAAGTAACAAGTGAAGACGGACGGGCAACACAAAAAATGAACAATTCAATGCATGCCAACAATATATATATTAGCCAACCAAAAATCTCTGTCCATCATCAGGAATTCAGGGATGGACCAGAGGCAGCTCAGCTCCCTTGCATAACTAGGATCAATCAGCGATCCGTCCGTAACGCCTGCGTGCCTCTTGCCTGGTTGTCCATGCGCGCCCTTCGTACCGCCTGCTGGATTTGACGCTCGTGTTCTTTGAGAATCTCCTCCATGTTACCTCCGTGAGGCATCAACGGCCCAGAGTAGTGGATTCTGTTCTTCTTACTGCCATTCACCTGATGATACGCCATACACGCCTCCACGTTCGCTCTCATGGCCTAGAAATTCTCATATTAATCGGAGAAAAAGAAAAAGCAAAATTCATATAGAAATACAATTTAGAAATAGCTGAAATTCGGAATTAAAAAATAAGGAATATTAGAATATGAGACTAGAGTCCATATGGAAATACAATTTAGAAATAGTTGAAATTCGGAATTAGAAAATAAGGAATATTAGAAGAGGAGACTAGAGTCCATATAGAAATATAATTAGGAAATAACTGAAATTCGGAATTAAAAATAAGGAATATTAAAAGACTAAAAGTAGAGTATAGAGTCTATATAGAAATACAATTAGGAAATAACTGAAATTCGGAATTAAAAATAAGGAATATTAAAAGACTACAAGTAGAGTATAGAGTCCATATAGAAATACAATTAGGAAATAACTGAAATTCGGAATTAAAAATAAAGAATATTAAAAATAAGGAATATTAGAAGTTGAGTATAGAGTCCATATAGAAATACAATTAGGAAATAATTGAAATTCGGAATTAAAAATAAGAAATATTAGAAGTAGAGTATAGAGTCCATGTAGAAATACATTTAAGAAAAAAATAGAAATTCGGAAATAAAAAAATAAGGAATATTATAAGTAGAGTATAGAGTCCATATAGGAATTTATAACTAACTAAAATTTGGAATAAACATAATAAAATTAAAATTAGAGTTTACTGTCCGTATAAAAATACAATTTACAAATAACTAAAATTCGAAATTAAGAAAAACATGGGAAGGAGAATTTAAAGTCAATACAGGAATACAATTTAGAAGTAACTAAAATTCGAAATTAAAAATTAAAGAATATTGAAAGATAAAATTCAGAAATAAAAATAAATAATATTGGAAAAAAAAGCATAGAGTCTATATAAAAATACAATGTACAGAAAATTCAGATTTTTTTAAAAAAAAATATTAAAAGACGAGTCTAGAGTCCATATAGCAATACATATAATTTACAAATAACTAAAATTTGATATTGAAAATAATTAATAACTAACACGTATATAAAATACAATATGAATATTACACATTAGTAGTTTTGTAAAGTTATTGCAAAATTTAAAATTATGTTGTCATTTTAATATATTTAAATAATATAATGAGAAAACATATATACTATTATATGAGAGAATATAATAATGCTAGCCGCACAATCTGCGCGGGCCCCACGCTAGTTTTTATTAATGTATAGAGGCAGGTAATTACCCAATGGATGGTGAAATGCGGCCTTAATTTTCTCCTGGCTTCCTTTTTTCGCACAAATGAAAAAGAAAGTTTATATAGTATATAGCTGACTCACCACAGTATGCTCCTTTTTAGCCGCCCCACCTTCCTTCCGATGGGAAGATGACGGTCTTTCTTGAAACTGGTGTGTCCATTCAGATCTACCGGAGGAATCAACAGCAGTTAATTGCCTGTACCTTGACCTAGATGGATGCTCTCTCAAATGTGGCCTCTTGGCACCATCCCCATGGTTAGATGACTGAGTAGCACTGCCTCGTGGCTCAGCAGCACAAGACAAGTTCGGCATCTGAGATGTGTAAAATCTTTGGGTCTTTTCATCAGTCTCATTCGATCGTCCCAGAGTAGACGATGAACGGCCAGCATGCAACAGAGGAACACGCTGAGCAATGCCATTTTCGCCGACTCTTGCTGGAGGATCAATTCTAAAGCCACGAATGCCGTCATCCATCCGAGTGCCTTTTCTATTTGCCTGTGCCCGTCGCTGCTGCACAACAGAAGCAAAAACTTGAGACTAACAACCTACAACAGAGAACGTGCAAAATAGATTGTTGCAACACCAGTTAGGCACTATACATCTAACATAATTTTTAGATGCCATTTTAGCAAGACTGTTTTGCTTTGCTGATTCTTGCTTTGGTTGGGGCAAACATATGTCAAAAAAACTATGGCACACTAGCTCCTTGTTCTATGTTCATGGAGCTAAATCACCAACTTGGGCTAGATGTAGTTATGCACATAAATGAGGGGTTTACATATCATCAAACTCAGACTCAGCCGTTCAAATAGTGGATATGGCATATGCAATAACTTATGTGGATGAGAAGTTACATAATAAAACTGAAAAATACATCTGCTAGTTGCTACATAATTTCTACAGAAGTCGAACTCTTGAATGAGAAAGCAATCATCCTCACGTTTATGGTGCCCAAACAAGCCCAGGCAAATGAGGTACATGGCATCCTAGAATACTGTGTTTCTTCACAAGGATACATAAAACAGTATCTTGCAAATGCAAACATAGGTCGTGGGTTCAATAGTATCAGAAGTATGGTGCTTTAGGAGCCTAGTTATCATAACCGGACCAACCAGAAAAACCAAAAGCCAGACTACCAGAGCCAGTCTGGTTTAACTTAAAGACCGGACATGCATGTGAACCACAAAAGTCCGGTTAGACAGGAAGGTTTCACAAAGAACCAGAGAAAACCATAGGTGGTTGGACCAGGTAAGGACTTTCGCTGGGAAAAGGAGAGGTGGGGAGTCAAACCCACAACCTCCCCCTATGCAGGCACTGCAGCTAAGGCCTGTTGGGTGACTTTGAAAGCAAGATATATTTAGTTAAGCCTTTTGAGTGAAGCAAGGCATACAAAACATAAAATTTATTATTTATTTTGAACCAGTGGTCAAACCGGCAGACAGACTCACCAGTTTGATCGCCGGTCCAGCTTTAAAAATTATGCTTAGGAGTCAGGATTATAGATCTTACATATACTTCGCTAGGTTTATCATCAGCTTTGGATAAAACATCCAGATGTACATGTAATGAAATATCATGGTACCTGTAAATCTCCATTTCCAGCCTGAGGTTGTTTCCTTCGTCTAGTTTCATTATTTTGTCCTTTCAATGCAATCATCCTTTTCCTGTCAGCAAGTCTTAGATTTAATCATGAAAGTTGATGCAGGAAAATGAGCATCGTACAATCATCTTTACAGATGCTAGAAAAACAAATCCCTGTTAATGAAAATCGTGCAGCGCAGATTACCTCCTGGTTTCCTCATCTCGCAGCTTAGCATCATATTCCTTGCTCGGGGGATATTTTGGTAGACTTGATGTATCACAGGCATGTGGCTTTGTAGTGAAGAACTGATGATATGAGGAAAAATAAATGATCTGTCAAACCACACACTCACGCTTTAGAAGTTTATAACTAATCAATACAGAGAAAAGGCAACATCTGACTATTCTTCGACATCTTCCTCAGTATCTTGCAACAATGCGAGAGCTTTAGAAGTTTATAACTAATCAATACAGAGAAAAGGCAATATCTGACTATTCTTCGACATCTTCCTCAGTATCTTGCAACAAAGCTCCTCGCACTCTCGCCCTGAAGAAAAATAGCAAGAGTCAGAGCTGGTCTACAATCAGATACAATAAAATTTCTTTTCATGTAAAAGTAGCGATTCAAGAAAACCGTACAACCTCCGAGATACAGGGGCTATCCTCTTCGTGGCTTTAGCTGGAGGAACTTTGATAGGTGAAACTACTGCAGGTTTGCAATTTCATTAGCTGAGAAAACACATAATTGTTTGTTTCAGTGCTGCATGGAGAAGCATGGTTACCTGGTGTTTGCTGCTGTGCTGGAACAATAACCTGATCAGAGCCCTGAGTCACATCAGACACACTTGGAACCTGATTGGCCACCAGCTTTGGCTTTGTTGCCTTTCTTTTGTCTAGAAAAGAAAGAGCTTCGAGTTGCTTTTGCATTATTTCATTCTTTTCCTGTGAAATCAAAGAGTGTTACTAACATCATACAATACAATTTATATAACCAACTATTGCAACAAGAAGAAAAAAACTATGGCAGAGATTAAGAATTGCTTTGCCATTACAAAAATATGCTGAGAAATTTAATTAAACAGAGTAAGAAAGCAGCATCTGACATTGAACCTCAATGATAACTGGATCTCCTGGTACAGCAGAGATTAAGAATTGCTTTGCCATTAAAAAATATGCTGAGAAATTTAATTAAACAGAGGAAGCAAGCAGCATCTGACATTGAACCTCAATGATAACTGGA
The DNA here is from genome assembly GCA_000338895.3 of Oryza meridionalis. NCBI lineage: Eukaryota > Viridiplantae > Streptophyta > Magnoliopsida > Poales > Poaceae > Oryza > Oryza meridionalis. Next base: position 23,534,402 of record CM002532.2, on the reverse strand, counting down.
GGCCAACACAGAGAACAAGGATGCAGGAGCATTCATGCTTGAAATTTTGTGGGGAAAAGAAGTGATTACTGAAAAAAAAATAATCAAGCATTTATATATGGTAAACATCCAGCAATCAAGTTGTAGTATGTCAAAAACTGTCCTTTTGAACTTTAGGGCTGCATGACTAGTAGTATGTCAAGTTGGCAACCTAGAATGCTAATAAAGGGTTTGACATTGTAACGAAAAGAAATGTATGTATGGTTCCATTTATGCTAACGATGTACTCCTTCATCAGGCAGCAGAAACATCGGTTAATAACAAGTAAAGTAATAAGGGGATTAGGGAAACAACCTTTTCAGATGATAGAGTCTCCATCAGCTTTGACGCTCGCTCTTGTTCTGAAAAAGAGGGGATATCAAAGTTTAAGAGAAACAAAAGCATAGGGGTAATATAATAGTACTAGAGAGTGAATAATAATGAAGCGAGTAGGACCTCTGGATGCATGGTCCTGCGTAGTCCTAAAAGCGGCATAGAGTGATAGTGAGAAATTGGCAATGACATCATTCAGCGCGGAGTGAGTAAGGGTGTTGAGGGAAATGGTGATGCGAGGTAGACCCTTTGCCTTTGTAGCAACAAGATGAACGCGATCAAGCCCTATAGTATTATCCATATGAGCATAGGGAAGATGGGCAATGTAGTGTAGTGTAAAAAAGCATGGTATAGGTAGTTTGGGTACCGACCATTGTGAGGGAAGAGGAGGTTGACTTCCCCAGAGGAGAGGCAAGATTTGAGGTAATCCAGGAAGTCGGAGCAGGAGCCGCCGATCCCGACGTCGTCTCTCTGGAAAAGCACGATGCGATTAGTGAGATTGATACTGATTAGGGATTGGGAGGAGAAGGGGCTTACGAGATCATCGATGTCGGAGAGGGAGAGGGAGCGGTCCCAGGCGAGGGAGTGGAGGTCGGTGGCGAGGAGGCGGAGTTGGGAGACATCATCAGTATGGGCGTGGGCGTGGGCGTGGAAGAGGACGGGTCGCATCCGTATCGTCACCGGCGGCTTGGCCTCGCCGAACACAGAGCCGAAGGCATCCATGGCCATGGCCATGGCCAGCCTGACTCGACTCTGGTCTGGAGTGGGCCACCCAAGTCAGGGAGAGAGACAGAGAGAGAGAGAGTCCTTGGGGTGACTCGGAGGCTGTGTTCGGATTACTAATCTATCTATACTACTTAAAAAACACGTAGTGGTGATGGTGAAGCCAGAGCAGACACGCGATCCAACGTAGAAACGTACACCGACACGTTCGGAGCGAAAAAAAAAGCGCACACTCCACCACTGCAACAAAAGAAAACAAAACAAAAAAAACCGTGAGCCGCGGCCATCCTCCGCAACGAAAAAACAGAACAACCCTAGATCCGCGTCCCACGCCCCGGATGGTGAAGGGTGGAGAGTTGGAGATTATGTGGTTCCGGATCTTTCCTGATTACTGTAAAACTGTAAACATGGGATACAGGGAAGTGGACATAAACTATTTTCATAAGATAAGATGCATAGATTATTTTCAGTTTTGTTGGCCTGATCTCCTGCAGTTAAGTTTCACCTATACTTTAGTATTTGACATGTGGAACGACGGCCATGAATCCGGTTACTGACAGATCAAAGCCTTCTAGCATAATTGACCATGATAAAGAACACATTGGATCTGAACCAAGCAAACTTATCACAGATGCACGCCACCAATCACAGGTGCATGTACTCCAAATATAAATGTGTCTAAATATGCATGTCACTGATAAATACTACAAAATACTATTTTTTTATTGTAAATATACATGTGTGAATCAATTGCACAAGATCAAAGACGTTTGTTTCTTTGGAGCATGTGTATTGTACCTGGATGGAGCCGGCCTATGTAACCTGAGCTTGAACCGGCGGCGACGCTTCCAGTCAAGGGTAGGTTGGCCACAACGAGGCGGCGTCCCTGACCGGACGGCGATGAGGCTTCGCTTGATATGGCAGCAGGAATCAGCAAAGGCGGCGGCGTCTCCTTCCTGGTGGTGGTGGCTGAGAGGCCGGAGGAGAACGACGGCGAGGAATCGGCGCAGGCGGTGGGCGTATATTCCTCTTTGGCTGTTGTCACGATTAGAGGGCAAGCGAGTGGTCGCAGCGACGGCGGCGAGGAGGCGGCGCCTCGGCGGTGATGGCGCGGCGTGACGTCCTCCTCCCGCGTCGGCGGTCGAGGGTGGCGCGGGTCGCAGCGACGGCGGCTAGGAGGCGGCGCCTCGGCGGTGGAGGACGCGGCAGAGGGAGAAGGCCGAGGGCGGCGCGGGGCGTGGGACGCGGATCTAGGGTTGTTCTGTTTTTTCGTTGCGGAGGATGCCGCGGCTCACGGTTTTTTTTTGTTTTGTTTTTTTTTTTCGTTGCGGTGGTGGAGTGTGCGTTTTTTTTCGCTACCAATATATCGGTGTTTGGATCACGTGTCTGTTCTGGCTTTAGCATCATCACTATGTGTTTTTTTAAGTAGTATAGATAGATTAGTAATCCGAGCATAGCCTCCGAGTCACCCAAGGACTCTCTCTCTTTCTTTCTCTCCCTGACTTGGGTGGCCCACTCCAAACCAGAGTCGAGTCAAGCTAGCCATGGCCATGGCTATGGATGCCTTTGGCTTCGTGTTCGGCGAGGCCAAGCCGCCGATGACGAAGCGGATGCGACCCGCCCTCTTCCACGCCCACACCCACGCCCATACTGATGATGTCTCCCAACTCCGCCTCCTCGCCACCGACCTCCACTCCCTCGCATGGGACCGCTCCCTCTCCCTCTCTGACATCGACGATCTCGTAAGCCCCTTCTCCTCCCAATCCCTAATCAGTATCAGTCTCATTAATCGCATCGTGGCAGCTCCTTCTCCGATTTCCTGGATTACCTCAAATCTTGCCTCTCCTCTAAGGAAGTCAACCTCCTCTTCCCTCACAATGGTCGGTACCCAAACTACCTATACCATGCTTTTTTACACTACACTACATTGCCCATCTTCCCTATGCTCATATGGATAATACTACAGGGCTTGATCGCGTTCATCTTGTTGCTACAAAGGCAAAGGGTCTACCTCGCATCACCATTTCCCTCAACACCCTTACTCACTCCGCGATGAATGATGTCATTGCCAATTTCTCACTATCACTCTATGCCACTTTTAGGACTACGCAGGACCATGCATCCAGAGGTCCTACTCGCTTCATTATTATTCACTCTCTAGTACTATTATATTACCCCTATGCTTTTGTTTCTCTTAAACTTTGATATCCCCTCTTTTTCAGAACAAGAGCGAGCGTCAAAGCTGATGGAGACTCTATCATCTGAAAAGGTTGTTTCCCTAATCCCCTTATTACTTTACTTGTTATTAACCGATGTTTGTGCTGCCTGATGAAGGAGTACATCGTTAGCATAAATGGAACCATACATACATTTCTTTTCGTCACAATGTCAAACCCTTTATTAGCATTCTAGGTTGCCAACTTGACATACTACTAGTCATGCAGCCCTAAAGTTCAAAAGGACAATTTTTGACATACTACAACTTGATTGCTGGATGTTTACCATATATAAATGCTTGATTTTTTTTCAGTAATCACTTCTTTTCCCCACAAAATTTCAAGCATGAATGCTCCTGCATCCTTGTTCTCTGTATTGGCCTCCAGTTATCATTGAGGTTCAATGTCAGATGCTGCTTGCTTCCTCTGTTTAATTAAATTTCTCAGCATATTTTTTAATGGCAAAGCAATTCTTAATCTCTGCTGTACCAGGAGATCCAGTTATCATTGAGGTTCAATGTCAGATGCTGCTTTCTTACTCTGTTTAATTAAATTTCTCAGCATATTTTTGTAATGGCAAAGCAATTCTTAATCTCTGCCATAGTTTTTTTCTTCTTGTTGCAATAGTTGGTTATATAAATTGTATTGTATGATGTTAGTAACACTCTTTGATTTCACAGGAAAAGAATGAAATAATGCAAAAGCAACTCGAAGCTCTTTCTTTTCTAGACAAAAGAAAGGCAACAAAGCCAAAGCTGGTGGCCAATCAGGTTCCAAGTGTGTCTGATGTGACTCAGGGCTCTGATCAGGTTATTGTTCCAGCACAGCAGCAAACACCAGGTAACCATGCTTCTCCATGCAGCACTGAAACAAACAATTATGTGTTTTCTCAGCTAATGAAATTGCAAACCTGCAGTAGTTTCACCTATCAAAGTTCCTCCAGCTAAAGCCACGAAGAGGATAGCCCCTGTATCTCGGAGGTTGTACGGTTTTCTTGAATCGCTACTTTTACATGAAAAGAAATTTTATTGTATCTGATTGTAGACCAGCTCTGACTCTTGCTATTTTTCTTCAGGGCGAGAGTGCGAGGAGCTTTGTTGCAAGATACTGAGGAAGATGTCGAAGAATAGTCAGATATTGCCTTTTCTCTGTATTGATTAGTTATAAACTTCTAAAGCGTGAGTATGTGGTTTGTTAGTTTTGGGGCCATTTTTACTTGTATCAAATCTATGAAGTCAAGCTAATGCATTTATTGACACAAACCTGCTCACTTTTTATTGTGCACTTCATTTTTCTCTTGTTTACCTGTTTGGCATAAGCTAAGTGTGCTTATCAGTTGTCTTTTAGCTGATGTGGTACTAAGATTTTTTTACTAGTTATTGTATTGTGCATTGATTTTCTTTTTAAAAAAAGACACTATGGATCAGAGAACCGTATTTTAACTTCTGCTGGTTGGCTTTGGTGTATACAATTTAGTGGTTTAATTTCTTGCAGTGTCTATATTCATAGAATGTACCAGAATGTGTCTATATTACGGTTATCATTTAAAAAACCATCCGCACCTTGGCATATCTACAACAGAATGTAGTGTCAGGTAACCATATAGAAAGATCATATACAGACATCTCTTTCATGTTTCTCTGCAGCTTGCATTTCTTTGCCTGCTGTTATTCATGAAACGTTTTATGGAACATCTAAATTAGGGGCTTATGGTTTGTTTGTTCAGACGAATGAACTCCATGATGAATATTTCTATCATATGGAATTGCTTGGCTCTGAGTGTTTTGCTTCAAACTGCAGGTACACGGTGTAGCTACTGTGCTTGTTTTTTGTCGTTTGGCATGCTATTGCTCCTTAGTACTACCTCCGTTTCAGGTTATAAAACTTTCTAGCATTACCCACATTTATATAGATGTTAATGAATCTAGCATTGCCCATATTCATATAGATGTTAATGAATCTAGGCACATATATATATTTAGATTTATTAACATATATATGAATAAGGGCAATGCTAGAAAGTCTTGTATTTTCATGGAACCATTTTATCTGTGTTGACTGACAATGACATGTTCTTCCCTTGAACCACAACAGAGTCCACAGTTGAACCTGAAAAGATCTTCCCTTGAACCCCCAGAGATTTTTCTAGAAATGACTTACCAGAGGCCACGAAGAAGCAGTTGTTTCGGCGAAATGTTGAATATTTGACGGTCCACAACTGGTTTTCAACGAGGTGGTTAGTGTAGGAGTGGAACATAGGAAGTTAGGGTGGATAGCGCAGACGATGTTGGTGTCAAGCGCGTCGACTAACCGCGCCGTTAAGGTAGGCTGGCTGGCGCGACACTGTGGAATGCAGATGGAGAATTCTGTGCAAATTAAAACCTTGATAACTTTGCCTTCCTGTCATGGAATCGAGATAGGTTTTTTTTTGACGACTGCAGAATCACGGGCCTCACCGTAGAAAGACTGGATTTGGAGAGTTGGACCCCAGAGATTTTTCTAGAAATTACTTACCATAGGCCACGAAGAAGCGGTTGTTTCGGCGAAACGTCGAATATCTGAGGGTCCACAACTGGTATTCAACGAGGTGGTTAGTATAGGGATGGCACATAGGACGTTACGGTGGATAGCTTAGATGATGTCGGTGTCAAGCGCGTCGACTAACCGCTGCGTTAAGGTAGGCTGGCGGGCGCGACACTGTGGAATGCAGATGGAGAATTCTGTGCAAATTAAAACCTTGATAACTTTGCCTTCCGGTCATGGAATCGAGATAGGTTTTTTGTGACGTCTGCAGAATCACGGGCCTCACCCTAGAGAGACTGGATTTGGAGAGTTGGACCCCCAGAGATTTTTCTAGAAAGTACTTACCATAGGCCACGAAGAAGAAGTTGTTTCGGCGAAACGTCGAATATCTGAGGGTCCAGAACTGGATTTCAACGAGGTGGTTAGTACAGGGATGGCACATAGGACGTTAGGGTGGATAGCTTAGATGATGTCGGTGTCAAGCGCGTCGACTAACCGCGCCGTTAAGGTAGGCTGGCGGGCGCGACACTGTGGAATGCAGATGGAGAATTCTGTGCAAATTAAAACCTTGATAACTTTACCTTCCGGTCATGGAATCGAGCTAGGTTTTTTTTGATGGCTGCAGAATCACGGGCCTCACCCTAGAGAGACTGGATTTGCTGAGGTGGACCCCCATAGATTTTTCTAGAAATGACTTACCATAGGCCACGAAGAAGCGGTTGTTTCGGCGAAACGTCGAATATCTGACGGTCCACAACTGGTTTTCAACGAGGTGGTTAGTGTAGGAATGGAACATAGGACGTTAGGGTGGATAGCGTAGACGATGTCAGTATCAAGCGTGTCGACTAACCGCGACGTTAAGGTAGGCCGGCGGGTGCGACACTATGGAATGCAGATGGAGAATTCTGTGCAAATTGAAACCTTCATAACTTTGCCTTCCGGTCGTGGAATCGAGCTAGGTATTTTTTGACGGCTTCAGAATCACGGGCCTCACCCTAGAGAGATTGGATTTGGAGAGTTGGACCCCCAGAGATTTTTCTAGAAATTACTTACCGTAGGCCAGGAAGCAGCGGTTGTTTCGTCAAAACGTCGAATATCTGAGGGTCCACAACTGGTTTTCAACGAGGTGGTTAGTATAGGGATGGCATTTAGGACGTTAGGGTGGATAGCGTAGACGATGTCGGTATCAAGCGCGTCGACTAACCGCGCCGTTAAGGTAGGCTGGCGGGCGCGACACTGTGGAATGCAAATGGAGAATTCTGTGCAAATTAAAACCTTGATAACTTTGCCTTCCTGTCATGGAATCGAGCTAGGTTTTTTTTGACGGCTTCAGAATCACGGGCCTCACCCTAGAGAGACTCGATTTGCTGAGGTGGACCCCCATAGATTTTTCTAGAAATGACTTACCATAGGCCACGAAGAAGCGGTTGTTTCGGCGAAACGTCGAATATCTGACGGTCCACAACTGGTTTTCAACGAGGTGGTTAGTGTAGGAATGGAACATAGGACGTTAGGGTGGATAGCGTAGACGATGTCGGTGTCAAGCGCGTCGACTAACCGCGTCGTTAAGGTAGGCTGGCGGGCGCGACACTATGGAATGCAGATGGAGAATTCTGTGCAAATTAAAACCTTGATAACTTTGCCTTCCGGTCATGGAAACGAGATAGGTTTTTTTTGACGACTGTAGAATCACGGGCCTCACCCTAGAGAGACTGGATTTGGAGAGTTGGACCCCCAGAGATTTTTCTAGAAATTACTTACCGTAGGCCATGAAGAAGCGGTTGTTTCTGCGAAAAGTCGAATATCTGAGGGTCCACAACTGGTTTTCAACGAGGTGGTTAGTATAGGGATGGCACATGGGACGTTAGGGTGGATAGCTTAGACGATGTGGGTGTCAAGCGCGTCGACTAACGGCGCCGTTAAGGTAGGCTGGCGGGCGTGGCACTGTGGAATGCAGATGGAGAATTCTGTGCAAATTAAAACCTTGATAACTTTGCCTTCCTGTCATGGAATCGAGCTAGGTTTTTTTTGACGGCTTCAGAATCATGGGCCTCACCCAAGAGAGACTCGATTTGCTGAGGTGGACCCCCATAGATTTTTCTAGAAATGACTTACCATAGGCCACGAAGAAGCGGTTGTTTCGGCGAAACGTCGAATATCTGATAGTCCACAACTGGTTTTCAACGTGGTGGTTAGTGTAGGAATGGAACATAGGACGTTAGGGTGGATAGCGTAGACGATGTCGGTGTCAAGCGCGTCGACTAACCGCGCCGTTAAGGTAGGCTGGCGGGCGCGACACTGTGGAATGCAGATGGAGAATTCTGTGCAAATTAAAACCTTGATAACTTTGCCTTCCTGTCATGGAATCGAGATAGGTTTTTTTTGACGACTGCAGAATCACGGGCCTCACCGTAGAAAGACTGGATTTGGAGAGTTGGACCCCCAGAGATTTTTCTAGAAATTACTTACCATAGGCCACGAAGAAGCGGTTGTATCGGCGAAACGTTGAATATCTGATGGTCCACAACTGGTTTTCAACGAGGTGGTTAGTGTAGGAATGGAACATAGGACGTTAGGGTGGACAGCGTAGACGATGTCGGTGTGAAGCGCGTCGACTAACCGCGCCGTTAAGGTAGGCTGGCGGGCACGACACTATGGAATGCAGATGGAGAATTCTGTGCAAACTAAAACCTTGATAACTTTGCCTTCCTGTCATGGTATAGAGATAGGTTTTTTTTGACGACTGCAGAATGACGGGCCTCACCATAGAAAGACTCGATTTGGAGAGTTGGACCCCCAGAGATTTTTCTAGAAATTACTTACCATAGGCCACGAAGAAGTGGTTGTTTCGGTGAAACGTCGAATATCTGAGGGTCCACAACTGGTATTCAACGAGGTGGTTAGTATAGGGATGGCATATAGGACGTTACGGTGGATAGCTTAGACGATGTCGGTGTCAAGCGCGTCGACTAACCGCGCCGTTAAGGTAGGCTGGCAGGCGCGACACTATGGAATGGAGATGGAGAATTCTATGCAAATTAAAACCTTGATAACTTTGCCTTCCGGTCGTGGAATCGAGCTAGGTTTTTTTTGACGGCTTCAGAATCAAGGGCCTCACCCTAGAGAGATTGGATTTCGAGAGTTGGACACCCAGAGATTTTTCTAGAAATTACTTACCGTCGGCCACGAAGCAGCGGTTGTTTCGTCGAAACGTTGAATATCTGAGGGTCCACAACTGGTTTTCAACGAGGTGGTTAGTATAGGGATGGCACATAGGACGTTAGGGTGGATAGCGTAGACGATGTCGGTGTCAAGCGCGTCGACTAACCGCGCCGTTAAGGTAGGCTGGCGGGCGCGACACTGCGGAATGCAGATGGAGAATTCTGTGCAAATTAAAACCTTGATAACTTTGCCTTCCGGTCGTGGAATCGAGCTAGGTTTTTTTTGACGGTTTCAGAATCACGGGCCTCACCATATTGAGACTCGATTTAGAGAGTTGGACACCCATAGATTTTTCTAGAAAATACTTACCATAGGCCACGAAGAAGCGGTTGTTTCGGCGAAACGTCGAATATCTGAGGGTCCACAACTGGTATTCAACGAGGTGGTTAGTGTAGGAATGGAACATAGGACGTTAGGGTGGATAGCGTAGACGATGTCGGTGTCAAGCGCGTCGACTAACCGCGCCGTTAAGGTAGGCTGGCGGGCGCGACACTATGGAATGCAGATGGAGAATTCTGTGCAAACTAAAACCTTGATAACTTTGCCTTCCTGTCATGGTATAGAGATAGGTTTTTTTTGACGGCTGCAGAATGACGGGCCTCACCATAGAAAGACTCGATTTGGAGAGTTGGACCCCCAGAGATTTTTCTAGAAATTACTTACCATAGGCCACGAAGAAGCGGTTGTTTCGGTGAAACGTCGAATATCTGAGGGTCCACAACTGGTATTCAACGAGGTGGTTAGTATAGGGATGGCATATAGGACGTTACGGTGGATAGCTTAGACGATGTCGGTGTCAAGCGCGTCGACTAACCGCGCCGTTAAGGTAGGCTGGCAGGCGCGACACTATGGAATGGAGATGGAGAATCCTATGCAAATTAAAACCTTGATAACTTTGCTTTCCAGTCGTGGAATCGAGATAGGTTTTTTTTGATGACTGCAGAATCACGAGCCTCACCCTAGAGATACTGGATTTGGAGAGTTGGACCCCCAGAGATTTTTTTAGAAATTACTTACCGTAGGCCACGAAGCAGCGGTTGTTTCGTCAAAACGTCGAATATCTGAAGGTCCACAACTGGTTTTCAACGAGGTGGTTAGTATAGGGATGGCATTTAGGACGTTAGGGTGGATAGCGTAGACGATGTCGGTGTCAAGCGCCTCGACTAACCGCGCCGTTAAGGTAGGCTGGCGGGCGCGACACTATGGAATGCAGATGGAGAATTCTGTGCAAATTAAAACCTTCATAACTTTGTCTTCCGGTCATGGAATCGAGCTAGGTTTTTTTTGACGGCTGCAGAATCATGGGCCTCACCCTAGAGAGAATGGATTTGGAGAGTTGGACCCCCAGAGATTTTTCTAGAAATTACTTACCATAGGCCACGAAGCAGCGGTTGTTTCAGCGAAACGTCGAATATCTGAAGGTCCACAACTGGTTTTCAACGAGGTGGTTAGTATTGGGATGGCACATAGAATGTTAGGGTGGATAGTTTATACTATGTCGGTGTCAAGCGCGTCGACTAACCGCGCCGTTAAGGTAGGCTGGCGGGCGCGACACTATGGAATGCAGATGGAGAATTCTCTGCAAATTAAAACCTTCGCAACTTTGCCTTCCGGTCATGGAATCGAGCTAGGTTTTTTTTGACAGCTGCAAAATCACGGGCCTCACCCTAGAGAGACTGGATTTGGAGAGTTGGACCCCCAGTGATTTTTCTAGAAATTACTTACCATAGGCCACGAAGCAGTGGTTGTTTCGGTGAAATGTCGAATATCTGAGGGTCCACAACTGGTTTTCAACGAGGTGGTTAGTATAGGGATGGCAGAAAGGACGTTAGGGTGGATAGCTTAGATGGTGTCGGCATCAAGCACGTCGACTAACCGCGCCGTTAAGGTAGGTTGGCGGGCGTGACACTGTGGAATGCAGATGGAGAATTCTGTGCAAATTAAAACCTTCATAACTTTGTCTTCCGGTCATGGAATCGAGCTAGGTTTTTTTTGACGGCTGTAGAATCACGGGCCTCACCCTAGAGAGAATGGATTTGGAGAGTTGGACCCCCAGAGATTTTTCTAGAAATTACTTACCATAGGCCACGAAGCAGCGGTTGCTTCGGCGAAACGTCGAATATCTGAGGGTCCACAACTGGTTTTCAACGAGGTCGTTAGTTTAGGGATGGCACATAGGACATTAGGGTGGAGAGCTTAGATGGTGTCGGTGTCAAGCGCGTCGACTAACCGCGCCGTTAAGGTAGGCTGGCGGGCGCGACACTGTGGAATGCAGATGGAGAATTCTGTGCAAATTAAAACCTTCATAACTTTGCCTTCCGGTCATGGAATCAAGATAGGTTTTTTTTGATGACTGCAGAATCATGGGCCTCACCCTAGAGAGACTGGATTTGGAGAGTTGGACCCCCAGAGATTTTTCTAGAAATTACTTACCATAGGCCACGAAGCAGCGGTTGTTTCGGCGAAACGTCGAATATCTGAGGGTCCACAACTGGTTTTCAACGAGGTGGTTAGTATAGGGATGGCACATAGGACGTTAGGGTGGATAGTTTATATGATGTCGGTGTCAAGTGCGTCGACTAACCGCGCTGTTAAGGTAGGTTGGCGGGCGCGACACTGTGGAATGCAGATGGAGAATTCTGTGCAAATTAAAACCTTGATAACTTTGCCTTCCGGTCATGGAATCGAGCTAGGTTTTTTTTGACGGCTGCAGAATCACGGGCCTCACCCTAGAGAGACTGGATTTAGAGAGTTGGACCCTAGAGATTTTTCTAGAAATTACTTACCTTGGCCAACTTTTCTAAGTTGGCCTAGGGAGAAATTCCCATTTAGTAATACTTTCAAAAATAAAAATGCTATGTTTACAAAACCCTGTATGATTTTTATCTTACTCTTAACTATTTCTTCACAAAATAAGTTTTACTCTTAGCTGACATTGGGTTTTTCTTAAAATTAGATGGCAGATCAGGATTCACCCGCTGCCTGGGAGATGGGCGTACCCCGCTCAGAGGGATACGTCATCGAGCTGGACCGACTGATGAGGCATCTGCGATACCCCAGATCTCCGATCTACCGGGTGAGGCAGTGCGGATCTGTTTGGGAGGCTCGAGTCGAGGTTCACACGCGAGTTCCATCAGAGTTAGACTACAGCTTCCTGACACGCCACCGTCGCGACTTGCTAGAGACCGCGATGCAGGATGCAGCACGGGAGGCCTTCCTCCGACTTAGCTCTATCCACCGAGCTGAGTTGGCGAGTACTGAGTTTGCTCACCACCCGTTTCGAGAGGAGAGCAACTCCGTCTGCACTGTTCAGGACACACCTTGCTGCTACAACCCGATAGTGACCTGACTGTCACGATGGGCTGAGACAGCAGACGACTTTTACGAGGAGGCTCTGTTAGAGATCGACGACCAGCAGAGACATGTGGGAGAGCTAGAGACCGAGGTGACTGACCTCACAGCGCAGCAGCTTCAGCTGGAGGAGGAGCACCAGGCTTGGGGCAGTGAGATAGACTCACTGAAGTCACAGCTTCAGGTCCACGGCGACCAGTTCCGTCAGTTATCTGATCAGTACAACGACCGCTGCGGGATGATGGATACACTGGAGGAGCAGCTGAGAGAGAGTCAAGAGCACGTCAGTCAGCTGGAGGAGCAGCTTCGAGCAGCCACGGTCAGCACCACAGGGGCTTCTACTTCCACAGCAGTAGGGCGTGACCGCTACTTTTTCGTCACCCCGCCGTACCCACCAGCGTTCCACGCTCTTCTGGGAGAAGTTGGTATGCTGGCTACTGAGTCAGCACCTTACTTGGTGGACCCGACGGTGACACAGCCACCTGCCCCGGAGATTGTGCACACTCCACTGATCTCTACACCTTCTCCGCAGCTGGGTTCCAGTTTAGAGACTCCGATCCAGGTCGACTCTGAGACAGAGGGGACTGACACTGAGCCAGAGAGCGAGCCAGACCTCACTGACCCCTCAGAGGATGAGACCCCTGTTCCCCGCATCACCTTCCTCGGAGGCCCCCGCACCCTCAGCACTGCCCGCAAGAGCACCCGACCTCCGGGCAAGAAGCCCAAGCCAGATTCAGAGGCCACTACTTCCGAGCCGTGGGGACTCAGGTTTGGCCGTGCTAGCGACCACCCTCTACCTGCCCCAGGATCCTGCGGATGGTTGGACGACTAGACTGGAGGATTGCTGCAGCTTCGATCTCGCTTCAGATGGTTTTTGGATAGTACGCGAAACACACCCCCCTTACCTAGTTTGACGAGTAGCTTGATGGTTAGTTCGATGTATCTTTTGGATGAACCTTATTTGGACTGCATATGTGCGCAGTCGATTGCATCATGATTTATGTACTATTTGTGGAACTTTGTGATGCTATTTACGACATTGTTGCTGTTGTGTGATAAATGAGTTTATTCCACCATGCTTGCAAAGCAAAGTTCCCATCAAAACAACTCCCTTAATGGGATGAAACCATAGAAGCTAGTTAGAAAATTAGGATACTTATTCCATCATCCTACACAGATTGCAAGCCGACGTCGGGCATCAACCAGCAATGAAGAAACTCAGACACCTGACCTAACCACCCTGGCCGGAGTTATGGCCACTCAAACCCAACTCCTGCAAGCCATTGCCAACAACCAAGGCAACCGCGGAGGATCGAGCTTTGGAGAGTTTATGAGAACCAAGCCACCCACGTTCGCTACGGCAGACGAGCCTATGGAGGCAGAAGATTGGCTACGTATCATAGAGAAGAAACTGACCCTTGTCCGGGTACGCGAAGCCGACAAAGTGATCTTCGCAGTAAACCAACTGGAGGGACCCGCTGGTGATTGGTGGGATACCTACAAGGAAGCTCGAGAAGAGGATGCTGGAGAGCCCACTTGGGAAGAGTTCACTGCAGCATTTCGCGAGAACTTCGTGCCTGCTGCGGTAATGCGTATGAAGAAGAACGAGTTCAGAAGGTTGCGACAAGGGAACACAACGGTGCAGGAATATCTGAACCGGTTCACTCAGTTGGCCCGCTACGCAATTGGAGACCTCGCAGATGAAGAGGAGAAGATCGACAAGTTCATAGAAGGGCTGAATGATGAATTACGTGGACCTATGATTGGGCAAGACCATGAGAGCTTCCAGAGCCTGATCAACAAAGTCGTTAGGCTAGAGAACGATCAAAGGACTGTAGAGCACAATCGCAAGAGGAGGCTTGCTATGAACCGCCCACCTCAGGGGGTGCCTCAGCGACTCATGGGAGCCACTTCGTCTGGGTGGAAGCCCCCTATTGTGGCAACTAACCGTCCCGCCGCGCCTAGCAATTTTAATAGGCTGGTTGTGATTCAGAACCACACCCCTACACCAACTCTGGCTGCCCCTGGAGCCAAGAGGAATGTGGACTACTTCAACTGCGGAGAGTATGGGCACTACGCCAACAACTGCCCTCATCCACGCAAAACTCCTGTCTGTACTGGCGCTAATGCAATGGCCGTTCGTGGGACTACTACCCCTGCTGCCGGACGAGGACTATTCAGGACTCCGCAGACTAACAAGACCGTTACCGGATTTGGCCGCGGACAAGTGAACCATGTGCGAGCTGAAGAGGCCCAGGAGGATCAGGGCATACTGATGGGTACGTTTTCTATCAACTCCACTATAGTTAAAGTTCTCTTCGATTCAGGAGCATCGCATTCATTCATATCATTGAAGGCTAGTCAAAAACACAACTTAACCCTAGTGGGGCTTAGGAAGCCTATGATAGTACACTCACCTGGGGGCGAGATAACGGTGAGTCATGCTTGCATAGACGTACCTATTCGTCTTAGGGATGTGGTGTTTCCCTCCAATCTTATGGTGTTGGTACCCTAGACCCTGGATGTCATATTGGGTATGGATTGGTTAGCAAAGAACAGAGGGGTAATCGACTGTAGACGTAGAGAGGTTACCCTGACCACACCCTGGGGATCGGATATGAGAGCAACCATGGATCAAGATCCTAGACTGACCGAACGTGCCGGAGGCATATTTACCATGCTACCCCTGAAAGGAATGCTTGTAGTGCAACGATTTCCCGATGTATTTCCAAAATATTTACCTAGGATGCCACCAGACCGTGACATAGAGTTCATTATTGATCTGATGCCCGGAACTGCTCGCATATCCAAGAGACCTTATCGGATGCCAGTCAATGAGTTGGAGGAACTTAAAAAGCAAATTAGAGAGTTGCAAGAGAAGGGATTTGTACGGCCTAGTTCGTCACCCTGGGGAGCCCCAGTGCTATCGTCAAGAAGAAAGATGGTAGCATTAGGATGTGTGTAGACTACCGTTCACTAAACGAAGTAACCATCAAAAACAAATATCCACTACCATGGATTGATGATCTTTTTGATCAACTCAAAGGAGCTAAGGTGTTCTCTAAGATTGACCTTAGATTAGGATACCACCAATTGAAAATTAGGACCGGAGATATACCCAAGACCGCGTTTTCAACACGCTATGGATTGTATGAGTTCACAGTAATGTCGTTTGGGTTAACCAACGCCGCGGCATACTTTATGAATCTTATGAACAAAGTGTTCATGGATTACTTGGACAAATTTGTGGTAGTATTTATCGATGATATTCTGATCTACTCCAAAGATGAGGAAGAACATGCGGAACACTTGCGATTGGTACTCGAGAAATTACGGAGGCATAAATTGTATGCAAAGTTTAGTAAATGTGAGTTCTGGCTAAAAGAAGTCGCCTTTCTAGGCCACGTAATCTCAGCCGGTGGAGTAGCAGTGGATCCTGCTAAAGTGGAGGCTGTTACGGAATGGAAAGCACCCAAGTCTGTGACTGAAATTCGGAGTTTTCTAGGCTTGGCCGGATACTACCGAAGGTTCATTGAGGGATTCTCTAAGATAGCCCGACCGATGACACAACTACTCAAGAAGGAAAAGAAGTTTGTGTGGTCAGAACAGTGTCAGGAAAGCTTTGAACAGCTCAAAGAAAAGCTGACCTCGGCACCTATTTTAGTTCTTCCTGACATCAGGAAAGACTTCGTTATATATTGTGATGCATCAAGGCAAGGACTTGGAGGAGTATTGATGCAGGACAGAAAGGTGGTAGCCTACGCATCGCAACAATTGCGACCACATGAGGAAAACTATCCTACCCATGACCTAGAACTTGCAGCTGTGGTTCATGCGCTAAAGATTTGGAGACATTATTTGATTGGAAACCATTGTGATATCTACACTGACCACAAGAGTCTGAAGTATATTTTCACCCAGTCAGACCTCAACTTAAGGCAAAGGCGATGGTTAGAACTAATCAAGGATTATGACTTAGAGGTTCACTATCACCCCGGCAAAGCAAACGTTGTGGCTGACGCTTTGAGTCGGAAGAGCCATTGCAATCATCTGAGGACGGAAGGAATGGCTCCTGAGCTTTGGGAGGAAATAACCCAACTAAACCTACATATAGTACCTCATGGGCAGATGAACACCTTGGACATTCAACCTCTTCTGAGAACCCAAATAGAAGAAGCCCAGCAGGACAACGAGGAAATCCGAGAGGTGAAGGAACGCCTAGCCGCAGGACTTGCAAAGGAATTTTCAACCGACGAAAAAGATGTCCTATGGTATAAAAAGAGGATTTATATACCCGAACAGGGTGGACTGAGAGGATTAATCCTAAAGGAAGCTCACGAGTCGGCATATTCATTGCACCCCGGAAGTACGAAAATGTACCAGGATCTGAAGGAAGGATACTGGTGGCCCAATCTGAAGAGAGATGTGGCAGAATACGTAGCACTCTGTGACGTGTGCCAAAAGGTGAAGCCTAAGCACCAGAGACCGGCAGGTTTGTTGCAACCCCTTAGGATTTCCGAATGGAAATGGGATGAGATAGGTATGGATTTTATTGTTGGACTGCCCAAGACCGCAACAGGGTACGATTCCATCTGGGTGATTGTGGATCGACTCACCAAGACGGCAAGATTCATCCCCGTTAAGACAAATTATAGCAGTGCCAAGCTAGCCGAGTTATACATGACCAGGATAGTATGTCTTCATGGTGTACCTAAGAAAATTATATCTGATCGAGGAACCCAGTTTACCTCGCATTTCTGGGAGAAAGTACATGAAGCCCTAGGAAGTTACCTTGCGTTTAGTACAGCTTATCACCCACAAACGGATGTCTAGACAGAGAGAACAAACTAGGTCTTGGAGGACATGTTGAGAACTTGTGCTCTAGATTTTTGCAAAGACTGGGAGAGATGTTTGCCCTACGCCGAATTCTCCTACAATAACAGCTTTCAAGCAAGCCTAAAGATGTCACCGAATGAGGCATTGTTTGGTCGACGATGTCGAACTCCACTAATGTGGTCCGAGACTGGAGAACGGGCAGTATTTGGACCTGACATTATCCAAGAAGCCGAGGAAAAGGTTTGCCTAATTTGAGACCGTCTAAAAGTAGCACAATCACGACAAAAGAGTTACGCCGACACTCGAAGAAGAAACCTGGAATTTAAGGAAGGAGATTATGTTTATCTGAAGGTTTCTCCGATGAGAGGCACGGAAAGGTTTAAGGTCAAAGGAAAACTAGCGCCAAGGTATGTGGGACGCTTTCAAATCACGGCTAGACGAGGAGAAGTCGCATATCAGTTACAGCTACCAGAGAATATCGCCGATGTGCACCCAGTCTTCCATGTGTCTCAATTAAAGAAGTGCTTAGAACAAGCTCCGCTGGAAGAGATTCACATTAGCCATGACCTTACGTATCCAGAACACCCGGTCCGGATATTGGATGAAGCCAAAAAGAGGACTAGGAGCAAAGAGTGGCGTATGTACAAGGTACAATGGAGTAATCACACTGAGGATGAAGCCACCTGGGAAAGCGAGGAATTCTTGAGGATGGAATACCCGCATTTATTCGAAACCTGGTAAGAAATCTCGGGACGAGATTTATTTAAGGGGGGTAGGTTTGTAACACCCTGAAAATTCGACCGACAAATCAAAACTCTAAAAATTTGGATTTTCAAAAAACTTTTTAAAATAAATTGCATCATGCCGATTTTGTTCGCTCGTTCCATTGAATTTCGATTCGGAGTTTGGAAATTTCGAATAAAGAACAATATTAATCTATTTGCATCAATATTATCGCGGACATATTTATATCAATTAAATTTAAATGCGATGGAATAGAATTAACACTAATTAAAAGAAAATTCAAATTAGATAAATAAAAATGTGAACGATATTAATCTAGGGTGAATTCATTAGTTGGGATAACGCAAATATTGGTTAAAATTCATATATGCAAATATTAGGAATTATAAAATCAAATTTATATAAAAAAAATAAAAATAAAAAAAAATAAAAAGGAAAATTTGAAAACGGCACTGTTCATTGCACCTAAGGTGCTCGACGTGGTTACCCTAGCCCTAACCCTACCCCGCGCCGCGCCGCGCGCCATCCCATCGCCGCTGCTGCCGCCCGCCGTCGCGTCGCCGCTGTCGAGCCCCACACCGCCTCGCGCCCCGCGCGCCGCGCGCCGCTTCGTCTCCCCTCTGCCACGCCGCGCACCGTCGCCATCGCCACTGCCGCGCCGCTGTCATCGTCATCGCCGTCGGCCTCGCGCCTGCGCCCCGCCGCGGCCGTCCCCTCGCCGTCGCCCTACGCCGCTGCCGCGCCGCCCGAGCCCCGTGCAGCCGCGCGCGTCGCTTCGCCCGCCTGTCACACCGCTCGCTCGCCACCCGTCGCGTCGCCGCTGTCGCCGTCGCCGTCAACGTCCCATCGCCGCGTCGAAGCCCCACGCACCCGTCGCGTCGCCCACCTCGAGCCCCGCGCCGCCGCCCGTCGCATCGCTGCTCCGAGCCCCGCGCCGCCATCGCGTCGCCGCCCGCGCGTCGCCGTCGCCCTGCCCCGCTGCCGCGCCGCCGCCGCCCCTTCCCCTCTCCTTTCTCCCCTATAAATCCCCTCTCCCCTCTCCATTCTCCCACCCCATCTCCCTCCTTCTCCCCTCTTCCCTCCCCACCGAGCCATCGCCGCTGTGAGCCGCCGTGCCGCCGCTCTTACGCCGCTGCGCCGCCGCTGTGAGCCGCCGCCGGCGTCGTCGCCACGCCGCCGCTGGTGAGCCGCCCTCCTTTCCCCTCGCGTCCGCTGCCGCCGCTGCTCGGGTGAGGGAGAGAGAGAGACGAGAGGGAGAGAGGGAGAGGAAAAGAGAGAGTCGGCCGAGAGAGAGAGAGAAAAAGAAAGAAAGAGAGAGGAAAAGAGAGAAAAGGAAAAAAAGGAGAGAAAAGAGAGAAAAAAAGGAGGGAAAAAGAAAAAGAGAGGAAAGAGAGAAAAGAGAGAAAAAAAAGGGGAAATAAATAAAAAGAAAAAAATATATAATAAATATAATATAATAATAATAATAAATAAATAAATATAAATGATAATAATAGTATAAATAGAGGGAAATTAGGAAAGTTTAGAAGATTTAAAAATTAGAATTTAAATTATAGATTAATTTCTCGTCGTAGGATTGCAAAAATTTAATATAAATTATGGGTTATTCTTGGTAATCACTATAAGTAATCAATTTGCGGTAGTAATTTAAATGTAATCAACAACTAATAAACGAAATCCTATAGATTATTAAAGATTACTTTGGATAATCTCTATAAGTAATCGATTCACGGTAGGAGTTCGGATTTAATCACTAGTAATTTTAGACGTATAGAATACTTAATCGGTTAGTCATAGACTAAATTAAATCATATAATATCTCTAGGATTTTGTCCGATATTTAGCTCGTGGTAGAAATTTCTAACCTATTACATGGATAGAATACTCGGGAATATTAAATTAAAAACTTAAGACAACAAAATAATTATACTCATAAATAATTTACACCGAAAATGGGTTTGCCATAGTTCGTGAATGGTAAAGTTAATATAAACGAATCAACTTTCGCACTCGACTTTCATTTGGATTTACTTGGATTTTTATTTGAATTCTAACCGAATTCAAATCCATTTTCGCACGTAACTATAGAGCCCGAGGAAGCTGTGGATCCAAGCGAAGGTCAAGACCCGCAAGACTTTGAGCAAGGCAAGTCATCACTATTCCTTGAACATGTTGATCCCAATTGCGAAATTGTTTTGTTTACAAATAAAATTGCATGCAATGATAAACATCCTACTTGTGATTGTGCCATGCCTTGATTATTGTTTACCCCATATTCCTTCGTAACCATGTTTACGTATGAGTCCCTAGTCAACTATGACAATTGCTTAGCAACGCTATTCTAGAATCATGCATACTCATATTTATCAAAATGCTCTATGCTTGGGCAATTGCCTTTGGGAAGGTAATTGAGATGCGGCATGTGGAGATATGAGCGCCACATTGCCATGATGTTGATGACATGATTTGCGAAAAGAGAAATGAAATTAAACAACTGTTTTCGACTGGGGCGGACGGAGGATATGGGTGGTATCCGGGAAAAGGCAAGTACCGTCCCCGGTCAATTAAGGACCGAGCCATGAAGTTAAGCATGAAACGACCCTCGTACAACCACACTTCTCGTATGGGTATAGACCTAGCGGAATAGATAGCTGAGCAGAGGCAGTACCCATGCATAGTGGTTTCTTGATGTGTGAGGCAGGGGCTCTACGGTGGGGCAGCCATTGGTAGAATCGCGAGGCGGGTGTCTGCAGTGGTGTCGCCATCGGTAGGACTGCCATGTGAGAATTTAAACATAATTATAACTTAATGCATGTGTGAGTCTTCCCTTCTCGGGTGCGCCAGAACTCCTCTCACTGTTAGAAACTGTGTACGCCTAGAGTGCATGACGATGTAAAGTTCATGGAGCGGGTACTGCCAATGCGAGGTTATCGAAAAGCTTTGCCGTGACATGTCTCATGTGTTGGGACGAGGCTCATGTGTTGGGCAGTCGCGGAGTGCGGGTAAAGTGTACATCCACTGCAGTGTGAGTAAACCCAATCTATTCGAATAGCCGTGCTCGCGGTTATTGAGCATCGGGACGTGTATTACACTTGGCTAGACTCTAAATTCTTAACTTGTGTGGGATGGGATGATGCATGATGATCTTTATGCTGATGGAGCCACTTCCTGAGAGGGGGGAAGGTGGACGTCCTCGGAAAACCATGACGACTCGATGGCGGGAAGCTATCCTTGGGATCACAATGGATGGTGGATAGAACCGTCATTGTTTAATATGAACACTGGTACTAAAATTTGATCAGTCTATGCTAGGTCTTAGACTTGTGAAAAGAATTGCAAAACTTGCTTTGTGCAAAAGAACCATAGCCATTCCGTGAATACCCTTTATCATACGCATTGTTGCTGTGGTGGCTTGTTGAGTACGGTTGGTACTCACCCTTGCAAATATAAACTTAATCAGAGGCCGGAGATGAAGCTTCGGAGGATCCCTATGCCTATTACCAGGAGGGTGAGGAAGACGAAGGC
Source organism: Oryza meridionalis (assembly GCA_000338895.3). Lineage (NCBI taxonomy): Eukaryota > Viridiplantae > Streptophyta > Magnoliopsida > Poales > Poaceae > Oryza > Oryza meridionalis. Next base: position 23,512,911 of record CM002532.2, on the reverse strand, counting down.
GCTCAATAGGTCTTAGTTACGGTCGTTGCCTGTGGCAATGGCGTGCCGCTGCCTTGATCCCGCTGCCTTACCTATTTCTGTTTTTGGAATGTATTCCGGACCGCCCGGTCCGATGACTTAAGACTACGCCTGCGGGCTATTGATGTAATAATTTGTACTAGACACTTGTGTATGTGCACTGGTTACTTCAGCTATGAATTCGTGTGTACCAGACTACTTGATCCAGGGAAATGGTACTGTTTACATGATTGATTCCTGTTATAAAAACGGGGGTCCACAGAGCTGGTATCAGAGCCATACGACTGTAGGAAAAGACCAAAAGGCGCCCCACCCCATTTCTAAGTTGGCCAAGGGAGAAATTCCCATTTAGTAATACTTTCAAAAATAAAAATGCTATGTTTACAAAACCCTGTATGATTTTTATCTTACTCTTAACTATTTCTTCACAAAATGAGTTTTACTCTTAGCTGACATTGGGTTTTTCTTAAAATTAGATGGCAGATCAGGATTCACCCGCTGCCTGGGAGATGGGCGTACCCCGCTCAGAGGGATACGTCATCGAGCTACACCGACTGATGAGGCGTCTGCGATACCCCAGATCTCCGATCTACCGGGTGAGACAGTGCGGATCTGTTTGGGAGGCTCGAGTCGAGGTTCACACGCGAGTTCCATCAGAGTTAGACTACAGCTTCCCGACACGCCACCGTCGCGACTTGCCAGAGACCGCGATGCAGGATGCAGCACGGGAGGCCTTCCTCCGACTTAGCTCTATCCATCGAGCTGAGTTGGCGAGTACTGAGTTTGCTCACCACCCGTTTCGAGAGGAGAGCAACTCCGTCTGCACTGTTCAGGACACACCTTGCTGCTACAACCCGATAGTGACCCGACTGTCACGATGGGCTGAGACAGCAGACGACTTTTACGAGGAGGCTCTGTTAGAGATCGACGACCAGCAGAGACGTGTGGGAGAGCTAGAGACCGAGGTGACTGACCTCACAGCGCAGCAGCTTTAGCTGGAGGAGGAGCACCTGGCTTGGGGCAGTGAGATAGACTCACTGAAGTCACAGCTTCAGGTCCACGGCGACCAGTTCCGGCAGTTATCTGACCAGTACAACGACCGCCGCGGGATGATGGATACACTGGAGGAGCAGCTGAGAGAGAGTCAGGAGCACGTCAGTCAGCTGGAGGAGCAGCTTCGAGCAGCCACGGTCAGCACCACAGGGGCTTCTACTTCCACAGCAGTAGGGCGTGACCGCTACTTTTTCCTCACCCCGCCGTACCCACCAGTGTTCCACGCTCTTCTGGGAGAAGTTGGTATGCTGGCTATTGAGTCAGCACCTTACTTGGTGGACCCGAGGGTGACACAGCCACCTGCCCCGGAGATTGTGCACACTCCACTGATCTCTACACCTTCTCCGCAGCCGGGTTCCAGTTTAGAGACTCCGATCCAGGTCGACTCCGAGACAGAGGGGACTGACACTGAGCCAGAGAGCGAGCCAGACCTCACCGACCCCTCAGAGGATGAGACCCCTGTTCCCCGCATCACCTTCCTCGGAGGCCCCCGCACCCTCAGCACTGCCCGCAAGAGCACCCGACCTCCGGGCAAGAAGCCCAAGCCAGATTCAGAGGCCACTACTTCCGAGCCGTGGGGACTCAGGTTTGCCCGTGCTAGCGACCACCCTCTACCTGCCCCAGGATCCTGCGGATGGTTGGACGACAAGACTGAGAGGGTCCACAACTGGTTTTCAACGAGGTGGTTAGTATAGGGATGGCACATAGGACGTTAGGGTGGATAGCTTAGACGATGTCGGTGTCAAGCGTGTCGACTAACCGCGCCGTTAAGGGAGGCTGGCGGGCGCGACACTCTGGACTGCCGATGGAGAATTCTGGGCGAAATTTTAACATTCATAACTTTGCCTTCCGGTCGTGGAATCGAGCTGGGATTTTATTGACGGCTGCAGAATCACGGGCCTCACCCTAGAGAGACTGGCTCTGGAGAGGTGGACCCCTAGAGATTTTTCTATAACTGACTTACCATGTGCCACGAAGCTGCGGTTGTTTCGGTGAAATGTCGAATATCTGACGGTCCAAAACTGGTTTTCAACGAGGTGGTTCGTGTAGGAATGGCACATAGGACATCAGGGTGGATAGCTTAGACGATGTCGGTGTCAAGCGCGTCGACTAACCGCGCCGTTAAGGTAGGCTGGCGGGCGCGACACTATGGAATGCAGTTGGAGAATTCTGGGCGAAATTTAAACATTCATAACTTTGCCTTCCGGTCATGGAATCGAGCTAGGATTTTATTGATGGCTGCAGAATCACGGGACTGACCCTAGAGAGATTCAATTTGGAGAGGTGGACCCCTAGAGATTTTTCTAGAAATGACTTACCACAGGCCACGAAGCAGCGGTTGTTTCGGCGAAACGTTGAATATCTGACGGTCCACAACTGGTTTTCAACGAGGTGGTTAGTGTAGGAATGGCACATAGGACGTTAGGGTGGATAGCTTAGACGATGTCGGTGCCAAGCGCATCGACTAGCCGCGCTGTTAAGGGAGGCTGGCGGGCGCAACACTGTGGACTGCCGATGGAGAATTCTGGGCGAAATTTAAACATTCATAACTTTGCCTTCCGGTCATGGAATCGAGCTAGGTTTTTATTGACGGCTGTAGAATACGGGCCTCACCCTAGAGAGACTGGATTTGGAGAGTTGTACCCCCAGAGATTTTTCTAGAAATTACTTACCATAGGCCACGAAGCAGCGGTTGTTTCGGCGAAACGTCGAATATCTGACGGTCCAAAACTGGTTTTCAACGAGGTGGTTAGTGTAGGAATGGCACATAGGACGTCAGGGTGGATAGCTTAGACGATGTTGGTGTCAAGCGCATCGACTAACTGCGCCGTTAAGGGAGGCTGGCGGGCGTGACACTCTGGACTGCCGATGGAGAATTCTGGGCGAAATTTAAACATTCATAACTTTGCCTTCCGGTCATGGAATCGAGCTGGGATTTTATTGACGGCTGCAGAATCACGGGCCTCACCCTAGAGAGACTGGATTTGGAGAGGTGGACTCCTAGAGATTTTTCTATAACTGACTTACCATGTGCCACGAGGCAGCGGTTGTTTCGGTGAAACGTCGAATATCTGACGGTCCAAAACTGGTTTTCAACGAGGTGGTTAGTGTAGGAATTGCACATAGGACGTCAGGGTGGATAGCTTAGACGATGTTGGTGCCAAGCGCGTCGACTAGCCGCGCTGTTAAGGGAGGCTGGCGGGCGCAACACTGTGGACTGCCGATGGAGAATTCTGGGCGAAATTTAAGCATTCATAACTTTGCCTTCCGGTCATGGAATCGAGCTAGGTTTTTTTTGATGGCTGCAGAATCACGGGCCTCACCCTAGAGAGACTGGATTTGGAGAGTTGGACCCCCAGAGATTTTTCTAGAATTTACTTACCATAGGCCACGAAGCAGCGGTTGTTTCGGCGAAACGTCGAATATCTGACGGTCCACAACTGGTTTTCAACGAGGTGGTTACTGTAGGAATGGTACATAGGACGTCCGGGTGGATAGCTTAGATGATGTCGGTGCCAAGCGCGTCGACTAACCGCGCCGTTAAGGGAGGCTGGCGGGCGCGACACTGTGGACTGCCTATGGAGAATTCTGGGCGGAATTTAAATATTCAAAACATTGCCTTCCGGTCATGGAATCGAGCTAGGTTTTTTTTGACGGCTACAGAATCACGGGCCTCACCCTAGAGAGACTGGATTTGGAGAGGTGGACCCCTAGAGATTTTTCTAGAAATGACTTACCATAGGCCACGAAGCGGCGGTTGTTTCGGCGAAACGTCGAATATCTGACGGTCCACAACTGGTTTTCAACGAGGTGGTTAGTGTAGGAATGGCACATAGGACGTTAGGGTTGATAGCTTAGACGATGTCGGTGTCAAGCGCGTCGACTAACCACGCCGTTAAGGTAGGCTAGCGGGCGCGACATTGTGGACTGCCGATGGAGAATTCTGTGCGAAATTTAAACATTCATAACCAACCCACCTGAACTACAGTGCATTGAGTCGATTTATTAAGGTGGGACTAATCACGGTGAATCTGGTCGACCGCCCATAACCACGGGCACGGCTATTCGAATAGTTTTACTCTGATCAGAGGTGTACAACTGTACCCACAAGACACAGCCCCACGACACGTTACCGTGTGCCGAAAGAGGCCGTGACAGGACCCTTCACATAACCCCCTCTAGCCAAGCACACCACACCTCAGGTTTCACACCCGTCCCCAGCGGGCAACGGGCAGTCCCCTCTCGTGCCTAGGTGAATCCGGAAGCGACAGAGGCCGTCGCAGGGCCCGCCCCGCTCCATCACGCCCACCCTCGCCTGGATGCGTCAGCTAGAGGAAAGCTACACTACAAGCCCAGCCGTTGCCCACGCTGGCTTGTGGAAAGTACGAGGAATTCTTCCAGGGTTTCCCGCGAACCGGTCCTTAACTGCCATGGGCGTGACCATCAAAACCATGCACCCACAGCCCACCATTCAGTCGCATTTTAGTTGGATAATTACGACCATGAAACATGGCCAGATGTCTCGAGCATGCAGCTCATTCTGATACCAAAAAGGTCTAATACTGTAATTATCCCATCAACTGAGCTAGTGGTAATTAAGCATGGCTAAGCATAAAGTTCTAGCTAGGTCACATAAGTAACATGAGCTAGTCGATTTATTACCCAATGTTGACAAAGGACAGATATCAAGTAAACATGGCACAAGCAAACAGATAGGTAATACCCGGATCCCATGTAATTAGCAAGACATGCAATTTTATTTGCAAACGATAAAACATTTGTAAATTAGGATCAAAATGCTCAAGGGGAATGTGTGACTTGCCTTGCTTCTTCAAAACAATCTTCTGGACTCTTTTCCTCGCGACCGCGGACTTCCGAAACGACGGATTCTACACGCTGACACGCAAAACAAGGAAAAACTCTAATAAAAACCAAAGAAACAGTACATAAAAACTAAACAAACATGTAGAGCTCAATTTTAGATGAATTTTGCAAGTTGAATGGCTCAATTCGGAGTTCGAATGAATTAGATATGAATTTTAGAAGTTTTGAGCCATTTATATGAATTTCTAGAATTATTACGGAATTATTGCGCATTAATTGATTAATTTCTCAAAGGAAAAGGGACGCGCTGACGTCATCAAGGGGAGGCCGGCGCCGACACGCGGGCCCCGCATGTCAGCGGCACAAAGGGGCGGGCGCACGGTGGACTCGGTCCACCGCGGCCTGGCGGCACCGTGGACCTGGACCACGGAAGTGGTCCACGGGCGGCCAAAGCTCAGGCGCGGCCGAGCGGCGGCGAACGACGGCAGCGGCGCGTGGCCAGACGGCGACCACCGGCGACGACATCGGCGGCGCGCGTCGGCACACGGGGAGCGGCGGAAAGAACGGAGGAGGAGAGGGGGATGCTCACCAAGCGGCACGGCACCGGAGGGAGGCGAGATGGCGGCGGCGCTCCTCGGTCTTGCGGTAGAGGGGCTCCCGGCGGTGGATGGCGAGAGCAAGGAGGCGGCCGAAGCGCAGCACACGACGACGAAGCCGAGGAAGGTGACGGCGAGCGGCGACCCTGGCTATGGCGATGATGATTACCGGTCGGAGGCGGCGAATGGAGATGGTGGCTCGGGTGTGTGGTGGAGAGGTGGTTTCGGCGGGGGAATGGGAAAACAAAGTGGAGGCGGGGTGCTACGCGGTGCGGCGAACACGGTAGAGGCGGTGGGGCGGCGCGAGGCGGTCGGAAACGGCGCCGAGCGGCGGCCGGAGGCGACCAACATGGCGGTAGCCTCGGGTGCACGGTGGAAATGGCGCTGCGGGGGTGGAAGGGAGAACGGAGTGGATGCGGGGTGGAGCTCGGCACGGCCATGCCGATGGCGTGAATGGCGTGGTGCGGCGACGACGGGAGCGACGATGGCGGGCGGCTGAAGTCGGCGGCGGAGGGAGAGAGAGGTGGTGCACGAGACGGAGGTGTTCCGGAGGCGGAGAGGGGAAATGGAGTAGTGGCCGGGCTGCGGCACGGCACTGCGAAGCCGACGGTGGTGGCGGATTGGCGCGGCGGTGGGTGGAACAGCGGTGGCTGGCGGCCGGAGCTCGCCGGAAAGCGGCGGAGAGAGGTTACACGGTGGGGAGGTGGTTCCGATGGCGGTTGAAGGAAACCGAGTAGAGGCCGGCGTGCGGCGCGGGATGGCGAAGCTGATGGCACACACGGTGAGGCGCGGCGACGGCGGGAGCAGCGGCGGCGCGCGGCTGGAGATCGCCGGCGAGCGGCGGCGATGGGGATCGGCGTAGAGAGCTCGGTAGAGGGCGTGGGGGACTCGGGAAAATCGGGAAAAAGGAAGAGGAGGCCACGGGGATTGATTTTATACCTCAAGGGGGCGAGGAAAGGGCCGGGGAGCGGCGGATTTCGAGGGGGAGTGGGGCGGCGTCGTGGGGGTGGTGGCGGCGGTTTGTCGCGGGACGGAGTGGGGGAGGGGAGCGGGGTCATGGGCGGCGAGGTCCCACGGTCGGGCGGGGGCGGTGCAGGGTGGAGGAGGTGGGCGGGGAAAGCGGCGACGTTGGGCGGCTCGGGCGGCCATGGCGGCAGTTGGGGCGACGGGAGGTTGGGGATGAAGATGACAGGTGGGGCCTCGGGTCCCACCTGTCGGGGAGAGAGGGAGGGGAAAACGGGTGAGGGAGGTAGAGCAGACTTGCAGGAGAGAGAGAGAGCCGAGCTGGGCCGACGGGCTGAGAGAGGGGAAGGGGAGGGCGGCCGGGCCCAAAAGAGAGGAGGGGAGGGCTTGGGCCAAGCCCAAAAGGGAGGGGAGGGGATTTTATTTGTTTTTCTTTTTAATTAAATTGATTGAATGAACTTTGTATTATTATAGTTATTTCTTGAGCTCCGAAAATTTACGGGAAAATCCGGAGAGTATATTAGGGCACAAAGAATATTACAAAATATTCTCGGCCAATAATTTTTATAGGAAATTTTAATTTCCTCCATATTTTCACTTGATTAAATTGATTTAAATTTTATTTAATTTCTAGAAAATGCATTATTAAATGATTTTTAATCCCGAACGAAAATCGGGTCGTTACATGGTTAGTGTAGGAATGGCACATAGGACGTCAGGGTGGATAGCTTAGACGATGTCGGTGTCAAGCGCGTCGACTAACCGCGCCGTTAAGGGAGGCTGGCGGGCGCGACACTCTAGACTGCCGATGGAGAATTCTGGGCGAAATTTAAACATTCATAACTTTGCCTTCCGGTCATGGAATCGAGCTAGGATTTTATTGACGGCTGCAAAATCACGGGCCTCACCCTAGAGAGACTGGATTTGGAGAGGTGGACCCCTATAGATTTTTCTAGAAATGACTTACCATAGGCCACGAAGCAGCGGTTGTTTCGGCGAAACGTCGAATATCTGACGTTCCAAAACTGGTTTTCAACGAGGTGGTTAGTGTAGGAATGGCACATAAGACGTTAGGGTGGATAGCTTAGACGATGTCGGTGTCAAGTGCGTCGACTAACCGCGCCGTTAAAGTAGGCAGCCGGGCGCGACACTCTGGACTGCCGATGGAGAATTCTGGGCGAAATTTAAACATTCATAACTTTGCCTTCCTGTCATGGAATTGAGCTTGGATTTTATTGACGGCTGCCGAATCACGGGCCTCACCCTAGAGAGACTGGATTTGGAGAGGTGGACCCCTAGAGATTTTTCTAGAAATGACTTACCATAGGCCACGAAGCAGCAGTTGTTTCGGCGAAACGTCGAATATCTGACGTTCCAAAACTGGTTTTCAACGAGGTGGTTAGTGTAGGAATGGCACATAGGACGTCAGGTTAGATAGCTTAGACGATGTCGGTGTCAAGCGCGTCGACTAACCGCGCCGTTAAGGTAGGTAGCCGGGCGCGACACTGTGGACTTCCGATGGTGAATTCTGGGCGAAATTTAAACATTCATAACTTTGCCTTCCGGTCATGGAATCGAGCTTGGATTTTATTGACGGCTGCAGAATCACGGGCCTCACCCAAGAGAGACTGGATTTGGAGAGGAGGACCCCTAGAGATTTTTCTAGAAATGACTTACCATAGGCCACGAAGCAGCGGTTGTTTCGGCAAAACGTCGAATATCTGACGGTCCGAAACTGGTTTTCAACGAGGTGGCTAGTGTAGGAATGGCACATAGGACGTCAGGGTGGATAGCTTACACGATGTCGGTGTCAAGCGCGTTGACTAACCGCGCCGTTAAGGTAGGCTGCCGGGCGCGACACTATGGACTGCCGATGGAGAATTCTGGGCGAAATTTAAACATTCATAACTTTTCCTCCCGGTCATGGAATCGAGCTAGGTTTTTATTGACGGCTGCAGAATCACGGGCCTCACCCTAGAGAGACTGGATTTGGTGAGGTGGACCCCTAGAGATTTTTCTAGAAATGACTTACCAAAGGCCACGAAGCGGCGGTTGTTTCGGCGAAACGTCGAATATCTGACGGTCCACAACTGGTTTTCAACGAGGTGGTTAGTGTAGGAATGGCACATAGGACGTTAGGGTGGATAGCTTAGACGATGTCGGTGTCAAGCGCGTCGATTAACCGCGCCGTTAAGGTAGGCTGGCGGGCGCGACACTGTGGAATGCCGATGGAGAATTCTGGGCGAAATTTAAACATTCATAACTTTGCCTTCCGGTCAAGGAATCGAGCTAGGTTTTTATTGATGGCTGCAGAATCACGGGCCTCACCCTAGAGAGACTAGATTTGGAGAGGTGGCCCCTAGAGATTTTTCTAGAAATGACTTACCATAGGCCACGAAGCAGCGGTTGTTTCTTAGAAACGTCGAATATCTGACGGTCCACAACTGGTTTTAACGAGGTGGTTAGTGTAGGAATGGTAGATAGGACGTTAGGATGGATATCTTAGACGATGTCGGTGACAAGCGCGTCGACTAACTGCGCCGTTAAGGTAGGCTGCCGGGCGCGACACTGTGGACTGCCGATGGAGAACTCTGGGTGAAATTTATACATTCATAACTTTGCCTTCCGATCATGGAATCGAGCTAGGTTTTTATTGACGGCTGCAGAATCACGGGACACAGCCTAGAGAGACTGGATTTGGACAGGTGGACCCCTAGTGATTTTTCTAGAAATGACTTACGATAGGCCACGAAGCAGCGGTTGTTTCTTCGAAACATCGAATATCTGACAGTCCACAACTGGTTTTCAACGAGGTGGTTAGTGTAGGAATGGCAAATAGGACATAAGGGTGGATAGCTTAGACTTTGTCGGTGTCAAGCGCGTCGACTAACCGCGCCGTTAAGGGAGGCTGGCGGGCACGACACTGTGGACTGCCGATGGAGAATTCTGGGCGAAATTTAAACATTCATAACTTTGCCTTCCGGTCATGGAATCGAGCTAGGTTTTTATTGACGGCTACAGAATCACGGGCCTCACCCTAGAGAGACTGGATTTGGAGAGGTGGACACCTAGAGATTGTTCTAGAAATGACTTACCATAGGCTACGAAGCAGCGGTTGTTTCTTCAAAATGTCGAATATCTGACGGTCTACAACTGGTTTTCAATGAGGTGGTTAGTGTAGGAATGGCACATAGGACGTTAGGGTGGATAGCTTAGACGATGTTGGTGCCAAGCGCGTCGACTAACCGCGCCGTTAAGGGAGGCTGGCGAGCGCGACACTGTGGACTGCCGATGGTGAATTCTGGGCGAAATTTAAACATTCGTAACTTTGCCTTCCGGTCATGGAATCGAGCTAGGATTTTATTGACGGCTGCAGAATTACGGGCCTCACCCTAGAGTGACTGGATTTGGAGAGGTGGACCCCTAGAGATTTTTCTAGAAATGGCTTACCATAGGCCACGAAATAGCGGTTGTTTTTTCAAAACGTCGAATATCTGACGGTCCACAACTGGTTTTCAACGAGGTGGTTAGTCTAGGAATGGCACATAGAACATTAGGGTGGATAGCTTACACGATGTCGGTGTCAAGCGCGACGATTAACCGCGCCGTTAAAGTAGAATTGCGAGCGCGACACTGTGGACTGCCGATGGAGAATTCCGGGCGAAATTTAAACATTCAAAACATTGCCTCCCGGTCATGGAATCGAGCTAGGTTTTTATTGACGGCTGCAGAATCACGGGCCTCACCCTAGAGAGACTGGATTTGGAGAGGTGGACCCCTAGAGATTTTTCTAGAAATGACTTACCATAGGCCACGAAGCGGCGGTTGTTTCGGCGAAACGTCGAATATCTGACGGTCCACAACTGGTTTTCAACGAGGTGGTTATTGTAGGAATGGCACACAGGATATTAGGGTGGATAGCTTAGACGATGTCGGTGTCAAGCGCGTCGACTAACCGCGCCGTTAAGGTAGGCTGGCGGGCACGACACTGTGGACTGCCGATGGAGAATTCTGGGCGAAATTTAAACATTCATAACTTTGCCTTCCGTTCATGGAATCGAGCTAGGTTTTTATTGATGGCTGCAGAATCACGGGCCTCACCCTAGAGAGACTAGATTTGGAGAGGTGGCCCCTAGAGATTTGTCACGCCCTAAAAATCTTAAATTTATAAATTGTTGTTTAATTGGAATTTTTTAGAAATTAAATTAAAAGCCTACAAGCTAAACCCTAATTTTCTAGGAAAATTTTCAATATAAAAATGAGCTAGATAAAATTTTATTAAATACTATGCTTGCTCCTCTATTTTCTAGAATTTTCTGGGAATTATTTGAGCAAGGGAAGTATTTTTAATAATTGAAACATCATTTCATAAATTGTTTTTATTTAAAAAGTTCAAAAGTCCCCCTCTTAGGCCGTTGGGCCGAATCCGGCCCAACTCTCTCTTTCTCTCTCTCCTCCGCGCGCGGCCCAAGCCGGCCCAAGCCGCCGCCGCCCGCTCCCCTCCCGTGGAGGCCGACAGGTGGGGCCCACCTGTCGGATCCATCCCCTCCTCCTCCAGCCGCTGACATGTGGGGCCCACATGTCAGGGCCGTCTTCAACCTCCGGCCAGCCGCCGCCGAGCCCTAACCCTAGCCGCCGCTTTCCGCTCCGATTCCGCCCAAATCCGAGCCCGATTCCTCCGGGATTTTGAGGGGTTTTGTTCCTCTCGGTCTCCTCTTTCTTTTCCCCCAAGAATCAAAGCAATCCGTTGAGTATTTTGCCCGAATCGAATTCGTTTCGATTTATCCCTAAAAACCCGAGTCCGAGATCTTCCCGACTCGATTCCTCTCGTTTGCGGCTTGATCTTTTCAATCCGAGCTCTTATAAAGCTTCCCCTCGTCGCCCTCTTTCGTTTGCCCCCTTTCCCGTGCTCTCTCGTGCCCCGTAGCGTCGCCGCCGCGTGCACGAAGTCCGCCGCCGCCGCCGGCCATCTTCGGCCGCGTCGCCGCGCCGTCTCCGCCGTCGCCGCCGCTTGCCGTCGCCGCCGTTAGGTGCGCCGTGGTGAGGGGAAGCTCGGCCGCCCCTCCGTTTTCGCCGCCGATCACCGGAGCGCCGCCGTCGCCGTTGACCCGAACCGCCGCGCCGCCTTTTCTCGTCGCCGGCCGCCGTCGTGCATCCGTTGACTACGTGGTGAGTACCAACGGGTTCGCCTCGTTGCCCTCTACGCGTAGGTGGTCTCCAATCCCGCCGCCGTTGTCCCTAGCGCCGGCGAGCTCGTCGTCCCGAGCCGGCCGCCGTGCCGACGTCAGCATGACGTCAGCATGACGTCAACCCTAGGGCTGACGTCATCATCGCCAGGGCTGACGTCATCTCTCTCTCTTTTTCCTTTTTCCCGATTTTCTAATAGATTAAAACTTCGGAAAATCATAACTAAATAACCGTAGATCCGTTTTAGGTGGTTCAAGTTTCTAAATTTTTCTAAAATCAAGATCTACATGTTAAAAATATGCACATGTACTGTTTATGCTTTTTTTTGTACTGTTTTGTTGATTTTGTTTATTTGCTTTAGTTTCCGACGTTCCGGAGGAGAGCGTTTCCGTTGAGGAAGGTTCCGAAGTGTTTGTGAAAGCTCAAGGCAAGTCACACAGATACCAAACAACCCTTTGAGCATGTTGATCCTGTTTAAAGCTATTGTTTTATTTCAACTATGCATTATTTTTGAATGTCATCGGGTGGTGAACCTTTCCCAATTAATTATTGGCCGAAGATGACTTTATTTTCCTATGGGTTATAATTTGATTAGCATGAACCTTATATATTGGGTTGGTTCAGCTAAATGCTATATATAGGTTTGCTTAGCCATGCTTAGAAACATTAGCTAATTAAAAGGGGTTAAATATAATTATATTACATAATTATTATTGATAATAATGGTTATATTTAAATGGTAGCTCACGATGGTCAATCGTGTGATGTTAATTAATTGATAATTAAAACCTGACTAAGGTGGGTTGTGAGCATATGGTTATGAAGGTTGTGCTCATGACAATTAAGGACCGGTTCGCGAGCTACTGTTGTGAAACATTTATCGTGCCAACCACAAGCCAGCGTGGGCAACGGCTTTATCTCTTGTATAGCGTGATTTATTATAGTGCGCCAGACTGAGAAGTGGCGAGAAGTCCACGGGGGTTGCTGGGGAGTCCATGCCTTGTTTATAAGGGGGTGATTATGATCCAGGAAAGGTGCACTGTAATGGGTTATGTTGTGCGAGGGGTATTGTCACGACTCCTTTCCGAGATACCGTGGTGGTATTGAGGCACATGGTGACATGATGTGGGGTTGTGTCTTGTGGGTACAGTGGTACACCTCTGATCAGAGTTTAAACTATTCGAATAGCCGTACCCGCGGTTATGGGTGAGTTGAGCAATGTTTTTCGTGATTAGTCTCACACTACTCATTAACGATAATGATGTGTAATTAATATAATTCCTGGTCTGGAATGGTTAATTCCTGGTTTGGAGGTTTGATTTGTTCAACCGGGGTTGGTTGTTCAAATGTGGTTGGGCCTATGCAACACGGGTGTGTTGTATGGTGTTTATTTAATATTGATTAATTATTCAACTGTTTTTACTATTCTCTTAAATATTTATTAAATGCTGTTTCTGCAAATGAGCTATATTATGCCATCCTTTGTTATCCTGTGCACTTGCATATTTGCTGTGTGACTTGTTGAGTATGTCATATGCTCATTCTTGCAATATTCATTCATCAGAAGAGGAGTATCTCAGTGAAGGTGATGGTCTGGAGGAGTAGGCTTGTTCTCGGTTAAGATGCCTGTGGAGTGGAGTCTCCATAGCTGTTCCGTAGTTTGTTTTAGTTTTGTTTTTTCCGCTGCGTAGAATGTTATTTTTGGTTTGAGAGGAACTATCTACCTCTGTAATATTTTATTATTTTTTCGAGTATTCTATAGTTAAATATTTGTACTCTATTATCAATATTGTCATTGTGTGCCTCGGTTGATTCCTGGACGAGGGTTTAACACACATGTAAGCGTTTGGAATTTTGGATAGAAATTCCGGGCGTGACAAGTTGGTATCAGAGCCACCTTGACCTTAGGATAAGCCAAATGGTAAACCTTAAGTAGCCTTCAAAATATTTTAAAAATAGAACTGCTCTTCTCTATTCTCTTATAAATTAATTAAGTTGGCAGCACATGCAAGGTTATGCACAAAATTTATTTAATTCAATTTCTTTTCTTTTGAAAGCAAAAAGTTGTTCTCTTCTTTTAAAAGCAAAACGTTGTTCTTTTCGAAATGTTTCTTTCTCTCTTTACCAAGTCTTACTGATTAGTCGGCACTGTACATTTATTATGGTATCGATTTAATCATGTTAGCACTAGTACTACTCATCTTTCCTATGGTGATACTGTACCGTGCTTATAATAGGTCATAATTATTTTAGTTTTATTTTGATTATTTGTCAAAAAAAAATTTATATTTGTCTCTGTCCAAAAAAGTTAAATTTTACAAAATATTTATAAAATAGCTTTGTATGGGTCTTTTCTTTTCTTTTCTTCCTTTTTGGTCAAAAATCAGTTAAGTCTAGTGGGTGCAGCTAACTTAAAAATATGCTTTAATGTTTCTTTAGATGCCGCCCCATTCACCGAGAAATTTGATCGAGGTGTTAGGATTCGTCAGGGAGCTGAGGTTGATGGCTTTTGAGGTAGGTTATGAAGTTGCTCCTGAGTATCGCCAGATTCCCCATGACCCCGACGAGGAGAAATGTCGTGTTCGTGTGACGTTGGCTAGTGATAGCGAAGACCTTCCGTCTTTTAAGTTCGAAGCTGGAGGAAGATCGTACAGCCATGCTTGTCAAGAGGTAGCTTTGGTGGCCATTGGAGAGTTGCGTCAACACTTTGAAGAAGAGTTGGATTCATCAGCTTTCCAATATCATCCCCACAAGCCTCATGGTCAAGACTATGGAACCTATACCTGTCCTGATGGTGAAGAGAGTGCCACTTTGATGCATGCGGTGCATATGCTTAGTGCTATGGATGCAGTAAGTGTGGAGCGAGACAAAGCAGCTCATGACAGGGAAAACTGGAATCGAGGCAAGATTTGCAAGTTGGAGAGCAAGGTGTACCGTCTACAGAAGGAATTAGCTGAACTTAAAGGAGAAACGCCGCCGCCAACACCCAAGTGTCGCCTCACTGCAAGAAAGAGAACCTGTCCGCCACCTCGTCTCCAGTTAGTTTCGAAGATTCGCGTGATGGGTGAAGCTGTGCCCGATCGTGCTGAACCTGTCATCGACATCATAAGTGATGAGGAAGAAGAGGAAGATCCTGAAGAAAGAGAGCCAGCTACTCCAGAGGAAGAAGATCCATCGCTTCGTTCCGACGCAAGGCGGGTTTAGTCGCTTAGTTAGATCGTTGCCGTAGTTCGCTGTGTTAGATTGCTTGTTTAAGTTTGCTTGTGAGTGTGTGGGTTTTAGTTGTTGCTTACATCATGGGTGGGATGTAACAGCATGAGTCTAGTTCTTTTGCTTGTCAGAGTGTAAGATAGTTGGTGAGATAGTGTTAATGCAACTTAAATGTAATCATACACAGTTAAGAGCAATATAGAATTTAAATTAATTAAATAACTCCGTTCTAAGGGTGTCTTTCTGTCTTTCTTTCCTTTTGTCTCTGCTTATCGTCAGATGGTGAACACGCGCACCGGCACTGGCAGTGGAAGTGGAAGTGGAGCCAATAACAATGAAGAGAACCCAACGCTAGCTCAGATTCTGGCCCAACAAACCCAACTGATCAATCTGTTAGTGCAGCAGGCACAGAATCAGCAGGCAAACAATCAGAACCAGAATCCACCCCCACCTCCCCAAAACAAGTTGGCAGATTTCTTACGTGTGAGACCCCCTACCTTTTCAAGCACCACCAATCCAGTAGAAGCAGGAGATTGGCTGCATGCAGTGGAGAAGAAGTTGGATTTGATCCAGTGTACTGAGCAGGAGAAAGTTTCTTTTGCTTCGCATCAATTGCATGGACCTGCTGCTGAATGGTGGGATCATTTTCGCCAAGGCAGGGCTGAAGGAGAGCCTATTACGTGGCAGGAATTCACGGCCGCTTTCAGGAAGACGCATATACCGTCTGGTGTTGTAGCTCTAAAGAAGAGGGAATTTAGAGCACTCAACCAAGGATCTCGTTCGGTTACCGAGTACCTCCATGATTTCAACCGTTTAGCTCGTTATGCTCCAGAAGATGTTCGTACCGATGAAGAACGTCAGGAGAAGTTTTTGGAGGGACTGAATGATGAGTTGTCTTATGCTTTGATGTCTACGGATTTCCGGGATTTCCAGCAGTTGGTGGACAAGGCGATTCGTCAAGAAGACAAATATAACCGGATGGAGCAGAAGAAGCGCAGGGCTGCTCAATTCAAGGCACAACAGGGTAGTAACCAGAGGCCGCGTCTCGTTACTGGACCTCAAGCTTCATCGTACCCTCAGGGAGGATCTTCATCAGTTGTCCGTCCCCAACGCCAGTTCTACAACAACAATACTGGTAATCGTGGCAATGATAACCGCAACATGGTTGCTCGTCCTGCAGCAACTCCAGTTCAGAACCAGCCCGTCAGGAAGGAACAGGGAAGCAAGCCAGGGGTGTGCTTCAACTGTGGTGATCCGGGACATTATGCTGACAAGTGTCCTAAGCCTCGGCGTGTGAAGAACGTTCCAACCCCGAACAACTCCAATGTTCTAGCACCGAAGGCACGTGTTAATCATGTTGCAGCAGCAGAAGCTCAGAACGCACCAGATGTGGTTTTGGGTACGTTTCCTGTTAACTCTATACCCGCAACTGTGCTTTTTGATTCCGGTGCTACACATTCCTTTTTGTCTAAAAGTTTTGCAAGCAATCATGGGATGGAAGTTGTTAGTCTTGGGAGACCTTTACTAGTTAATACCCCAGGCAATCAAGTATTTTCGACACAGTACTGTCCTTCCGTTACTATAGAAATAGAAGAAGTTCCTTTCCCATCCTCGCTTATCTTGCTAGAATCCAAAGATCTAGATGTTATCTTAGGGATGGATTGGTTATCTCGTCACAGAGGAGTTATAGATTGTGCCAACCGTAAGGTGACCTTAACCAATAGCTATGGGGAAACAGTTTCTTTCTTTGTGTCCTCTCCTAAATCTCATGGTGTGAACTTAAACCAAGTTGCTCTGCAAGAGATCCCCATAGTACAAGACTACCCAGACGTGTTTCCCGAGGATTTGCCAGGTATGCCACCTAAGAGGGACATAGAGTTTCGGATAGACTTGGTACCTGGAACTAACCCCATCCATAAGAGACCGTACAGAATGGCAGCTAATGAGTTAGCTGAGGTGAAGAAACAGGTGGATGATTTGCTTCAGAAAGGATACATCAGACCCAGTACTTCGCCATGGGGAGCACCAGTCATCTTTGTGGAGAAGAAGGATCATACTCAAAGAATGTGTGTGGATTATCGAGCGTTGAATGAGGTCACTATCAAGAATAAGTATCCTCTACCCAGAATTGATGACCTGTTTGATCAACTCGAAGGTGCTACAGTTTTTTCCAAGATAGATCTCCGTTCTGGATATCATCAACTTCGAATCCGTGAGGAAGATATACCAAAGACCGCCTTCACAACTCGGTATGGTTTGTTCGAATGTACCGTTATGTCGTTTGGACTCACTAATGCCCCAGCCTTTTTCATG
The DNA here is from genome assembly GCA_000338895.3 of Oryza meridionalis. Lineage (NCBI taxonomy): Eukaryota > Viridiplantae > Streptophyta > Magnoliopsida > Poales > Poaceae > Oryza > Oryza meridionalis. Next base: position 23,495,746 of record CM002532.2, on the reverse strand, counting down.
AATCTGATGAACAAGGTGTTTATGGAATATCTGGATAAGTTTGTCGTGGTGTTTATTGATGACATTCTTATTTACTCCAAGACGAAGGAAGAACATGAAGAGCATCTTCGTCTAGCTTTAGAGAAATTACGAGAGCATCAGCTTTATGCCAAGTTCAGTAAATGTGAATTTTGGTTGTCTGAAGTGAAGTTTCTTGGTCATGTCATCTCGTCCGGAGGAGTGGCAGTAGATCCAAGCAATGTGGAGTCAGTGTTAAGTTGGAAGCAACCCAAGACGGTTTCAGAAATTCGTAGTTTCCTTGGACTTGCTGGGTATTACCGCAGGTTTATTGAGAACTTTTCAAAGATCGCCAGACCAATGACTCGTCTGCTTCAGAAGGAAGTAAAGTACAAGTGGACGGAGGATTGTGAACGACGTTTCCAAGAACTGAAGAAAAGGCTAGTGACTGCGCCTGTGTTAATTTTGCCTGATTCGAGGAAAGGTTTCCAAGTGTATTGTGATGCATCCCGACTCGGTTTGGGTTGTGTGTTGATGCAAGAAGGCAAGGTGGTTGCCTATGCATCTAGGCAATTACGTCCTCATGAGAATAATTATCCAACGCATGACCTAGAGTTGGCAGCTGTGGTGCATGCATTGAAGATTTGGCGTCATTATCTTTACGGTAATCGTACGGAGATATATACGGATCATAAAAGTCTGAAGTACATTTTCACTCAACCTGATTTGAACATGCGTCAGCGAAGATGGTTAGAGTTGATTAAAGACTATGACATGGAAATCCACTATCACCCGGGAAAAGCAAATGTGGTAGCCGATGCCCTTGGCAGGAAAAGCTACTGTAATATGTCAGAAGGTCGACGTTTACCTTGGGAGTTATGCCAAGAATTTGAAAGGTTGAACTTGGGGATAGTCAGCAAAGGTTTTGTGGCCGCTTTGGAAGCTAAACCTACTCTGTTTGATCAAGTTAGAGAAGCTCAAGTGAATGATCCTGATATCCAGGAAATAAAGAAGAACATGAGAAGGGGTAAAGCCATCGGTTTTGTAGAAGATGAGCAAGGAACTGTATGGTTAGGAGAAAGAATTTGTGTCCCAGAAAATAAGGAGTTGAAGGATACTATCATGAAAGAAGCTCATGAAACTTTGTATTCCATTCACCCTGGAAGCACTAAGATGTATCAGGACTTAAAGCAACAATTTTGGTGGGCTAGTATGCGACGTGAGATAGCAGAATATGTGGCTCTATGTGATGTTTGTCAGCGGGTCAAAGCAGAACATCAGAAGCCAGCTGGTCTGTTACAACCGTTGAAGATTCCAGAGTGGAAGTGGGAAGAAATAGGAATGGATTTTATAACCGGTCTACCCAGAACGTCGGCAGGACATGATTCTATTTGGGTAGTGGTTGATCGGTTGACAAAAGTCGCTCACTTCATACCAGTCAAAACAACTTACACGGGAAATAAGCTTGCAGAGTTATACATGGCCAGAGTGGTATGTTTGCATGGAGTTCCTAAGAAGATAGTGTCAGATAGAGGTAGCCAGTTTACTTCGAAGTTTTGGCAGAAGTTACAATCAGAATTGGGTACCCGTTTGAATTTCAGTACCGCTTATCACCCTCAAACAGATGGTCAGACGGAAAGAGTAAACCAAATTTTAGAAGATATGTTGAGGGCCTGTGTTCTAGATTTTGGTGGAAGTTGGGATAAGAATTTGCCGTATGCGGAATTCTCATATAACAATAGTTATCAAGCTAGTTTGCAAATGTCTCCGAATGAAGCATTATATGGTCGAAAGTGTCGTACGCCGCTCCTTTGGGATCAAACCGGTGAGCGTCAAGTTTTTGGGACAGACATATTGCGACAGGCAGAAGAAAAAGTGAAGATTATCCAAGAAAGGTTGCGCGTTGCTCAGTCGCGTCAGAAGAGCTATGCCGACAATCGTCGCAGAGATTTGGTTTTCGAAGAAGGAGATTATGTATATCTACGAGTTACGCCGTTACGAGGAGTTCATCGTTTCCAAACCAAAGGGAAATTGGCACCGCGTTTTGTGGGACCTTTTAAGATCGTGAGTCGAAGAGGTGAAGTAGCTTATCAATTAGAGTTGCCTCCGTCAATGACGGGAATACATGATGTGTTCCATGTGTCTCAGTTGAAGAAATGTTTACGTGTACCTACGGAGGAAGCAGATCCTGGTCGTATAGAGCTTCAGGAAGATTTAACTTATGTTGAGAAGCCAGTCGGAATTTTGGAAGTAATTGAGAGGAAAACCAGGAATCGCGTTATACGGTTCTGCAAGGTTCAGTGGAGCAAACATTCGGAAGAAGAAGCCACTTGGGAGCGAGAAGATGAATTGAAGTCAGCTCATCCTCATCTGTTCGCTAGTTCTTCTGAATCTCGAGGACGAGATTCTGTGTAAGGGGGGTAGGTTTGTCACGCCCTAAAAATCTTAAATTTATAAATTGTTGTTTAATTGGAATTTTTTAGAAATTAAATTAAAAGCCTACAAGCTAAACCCTAATTTTCTAGGAAAATTTTCAATATAAAAATGAGCTAGATAAAATTTTATTAAATACTATGCTTGCTCCTCTATTTTCTAGAATTTTCTGGGAATTATTTGAGCAAGGGAAGTATTTTTAATAATTGAAACATCATTTCACAAATTGTTTTTATTTAAAAAGTTCAAAAGTCCCCCTCTTAGGCCGTTGGGCCGAATCCGGCCCAACTCTCTCTTTCTCTCTCTCCTCCGCGCGCGGCCCAAGCCGGCCCAAGCCGCCGCCGCCCGCTCCCCTCCCGTGGAGGCCGACAGGTGGGGCCCACCTGTCGGATCCATCCCCTCCTCCTCCAGCCGCTGACATGTGGGGCCCACATGTCAGGGCCGTCTTCAACCTCCGGCCAGCCGCCGCCGAGCCCTAACCCTAGCCGCCGCTTTCCGCTCCGATTCCGCCCAAATCCGAGCCCGATTCCTCCGGGATTTTGAGGGGTTTTGTTCCTCTCGGTCTCCTCTTTCTTTTCCCCCAAGAATCAAAGCAATCCGTTGAGTATTTTGCCCGAATCGAATTTGTTTCGATTTATCCCTAAAAACCCGAGTCCGAGATCTTCCCGACTCGATTCCTCTCGTTTGCGGCTTGATCTTTTCAATCCGAGCTCTTATAAAGCTTCCCCTCGTCGCCCTCTTTCGTTTGCCCCCTTTCCCGTGCTCTCTCGTGCCCCGTAGCGTCGCCGCCGCGTGCACGAAGTCCGCCGCCGCCGCCGGCCATCTTCGGCCGCGTCGCCGCGCCGTCTCCGCCGTCGCCGCCGCTTGCCGTCGCCGCCGTTAGGTGCGCCGTGGTGAGGGGAAGCTCGGCCGCCCCTCCGTTTTCGCCGCCGATCACCGGAGCGCCGCCGTCGCCGTTGACCCGAACCGCCGCGCCGCCTTTTCTCGTCGCCGGCCGCCGTCGTGCATCCGTTGACTACGTGGTGAGTACCAACGGGTTCGCCTCGTTGCCCTCTACGCGTAGGTGGTCTCCAATCCCGCCGCCGTTGTCCCTAGCGCCGGCGAGCTCGTCGTCCCGAGCCGGCCGCCGTGCCGACGTCAGCATGACGTCAGCATGACGTCAACCCTAGGGCTGACGTCATCATCGCCAGGGCTGACGTCATCTCTCTCTCTTTTTCCTTTTTCCCGATTTTCTAATAGATTAAAACTTCGGAAAATCATAACTAAATAACCGTAGATCCGTTTTAGGTGGTTCAAGTTTCTAAATTTTTCTAAAATCAAGATCTACATGTTAAAAATATCCACATGTACTGTTTATGCTTGTTTTTGTACTGTTTTGTTGATTTTGTTTATTTGCTTTAGTTTCCGACGTTCCAGAGGAGAGCGTTTCCGTTGAGGAAGGTTCCGAAGTGTTTGTGAAAGCTCAAGGCAAGTCACACAGATCCCAAACAACCCTTTGAGCATGTTGATCCCGTTTAAAGCTATTGTTTTATTTCAACTATGCATTATTTTTGAATGTCATCGGGTGGTGAACCTTTCCCAATTAATTATTGGCCGAAGATGACTTTATTTTCCTATGGGTTATAATTTGATTAGCATGAACCTTATATATTGGGTTGGTTCAGCTAAATGCTATATATAGGTTTGCTTAGCCATGCTTAGAAACATTAGCTAATTAAAAGGGGTTAAATATAATTATATTACATAATTATTATTGATAATAATGGTTATATTTAAATGGTAGCTCACGATGGTCAATCGTGTGATGTTAATTAATTGATAATTAAAACCTGACTAAGGTGGGTTGTGAGCATATGGTTATGAAGGTTGTGCTCATGACAATTAAGGACCGGTTCGCGAGCTACTGTTGTGAAACATTTATCGTGCCAACCACAAGCCAGCGTGGGCAACGGCTTTATCTCTTGTATAGCGTGATTTATTATAGTGCGCCAGACTGAGAAGTGGCGAGAAGTCCACGGGGGTTGCTGGGGAGTCCATGCCTTGTTTATAAGGGGGTGATTATGATCCAGGAAAGGTGCACTGTAATGGGTTATGTTGTGCGAGGGGTATTGTCACGACTCCTTTCCGAGATACCGTGGTGGTATTGAGGCACATGGTGACATGATGTGGGGTTGTGTCTTGTGGGTACAGTGGTACACCTCTGATCAGAGTTTAAACTATTCGAATAGCCGTACCCGCGGTTATGGGTGAGTTGAGCAATGTTTTTCGTGATTAGTCTCACACTACTCATTAACGATAATGATGTGTAATTAATATAATTCCTGGTCTGGAATGGTTAATTCCTGGTTTGGAGGTTTGATTTGTTCAACCGGGGTTGGTTGTTCAAATGTGGTTGGGCCTATGCAACACGGGTGTGTTGTATGGTGTTTATTTAATATTGATTAATTATTCAACTGTTTTTACTATTCTCTTAAATATTTATTAAATGCTGTTTCTGCAAATGAGCTATATTATGCCATCCTTTGTTATCCTGTGCACTTGCATATTTGCTGTGTGACTTGTTGAGTATGTCATATGCTCATTCTTGCAATATTCATTCATCAGAAGAGGAGTATCTCAGTGAAGGTGATGGTCTGGAGGAGTAGGCTTGTTCTCGGTTAAGATGCCTGTGGAGTGGAGTCGCCATAGCTGTTCCGTAGTTTGTTTTAGTTTTGTTTTTTCCGCTGCGTAGAATGTTATTTTTGGTTTGAGAGGAACTATCTACCTCTGTAATATTTTATTATTTTTTTGAGTATTCTATAGTTAAATATTTGTACTCTATTATCAATATTGTCATTGTGTGCCTCGGTTGATTCCTGGACGAGGGTTTAACACACATGTAAGCGTTTGGAATTTTGGATAGAAATTCCGGGCGTGACAAGATTTTTCTAGAAATGGCTTACCATAGGCCACGAAGCAGCGGTTGTTTCTTAGAAACGTCGAATATCTGACGGTCCACAACTGGTTTTCAACGAGGTGGTTAGTGTAGGAATGGTAGATAGGACGTTAGGATAGATATCTTAGATGATGTCGGTGTCAAGCGCGTCGACTAACCGCGCCGTTAAGGTAGGCTGTCGGGCGCGACACTGTGGACTGCCGATGGAGAATTCTGGGCGAAATTTATACATTCATAACTTTGCCTTCCGATCATGGAATCGAGCTAGGTTTTTATTGACGGCTGCAGAATCACGGGACTCACCCTAGAGAGACTAGATTTGGACAGGTGGACCCCTAGAGATTTTTCTAGAAATGACTTACCATAGGCCACGAAGCAGCGGTTGTTTCGGCGAAACATCGAATATCTGACGGTCCACAACTGGTTTTCAACGAGGTGGTTAGTATAGGGATGGCACATAGGACGTTAGGGTGGATAGCTTAGACGGTGTCGGTGTCAAGCGCGTCGACTAACCGCGCCGTTAAGGTAGGCTGGCGGGCGCGACACTGTGGAATGCAGATGGAGAATTCTGTGCAAATTAAAACCTTGATAACTTTGCCTTCCGGTCATGGAATCGAGCTCAGTTTTTTTTGATGGCTGCAGAATCACGGGCCTCACCCTAGATAGACTGGATTTGGAGAGTTGGACCCCCAAAGATTTTTCTAAAAATTACTGACCATAGGCCACGAAGAAGCGTTTGTTTCGGCGAAACGTCGAATATCTGAGGGTCCACAACTGGTTTTCAACGAGGTGGTCAGTATAGGGATGGCACATAGGACGTTAGGGTGGATAGCGTAGACAATGTCGGTGTCAAGCACGTTGACTAACCGCGCCGTTAATGTAGGCTGGCGGGCGCGACACTGTGGACTGCCGATGCAGAATTCTGGGCAAAATTTAAACATTCATAACTATTCCTTCCGGTCATGGAATCGAGCTAGGATTTTATATACGGCTACAGAATCACGGGCCTCACCCTAGACAAACTGGATTTGGAGAGGTGGACCCCTAGAGATTTTTCTAGAAATGACTTACCATAGGCCACGAAGCAGCGGTTGTTTCGGCGAACCGTCGAATATCAGACGGTCCACAACTGGTTTTCAACGAGGTGGTTAGTGTAGGAATGGCACATAAGACATCAGGGTGGATAGCTTAGAAAATGTCAGTGTCAAGCGCGTCGACTAACCGCGCCGTTAAGGTTGGCTGGCTGGCGCAACACTGTGGACTGCCGATGGAGAATTCTGGGAAAAATTTAAACATTCATAACTTTGCCTTCCGGTCATCGTATCGAGCTAGGTTTTTATTGACGGCTGCAGAATCACGGGCCTCACCATAGAGAGACTGGATTTGGAGATGTGGACCCCTAGAGATTTTTCTAGAAATGACTTACCATAGGCCAGGAAACAGCGGTTGTTTCGACGAAACGTCGAATATCTGACGGTCCACAACTGGTTTTCAACGAGGTGGTTAGTGTAGGAATGGCACATAGGATGTTAGGGTGGATAGCTTAGACGATGTCGGTGTCAAGCGCGTCGACTAACCGCGCCGTTAAGTGTCGAAACAAGATTTCGGCATACTAAAAGGGGGTAGCTATAAAGCTAGAAAAGTGGATGGGTTTAGAGACAAGGACTTTTATACAGGTTCAGGCCTTCATAACTAAGAAGTAATACCCTAGTCCTGTCCGTGGATTGATCCGCTGAGTATATTATTGATTGTATGATTTGGGTGAAAATCTGTACCCCAAAGGACACTCGGACCCCTCCTTATATAGGAGTCCGTGTTACAAAATACAGCCCACATCCTTAACGGAATAGGCAGTTACAGATATGATACAATCATAAGAGACTGAGATCTCGGGTACTTCCTTCACATACAAGTTTTGAATTTAACCTGAGTCCTTTTAAAGCTATTTTATCTATACATGGCACCCCATACCCAGTCGGACTATACATGCCGTGTGGTATGGGGTATTCATAATCTCCACAGTAGCCCCTGAGACCTTTACAGTCGACGAAATAGTCTTTCTCGTAATCCAAAATGATAATCCGAGTAATCAACTTCTTCTTCCTTGATCTCCCGAGTACCAAAATCAAAGACTGTGAATGTCTGAAAATAGAAAAAATTAGGTGCATCGACTAGATGCACCTAATTAGATGTAGCCCCCGACTATGTGATTAATTAAAAACTAAACATATAGTCAAGGCTTGAATTAACATCTAACCGACTGGTTTTACAACCAAAGTATCATTCAGCCAAGCATATGCGATGTGTAATAAAACATCTAGCCGACTGCCTATAATACTCTAGAGAGACCCGAGTAAAAAATACTCTAAAGGTCCATAAATCAACACATATGACAAGAATCCGAGTAAAAACTCTAAAAAAGATCCATCAAATGCGATATAAATCATGACAATAGGTGAGCCTTAATTGCCTAAGCTATGACTCACACTATATCAGGACAAGCATATAACATGCCGAGAGAATAACTGTACAAAGACCAGTCATCCCAATAAAGCCCAAACGGCCTTTGCAACCTAAAAAAGCTTACAAAATCAGTATAACACTTTTCCGTAGGGCACCTTTTTATTTGCATCGTAGTAATTCCAAGGAATTATCTAACTACATCAAAAAGGATTTTAACAGCATTGGGTTAAACTATTGTGAGCAAATGTTGCCGAAGCAAAATGACTAAGTCCCTAAGGATCACAACTAAACAACGCTGATAGCAAAATTGGGCTGAAGTACTGTTTAGGCCCAAGCCCATTAGTACTCCCGATACCCTAGAGAAATAAACTCCTGGAAACGAGGCGCCGTTTCGTCTTCCCCGCCGAAACCTTCACCATTTTCCCCATTCTCCGCTACAGTGCAAAACACTCCAACGAAAGCTAGGGTTCGCAAATCCCCTCCAATCCGTCCTCTAGAGCTCCACAAAAATCTTCCACGCAACAGCCACATCGATCTCTCATCCATTCCCAGCCATTTTCCAACCAAATCGCATCTTCCAATTTGCATCCATGGCGGAGGAGAAAGAAAGCTTTGAAAGTCAGTGGGTGCCCTCTGATGTGACGGAGGAAAACTTAAAGGAGATGGTGGCGCACGGCGTTCTTCCGGCAAAGGAGATCATCGGGTGGCGTCCGGCGTGCGGCGAAGCATTTCTGACCCCAGACACACATGAGGTCGTAGTTTTCTCTCATTTCTTCTATGGCGGGTTCTCTCTTCCGACCTCAAACTTCTTTTGGGGAATGTTGGATTTCTATGGTATCAGCCTGCATCACCTAAACCCCAATTCCATAGTCCACATCGCCAATTTCATCCATGTTTGTGAAGCCTTTCTGGGGATCAGACTGCATTTCGCTCTATTCCGCCGCATCTTCGTCCTCAAGCCCCAGCCGAACAAAAACAAACCATGCGTAGTTGGGGGAGCCGGATTCCAACTGAGGGGGACCTTGAGCCAAAAATATTTCTCCATGCCATTCAAGACCTCGAACAAAGGTTGACACGCGAACTGGTTCTATGTGCAAAACCCCGAGCCTTCGCTTCCTGGGTATTCCTGTCTTCCACCAGTATATCAAGATACTTGGAACTCGCTTCCCATGGGAGATGAGGCAGCTCAAGCACTCGCTTTAATGGATCGTATGCTGAAGCTCAAAGAACAAGGACTTCAAGGGGAACAGATCACCCGGCATTTTATCAAGAACCGGCAGGCACCAATTAAAAAGAGATCTCGCACAGCCTTCGAATTTGATGGCAAGCATGACCCTAACCGTGAAGATCCCGAATCTCTTGAGTTCAAGATCATGAAGGAGAGAATGTATAGAATCTTCTCAAATGCTATCGTAGTCAGCTATTCACACATGCTACCGGTGGTGCCGTACAATGCTTTCAACCCTCCTCCACTGGTATGTATTAAACACCTCAGTCTTTCTCAAAAGCATGCTTTTATCATCTGCGAGGTTAACTGAAAACTTGGAACTTCACGCGCAGGAATTTGCCTTGATGAAATCAGATCCTCCGATTGCCCGGCGCCGCTCACCCCATCGGCAGACTAGTCAGGCTAGTGGAGGGCCAAAAATCCGGTCTGACACTCAACCCAACACCTCGCAGTCGACTAACCAGTCAGACTCTCGTAAGAGAAAACTGGTTCTGAGCGACGATGAAGATGACAACGCTGAAAAAGCTGGCAACAAAGGGATGACTGGTAAAAAGCCAAAACAAGTCAACCCAAAGAAGAAAACATCCAGTCGTCCTTTGCCAAAAATAAGGAAGTCAACCAGGTATGCGCCATCTAACTATTTCCTCTGTTTTGCTAGTCACTCACTATTGAAGCAAAGCTGACAGTATGTCTCAAATTTGCAGAAAACCATCTAACATAGATCCTTCAGGAAAAGACCCCACGCCAACTGGCACGGAGGCCATTCCTTCAGCAGAAACTGGGCCAAGTACTGAAGATTGTCCGAGTGGTCATCAGCCAGCAACCGACAATGTAGAGGCCAGCAACGAGCCCCCGACTGGAAACCAGTCGGCCGAAGCTAGAGCCGGTGCTAATCAGGAGCCCCCGACTGGAAACCAGTCGGGTACAGAGCAAAATAAAGATGTCCCAGAAGTAGAAGCTCAAGCCAATAGTCCTCGTAGAACAGACACTGGTACTGACCCTGAAACTAGTTCTCTTGTTAGGGTGCAAGGACCTGCTCGTCCCCGACCAGAAATCATAATAGGTAAACAAGTATTCCAAATCTATCTTGATCCAACAAACTTTCTTCAATTGCTTCACCATTATTCACGATTATTTAAGGGCCAATGATCGGCGATGAAGAAGAGGTCCTCCGGATACAATCGGCTGAAGGTTCTCGCCCACCCATATTGGTCAAGTGGTGGGATGATGAAATGCAACCACAGGGAATTGTAATAAATAAACAAAAGGAAGACAAGGAAGTGTGCCTGCTGGAAAAGACACTCGGCCAGGCTACTCGTCTTGTAAACGTATGTGTCTTCTATATATATCTTCAATTATCCTGTCGGCCACTTTACTTAAACAAAGATAAATTCATGGTGCGGAGAATCCATCTCAGGAATGAGGCAAAGACTACAACTCTTGAGAAATTGGTTCCTCATCTTGGAACCCTAGAAGCCACCAGAGCCGAGCTGCATGAGGTCAAGGAGCTCGCCAGGAAAACTAAACATGTTCTGAGAGACCGGATCGTCGAGCTTCAAGACTGCAACTTTGAACTAAGCGGCTCATCGAACGGTAACTCTCATCTTTGTCTGACTTGTTTCATGCTGCTATTAATGTGCGACTACCAGCGGAAAACAATATAGTGCAAGCTGCCAAGATATCTGAGCTAGAAAATCAAATCAATGCTCTGGAAAAAGACAAGGGTGAACTGGCCAAACAGAGGGACTCGGCTCTGAAGGATGTCGAAGGTAATTATAACTGAAGCTTTAAAACCATTCTTGTCTTGCTACTTTGTCATGAATGTGGACCATTTGTGCAGATCGTAAAATCAAATCTCAGGCTCAATTCGATGTCTTGGTTAATAAAATCAAAAGGCTTGAAGGAACGTTAGGGTGGATAGCTTAGACGATGTTGGTGTTAAGCGCGTCGACTAACCGCGCTGTTAAGGTAGGCTAGCAGGCGCGACATTGTGGACAGCCGATGGGAGAATTCTGGGCGAAATTTAAACATTCATAACTTTGCCTTCTGGTCATGGAATCGAGCTAGGTTTTTTTTGACGGCAGCAGAATCACAGGCCTCACCCTAGAGAGACTGGATTTGCAGAGGTGGACCCCTAGAAATTTTTCTTGAAATGACTTACCGTAGGCCACGAAGCAGCGATTGTTTCGGCGAAACGTCGAATATCTGACGGTCCACAACTGGTTTTCAACGAGGTGGTTAGTGTAGGAATGGCACATTGGACGTTAGGGTGGATAGCTTAGACGATGTCGGTGTCAAGCGCGTCGACTAACCGCGCCGTTAAGGTAGGCTGGCGTGCGCGACACTATGGACTGGCGATGGAGAATTCTGGGCGAAATTTAAACTTTCATAATTTTGCCTTCTGGTCATGGAATCGAGCTAGGTTTTTTTTGACGGCTGTGGAATCACCCTAGAGGTACTGGATTTGCAGAGGTGGACCCTTTGAGATTTTTCTAGAAATGACTTACCATAGGCCACGAAGCAGCGGTTGTTTCGGCGAAACGTCAAATATCTGACGGTCCACAACTGGTTTTCAACGAGGTGGTTAGTGTAGGAATGGAACATAGGACGTTAGGGTGGATAGCTTAGACGATGTCGGTGTCAAGCGCATCGACTAACCACGCCGTTAAGGTAGGCTGGCGGGCGCGACACTGTGGACAGCCGATGGAGAATTCTGGGCGAAATTTAAACATTCATAACTTTTCCTTCCGGTCATGGAATCGAGCTAGGTTATTTTTGACGGCTGCAGAATCACGGGCCTCACCCTAGAGAGACTGGATTTGGAGAGGTGGACCCCTTGAGATTTTTCTAGAAATGACTTAACATAGGCCACGAAGCAGCGGTTGTTTCGGCGAAACGTCGAATATCTGACGGTCCACAACTGGTTTTCAACGAGGTGGTTAGTGTAGGAAAGGAACATAGACATTAGGGTGGACAACTTAGATGATGTCAGTGTCAAGCGCGTCGACTAACCGCGCCGTTAAGGTAGGCTAGCGGGCGCGACACTGTGGACAGCCGATGGAGAATTCTGGGCGAAATTTAAACATTCATAACTTTGCCTTCCGGTCATGGAATCGAGCTAGGTTTTTTTTGACGGCTGCAGAATCACGGGCCTCACCCTAGAGAGACTAGATTTGGAAAGGTGGACCCCCAAATATTTTTCTAGAAATGACTTACCATAGGCCACGAAGCAGCGGTTGTTTCGGCGAAACGTCGAACATCTAACGGTCCACAACTGGTTTTCAACGAGGTGGTTAGTGTAGGAATGGCACATAGGAAGTTAGGGTGGATAGCTTAGACGATGTCGGTGTCAAGCGCGTCGACTTACCGCGCCGTTAAGGTAGGCTGGCGGGCGCGACACTGTGGACTGCCGATGGAGAATTCTGGGCGAAATTTAAACATTCATAACTTTGCCTTCCGGTCATGGAATCAAGCTAGGTTTTTTTTGACGGCTGCAGAATCACGGGCCTCACCCTAGAGAGACTAGATTTGGAGAGGTGGACCCCTTGACATTTTTCTAGAAATGACTTACCATAGGCCACGAAGCAGCGGTTGTTTCGGAGAAACGTCGAATATCTGACGGTCCTGCATCAATCATCACTCAGTGAGCTATTAATTGCCGCCAATAGCGCTTCACTTCCATGCAAGGCGGCTAATAAAAGCGCCAGGTAGACGCGCGGAGATGCATTTTGAGTACTGGTGGTACTGGACAAGCTCTAGGGGAATAATCTCTTTCTTATTTCTTTCTTATTTCTTTCCCATGACGACTAGGAATGGGCAAATCAAGAATTTCACTTCGAATTCTGGACCTCAGCATCCTGCTGCTCATGGTGTTTCACAATCAGTATTGGAAATGAACGGAGAAGTGGTGGAACGTGCGGAATCACATATTGGATCACTCCAGTGCGGCACGAAGCCGTTGACGCTGAGTAGGCTCCTATGCCGCTAGCACGGTGGGGGTTCCGTAGCGCGTCATGAGCACCGGGCAAAGGGACGATTGAGCGACTCAAGCGAACCGCCCTACCTGACTTTGGATAAAGATAGAAGGGAGAAGGTTGTGAAGGTGGCCTCGTTATCCACACATCTGGACGGAGGACCAACCTGGGTTTTCACGAGCGTAGGCGGATCCTGGAGTGCCCGTCAAGGGCACTAGCGCATACCCCGGGGTGATCATCACCACCTGCACCTCACATCTCGGCACAGTGGAACGTGTAACCCGCCTGCTGTCCAAGTCAACACTTAATTTCCTGTAATTCATAGCGCCTAACAGAACGTAGCAGCAAGGGACAACCCACCCATACAGACAGCCTGCGGGGAGGATGGCACTACTGGCAAAGACCGTCTGGCGAAAACGGCGCAGGCGTGAAGCGTGGTGGGCCTGCGCCGGGGGAGCATAGGGAGGAAAGGGAGCCCGGACAGTGCAAGAGCCAGGGTAAGCCGGGTCATTTGACGGAAATGGAAGGTCCGAGCGGCTCATTCATTCTTGGAAAAAGAGGAGGGGCGAGCCAATGTATCAATGAATAGATACAGTCAACGGTAGACAGACAGCGCCACCTACACGCGAATTAGCTTCCGAGGTCGAGCAGTCTCAATTTCACTACAGGATTTGCGAATGAATGCTAGGCTGGGCCACCTCAAATGGCGTGAGCCGCATGCGGGGAGACCCGCACGTACGGTTTTCAGGGGGATCTGGCTGGCCGGTGCCCACCCGACTAGAGGGACTGAGAAATTAATCGAGTACAAAACTTATCTTCAAGCTTTACCTTATTTTGATCGTTCAGAGGGCGATTGCGGAGTCACTGAATGAAGTCCTCCCTCCCTTTCTTTCGGAGGTGCTGACCCGCTGCAAGGCAGATATGACTAAGTGACATATTGAATATGGCGACGACTACAGCATGTCGTAGAAGGAGATAAGAGGTGGAACCAACGACCCACTAAGGCTCACGTATCTACAACTACATTCCCGAGCGGCAGTCAAACGGAGGCGTGAATGCAAGATGCCAGCGGAATGATCGACCGGACAGAGGCTAGGGCAGCTTTCTTCCCACCGCGTCCTTGTGTGTCGGAGATACAAAGCGAGTGCACCGGAAAAGAAGGGGAACTGAGTCGATCTATTCCATGGCGAAGCATCCGAAGCATAACTGCACACTCACACGATCTTTGCCGAGAGATAGGAGCATTCGGTGGAACCGGTGAACTACACTTGCTTCTTGATAGATGTGTGGGACAGAGGGCTCGTGGTACCTGCTGCCCACCCTTCCTCCGCTTTGATAATCGTGTGAACGGAGAGTGGGTAGAGCAAAAGGGAAGGAGGTCCTCATACGGAGTCGCACACTTGAGCAGTGCGGGAGACTAGAGAATGGGTCGAGTAAACTCCCTTAGGGCCGATTAAATCACAGACGAGGAACTTTTCTTGATTTTTGCTTTTTGATTTGAAGGGTATGTTCTAAAAAAAGAAAGGCAGAGGTAAATACTTTGAAGAGGCGGCTCGATAGGGATGGAATGGTCAATCATCAAGTCAAGGATGACTTCTTTGTTGGCGAAACGATGGGGGGAGAAAGCACGCCAGTGATTCTCCGAGCCGGTCTTCATTTCCAACGCCTCGGGAAACAGGTCGAGATAGATGACAGCACCTTTTTATCCTCTTCCTTACCGGGAAGGCGCACTTTTCTTCTTCTTCTGGCCTTCACCTCCTGCCCGGCCCGGAAATAGAACCCCTTTCTGATCCATTCATTTCTGCAAGCAGGCGGGATCCAGAGCTAAGCCCCCTCCTATTCGAAACCGGGTGTGGCCTCGCCCTTTTGCTCTTCCTTCGGTTTGGCTCCACGAAGGCACCGCCTAGACTAGGAGCCCCACTCATATTCAATAGGCGCCCAGCTTTAAAGACGATGATAATAAGTAGTTAGGCTGCCATTTTTCCAATATCATGGAATAGCATGGCCCGGGGCTAAGGTAACTCCAGTGGGAGAGCCGTGTTATGGGTGACCTTATTGCACGGTTCAGAGAGCACTTGTGTATGTGATGCAAGTGAACGTGTATGAAAAAGCTGTCGTAAAGTTTTGTTGTTCGTTCCGTAGTTGACCCTATCTATGTTTCTACTATGGCCCAAGAACACGCTCATTCTTCAGCTGTAGAGAGACTTTTGAATTGTGAGGTACCATTACGAGCTCAATATATACGAGTGTTATTCTGTGAAATAACTCGAATTTCAAATCATTCACTTGCTTCAACTACTCATGCTATGGATGTGGGAGCATCAACTCCGTTCCTTTGGGCTTTTGAGGAGCGGGAGAAATTGTTGGAATTCTATGAAAGTCCCGGGAGCCAGGATGCATGCCAGTTTCATACGACCTGGTGGAGTGGCACAAGATCTGCCTCTTGGCTTATGTCAAGATATTGATTCCTCCACACAACAATTTGCTTCTCGTATCGACGAATTAGAAGAGATGTCAACCGGCAACCGTATCTGGAAACAACGATTAGTGGATATTGCTACTATCACTGCACAGCAAGCAAAGGATTGGGGATTCAGTGGTGTAATGTTAAGAGGTCGTGCGACATGAAGACATTGATAGCAATATGGGGGAAGTTCCCATCAGGCAACAACGGTTCTGCCAGACCCTACAAAAGCATGCATATGTTGTCAGTGAAGATTTTGTGTGAAGCCTTGGAGACAACGTACCCGGGGCTGGGGTGAGCTGAGGGGGGACAGCGTAAGTGAGCGAATGTGCGTAAGCCCAGTCAAAGATTCCTATTCTAGGCGGGGCGGGCCATCAACCTTCGAATGGTGTTGGTCCTACGGACCGTGAACGGATTCGCCTCTGGCCTCTGGGCACGTCGGAACCGCATGAGTTCACCGGGGTGGAGCACGGTCCGCCAAAATCGGCATAGGTTAGGTGCTATTGATGGAACATGGTAAGCCCATCTTTCCCCATATGAAAGTGCTGCGGGCACATAGAGATGTGGGTAGAGGAAGTCTCAAAAAGCGAAGGCCGAGCTGTAGGTCACGTGACCTGCACCAAAAAGGTGGCTGACTGGGCTTTCTCCTGTATCAAAGCAGATCAGCTCGCCAAATTCGTTGATCGAATCCCCGGAACGTCGAATGAAAATACGTGGTCTTTCTACAACCCTATTTATATGATAGGCCCGGCCCCTTTCCCCCCTATCCCTCCCTTATGTTTAGGAGCGGGATCTGCCCAAGAACGACCTGTGGTGGTACGGAAGGCACGGACTCCACAAGCGTCCCGCACCCTCTGAGAAAGAAACTCCTCAACCATTACAAGATAAAGAAGTATGACGCTCTGTGTCTGACTCTATTGGTCATAGTGACTTGCTATTGTGGCCGGTGCTCGTTTGCGCGCGTGTGAACCACCAGATCATAAGGAAAGATGCCTCTCGTGGCATCTGAGAATGATTTGAGCCGTATGAAGGGAAACTCCCACGTACAGTTTGTTTTGGGGGGGTAGGAGCCCGATAGGGTCCCCCCACTGACTTGGCCTGGGCCTAAGTGAAAGTGAAAAAGTGAAGTGGTGGGCCTACCCATCCCAACCTGGGGTATGCTGGGATTCACGAAGAGCAGCACCTTACGATGTTCATGACCAATCGGATCTTGACGTACTAGTAGGTACCAGAGGAGATCGCTATGATCGTTACTGTATCCGCATCGAAGAGATGCGACAAAGTGTTCGGATCATTGTGCAATGTCCTAATCAAATGCCTAGTGGCATGATCAAAGCCGATGATCGTAAGCTATGTCCTCCATCACGATCTCAAATGAAACTATCCATGGAATCGTGCGCCGTGTGAAACGTAGATCATCGCCGTTCTTAACCGAGACTCAGGTTAAGCTCCGTCTCGGAACCGTCGTGGGGTTAGGAGTAAAGCATCCCGAGGTTGGCACATCTCGTTGGGAGTGGAGAAGCATTGGGAACCCCAATATCTTTCTTCGGAGCAGTTTCTTTTCCCGTCCCCTCACCCCGGCATAGCGCTTCGCTTCCGGTTCTTCGGAAGAATCAACTGACTTCTCCCTTCTTCATTGCTCCGGGGGAAAGGGAACCGTCTACCAGTTGGGAAGTTAGACATCAAGGTTGTGGCTTGATGAGGATAACTAAGCTGACACGCCGGAGTTGGCTGCTGGCACAACAGGGTGGTGCCTTACCGCACCGCAGGCACACGCGCGGTAGCATTCGTGGTGGTGCTTCAGGATTCCAATGTACTGCGTCCAAGATCAGAACGAGCTTGCCGGCGGACCACTTCCATCTTATCCACAGAAAACGCATCAAGCTATCGCTTCGGGTCGAAGCACTAAAAGAAAAGGACCGGGAAACGCGGCGGCATAGGAACCACGGGAACCCAGGAGGGAGAAAGACAATGTACGGGATACGGGATCCTCGTAGTAGGCTGGACCGAAATCCAGCCGAGAAAGGGCAGCCTTTAGAAGCAACAGGTGGGGAAACCAAGAGAAGGCTTCGCCTTTTCTTATCTTCTTCCCGGCACAAAAAGAGGGACTAGTATTATTGACCCCATGAGAAAGCACTAACACCTTCCTCGTTGGGGCTCCGCGCACTGGGTCCGCGACAGGAAACCGGCTACTAGTTAGGAAGTGAACATAAGGTATCAAGAGGTCCCTCACAGTCAGGTGCGATGCAATTGCCCCCTATTAGTCAAGTACCCCTCTTCCTATTTTGTTTAGGGGTTAAGGTGAGAAATGGCTTGATGAACCCTTCCATTCACCACACACCGGCCCCATTCACTTGCAACTCGTAGAGGCTGTAAGTAAACAGTGCCCCACTAAATTCAAAGTGACGGTGGGGTTGAAAGACGAGAGTGCCTACCTCCGAGCCGAGAGTGCCCGCCCTTTCTGTCAAGTAGGCTACTTTTTCCGGAACGCAGTCCGGAATAAGCGTTCCAGTGTATATAGATATCTTCGATGCTGTCATTTCGAAATGTCCACTTCAACCCCTCTTTCACCTCCCAAAAAGCTAAGTTGGCTTGACGAGCGCAGATGAGGAGCAATAAAACCAAGAATCTCTTTCTTTTCCAAATACTTTATTAAGTTAAGGGGCAAAGAGAAGCGCTTTTGCTACTGAGAAAGTGAATGGTCAGCGCGAGGGTTCGACAACTTAGCCAAGCGTTAGCGAAGCGTCATTCTCATAGCGAGGCGCTTCGAGTTAGCGAAGCGCTGTAGTAGCGTCGGAGACTATGTGCTATAATGCTGAACTAAGGACGTTCCGCCTTATCTATAGAAGCAGTCAACTGAGTTCTGAACGAATGGGATCCTTGGTGGGTAATGGCTCAATCAATCTATAGATGGAAAGCCTGATGATGGGAAACTACCACGTTAGGTTTGGAGAGAGATGGGACCTGTTATAGTTTAAGGGGAGCAGATGCAAGCTTTTTCTTTCCATAGCCGGCCAAATGACTACCGGATCATCGGTCTACTCTACCTCAATTCACCATTTCGAACTTTATACAGAAGGTTTTTCCGTACCAGCTCCTTCTACCTATACCGCAGTTGAAGCACCTAAAGGTGAATTTGGTGTCTTTCTTGTCAGTAATGGGAGTAATCGTCCCTACCATTGTAAAATAAGAGCACCTGGCTTTGCCCATTCACAAGGACTCGATTCTATGTCCAAACATCACATGCCAGCAGATGTAGTCACCATCATAGGTACTCAAGATATTGTGTTTGGAGAGGTAGATAGATAGGACGTAGTCTTGCTCGATCAGGACCCTAGCTTTATTGCGAGCCAAAACAACCTGAAAGAAAGCAAGTGTGCCACGTAAAGCCATGCCTGAGTTTCAGCCTTTCAGGTGATAGAAGGGCCATCCACTTCAACTCTCGCCCTCCCTTTTAGCCATTTTTTTTACAGAGGCGTGGAATTGGCAAAAGAAAAAACTACAATTTGGTAATAAAATCTACATGGTTAGAATTGCCATAACGACTATATTGAGGAGTTTCTGAAACGAGAATTCTCATAGATGATACGAAAAGCAATGTACTAAAAGCAGGAAAGTAGCAGTTCTGGGAAAGTGAGAAAGCAAAGAGAGGCACGTTTGTTAACAAAGCGGAACCAAAGACTTCTGCCTATAGCCAAACAAAACTTGCAACTATATTCAATAATGCCTGAAATGCTAGTAAACCAAACCGCTCCAGATGGGCTTCCTATCGGCAGATGTTATACCTTCCCGCTATCTAACGTGTACGGCCCTATAGATAGATGATGCCAAAAAACCGGACTTAT
Source organism: Oryza meridionalis (assembly GCA_000338895.3). NCBI lineage: Eukaryota > Viridiplantae > Streptophyta > Magnoliopsida > Poales > Poaceae > Oryza > Oryza meridionalis. The sequence goes on along the minus strand of CM002532.2, from coordinate 23,476,407 downwards.
TACAAGAGCTTATGCTCCTTCCACCTCGTTCTTGATGTAATTGCACCCTCTGTGTGCCTTTCCTCTGCTGGTCAAAAAGTGGAGAGATTGCGTCAACGTGGATTTTGAGTTTATCTTGGGAGTGTTCTTCCAGCTTGTCCTCTTCCCTATGGTTTTCTTGCATGCAGTCTCTGGGAGGACTAAGGAAAGATCCTAGTACTCCAGGTAGGGCTCTAGAGAAGATTCCCTGATAGAGCTAAGATAACTAAATTGATTTACGCTTTCCTCTTTCTTTTTTTTTCATATATAGAATTGGAACGATTTCCTTACCTGTGATGGGCCGCAAACGTAAGTTGGTTGTTAGCGCCAACTGTCACGCCCGGAATTTCTATCCAAAATTCCAAACGCTTACATGTGTGTAAACCCTCGTCCAGGCATCAGCCGAGGCACACAATAACAAATTGATAATAGAGTACAATTATTACTCTAATTAATAAGCGAATAGAATGTCATTACAGAGGTGGATAGTTCCTCTCAAACAATAAAGATCTAAGCAGCGGAAAATAAAGAAATAAATAGCGCAGACGACTCCACTCCACAGGCAGCTTGACAAGGACTACGCCAAATCCTCACCACCATCAGCTTCTCTGTAGAACTTCTCCTCTGATGAATGATTGCAAGGTGAGTATATGACATACTCAGCAAGCCACGCAGCAAATATGCAAGTGCACAGGATAACCAAAGATGGCATAATATAGGCTTCTTTGCATAAACAGCATTTAAAGAATATTTCAGAATTTAATAAAACAGTAGAGTATTAATTAAACAGTATTAATCCAACACTATACAACATACCCTGTTGTATAGGCCCAACCATTTAGTACAACCAATCCCGGCTGCACATATCTAATCTCCAAACCAGGAATATACCATTCCAAACCAAGAGCTAATCAATTATATCCAGTTATAGCATCTTTCATTATAGTGGGAAGGGTGAGACTAATCACGAAAGACATTGTTAGACCGCCCATAACCGCGGGCACGGCTATTCGAATAGTTTTACTCTGATCAGAGGTGTACCACTGTACCCACAAGACACAGCCCCACATCATGTCACCATGTGCCTTAATACCACCACGGTACCTCGGAAAGGAGCTGTGACATTACCCCTCACACAACACAATCCACCACAGTACACCATTCCCGGATCATAGTCACCCCCTTATAAACAAGGCATGGACTCCCCAGCGACCCCCGTGGGCTTATCTCCGCCACTTCTCAGTCTGGTGCTCCGTAATGAACTATGCTATGCAAAAGATAAAGCCGTTGCCCACGCTGGCTTGTGGTTGGCACGGTTAATATTTCACAACCGAAGTTCGTGAACCAGTCCTTAATTGTCATGAGCACGACCATCAAAACCATGTACTCACAACCCACCATTATCAGGTTTTAGTTGTCACATTAATTAATTAACCAATCACGATTAACCATCGTGAACTATCATTAAGCCATCAGTAAATAATAGTGAATCATAAGTTAACCCATTAGTGTGCTAATGTTTCTAAGCATGGCTAAGCAATTACACCTAATATCTAGTTGAACCAATATAAAGCTCAACTAGTCAAGTTATAATAACCCAAGGTATCAAGGAATAGGATAATCAAGAACAAAAGGGCTATAACAAACAATAGGCTATTTCCACCCAATGACATTCGAAAATAAATGCAATAGTTGAATAGAAACAATAGCTTTAAATGGGATCAACATGCTCAAAGGATTGATTAGAATCTGTGTGACTTGCCTTGCTGGCCTTGGAACTCTTCTAAATCTTCTCCTGCAAAAGCGGACTCTCCGGAAACGTCGGATTCTAAACGGAAAAGAATAAAAACACCAAAACAGCACATAAGCAAGCATGAACAGTACATGTGGATATTTTTAACATGTAGATCTCAATTTTAGAAAAATTTAGAGACTTGAACCAACTAAATCCGAGCTAAGATGAATTAGTTATGAATTTTTAAAGATTTAATCGGTTTAAATCACTTATATAAATTTTAATTGAATTATGACGCAATAATGAATTATTTTTGAAAAGAAAAAGGGCTTTATTGCGTCAGCGGGCTCGGGGTCTACGGTGGACCGGGTCCACGGCTGCGGTCTACGGGAACGAACGGCCGAGATCGATCGGACCGAACGGACGGCCAAGATTAAACGGCTCACGGCCGGCTCACGGGCGACGGCACTGATGACGTCAGCGATGACGTCATCCCGACCGACGGCGGCGACGGCGGCTCGGACTCGCATGCCCGCCGGCGATCTACGGCGCGGCAGCGCGAACGGAGGACACCAAAAGGACGCGGGCATCGCGGCGAACTCACCGGTGACCAAAGAAGCGGCGGAGAACGACCGGACGGCGACCGCGGCGAAGACGAAGCGGCGGAGACGATCGGGTCAACGGCGGCGACGGCACTCCGGCGGTTTTCAGCGACGGCGAAGGGTCGGACGAGGACGGCGATGCGACGGCGACCACGATGGCGAACTCCCCGAGCGACGGCGATGACCGGAGCGACGGCGACGCACGGCTGGAGCGGCGGCGGCGACGGCGACGCACGGGTTGCACGGTGCTAGGGCGGCTCGGGCGACGAGAGGCGAAGGCGAGGGCGGCGGAGGGTAGAGGAGAGCACGGGGGTCCTTTTATAGGGGTCGGGAGGCGGCGGTGAAGCCCACAACGGCCCGGCGACGGCGAAGGAAACCTCGGGTTCGCCGACTCCGAATCGAGCTCGATTTCCCGACTTTCCAAAGCGAATCGGCCGATGATTCCAAAGAGAAAAAGGTAGAGGAGATCACGGAGAGTGTTTCCCCTCAAACAATTGCACCGGATCGGGAAGGATGCGGCCGAATTTGGAAGGGCGGCGGCGGCGGCGCTCGGCTAGGGTTTCGGCCCGAGGAAGACGACGACCGACAAGCGGGCCCCACCTGTCAGCGGCAGGAGAGAGAGGAGAGCGGCGGCTCGCGCGCGCGGCTCGGCTTGCTGGGCCGGTTTGGGCCGGGGAGAGAGAAAAGGGTTTTTGGGCCGACTTTCGGCCCAAAGCCAAAAGAGAATTTTAAAAACCTTTTTCAATTTAAATAATTCATGAAATGCAATTTCATTTATTAAAAATACTTCCTTAGCTCAAATAATTCCCAGAAAAATCTACAAATTATAGAATTAAGCAAAGTATTTAATGAAATTTTATCTGGCCCAATTTTATATTGGAATTTATTATTTACAATTAAATCTTTTCTTCTAGACTTTTATAAATCATTTCTAAAATTCCATTTACACAATAATTTATATTTTTGGGATTTTTAGGGTGTGACAAACCTACCCCCCTTAAACAGAATCTCGTCCTCGAGATTCGGAAGAACTGGCGAAAAGATGCGGATGAGCGGACTTCAATTCATCTTCTCGTTCCCAAGTTGCTTCTTCTTCTGAGTGATTACTCCACTGAACCTTACAGAAACGGATAACTCGATTCCTGGTCCTTCTCTCATTTGTCTCCAAAATACGAATTGGTCTCTCGACATATGTCAGATCCTCTTGAATTTCTATCTGTTCCAGATTAGCTTCCTCAGCAGGTACCCTTAAACACTTCTTCAACTGTGACACATGGAACACGTCATGGACTCCTGTCAACGATTGAGGTAATTCCAACTGATAAGCAACCTCACCTCTTCGACTGATAATCTTATAAGGTCCCACAAAACGCGGAGCCAACTTTCCTTTGGTCTGAAAACGATGAACCCCTCGGAGAGGAGTGACACGAAGGTACACATGATCTCCTTCTTCAAAACTCAAGTCTCTGCGACGATTGTTTGCATAACTCTTATGACGAGACTGAGCTACACGCAATCTTTCTTGAATAACCTTTACCTTTTCTTCTGCTTCCCTTAGGATATCAGTTCCGAACACCTGACGTTCCCCCGTTTGATCCCACAAAAGCGGAGTACGACACTTACGACCATACAGTGCTTCGTAAGGAGCCATCTGAAGACTAGCTTGATAACTGTTGTTGTACGAAAATTCTGCGTAAGGCAAATTCTTATCCCAACTTCCACCGAAATCTAGAGCACAGGCTCTCAACATGTCTTCCAAGATCTGATTCACCCTTTCAGTTTGTCCGTCTGTTTGCGGATGATAAGCAGTACTGAAGTTCAGCTTAGAACCCATCTCTTCCTGAAGTTTCTTCCAAAACTTTGAAGTAAACTGACTACCTCGGTCAGATACTATTTTCTTAGGGACGCCATGCAAACACACAATCCTGGCCATATACAATTCCGCCAAACGACTTCCGGAATATGTTGTCTTCACGGGAATGAAATGAGCCACTTTGGTGAGTCTATCGACTATCACCCAAATAGAGTCGTGACCTGATGACGTTCTGGGTAAACCTGTGATAAAATCCATACCGATTTCTTCCCACTTCCATTCTGGTATCTTCAAAGGTTGCAATAAACCTGCTGGCTTCTGATGTTCTGCCTTAACTCGCTGACAAACATCACACATAGCTACAAACTCTGCTATCTCACGCTTCATACTTGTCCACCAAAATCTCTCTTTGAGATCTTGATACATCTTGGTACTACCAGGGTGAATGGAGTACAGAGTATCATGAGCTTCTTTCAGAATTGTATCTTTCAACTCTTTATTCTCTGGAACACAAATTCTTTCGCCCAACCATACGGTCCCCTGCTCATCTTCTAGGAAACCGATAGCTTTTCCTCTCCTCATATTCTTCTTGATCTCATGAATATCAGGGTCACTAATCTGAGCTTCTCTAACCTGATCAAGGAGAGTAGGCTTGGCTTCTAAGGTTGCAACAAAACCTCTAGTGACAATTCCCAAATTTAATCTCTCAAATTCCTTGCATAACTCCAATGGCAACTGTCGTCCTTCCGTAGCATTGCAATAGCCTTTCCTGCTAAGAGCATCTGCTACAACATTAGCCTTTCCCGGGTGATAATGAATTCCCAAGTCATAATCCTTGATTAATTCCAACCATCTCCGTTGTCTCATGTTCAGATCCGGTTGAGTAAAGATGTACTTTAAACTCTTGTGATCGGTATACACCTCTGTACGAGTTCCGAAAAGATAGTGACGCCAAATCTTCAATGCATGAACTACTGAAGCTAGCTCGAGATCATGAGTAGGGTAATTCTTCTCATGTGGACGTAACTGACGAGATGCATAGGCAACCACCTTCCCATCTTGCATCAGAACACATCCTAACCCAAGCTTAGATGCATCACAATACACTCGAAAACCCTTCTTTGGATCAGGCAAAATCAAAATGGGCGCTGATATTAAATGACTTTTCAACTCCTGAAAACTCCGCTCACATTCTTCCGACCACTTGTACTTCACATCTTTCTGAAGCAGTCGTGTCATGGGCTTAGCAATCTTGGAGAAATTCTCTATAAATCTCCGGTAATATCCTGCAAGACCCAGGAAACTACGAATCTCTGAAACTGTCTTTGGTTGTTTCCAGCTGGTTACTGATTCCACATTACTAGGATCAACGGCAACTCCTCCGGCTGAGATGACGTGACCAAGGAACTTCACTTCAGACAACCAGAATTCACACTTGCTAAACTTGGCATACAACTGATGCTCTCGTAGTTTCTCTAATGCAAGGCGAAGATGTTCTTCATGCTCTTCTTTAGTTCGAGAGTAGATAAGGATGTCATCAATAAAGACAACCACGAACTTGTCTAAGTATTCCATAAACACCTTATTCATCAAGTTCATGAAGAAAGCGGGGGCATTGGTAAGTCCGAAAGACATAACAGTACACTCAAACAACCCATATCGAGTAGTGAAAGCTGTCTTAGGTATGTCTTCCTCCTTAATCCTTAACTGGTGATATCCTGATCGAAGATCGATCTTGGAGAAAACAGTGGCACCCTTAAGCTGATCAAACAAATCATCGATTCTGGGTAGCGGATACTTATTCTTGATAGTCACATCATTTAGAGCACGATAATCCACACACATCCTCTGGGTATGATCTTTCTTCTCAACAAAAATAACTGGAGCACCCCATGGAGACGAACTTGGTCTAATGTATCCTTTCTGAAGCAAATCATCTACTTGCCTTTTGACTTCTGCTAACTCATTGGCGGCCATTCTATAAGGTCTCTTATGGATTGGAGCTGTACCAGGTACCAAATCTATTCTGAACTCTATATCTCTCTTAGGCGGCATACCAGGTAAATCATCCGGGAACACATCTGGGAATTCTCGTACTATAGGAATCTCTTCCATAGTTATTTGGTTCAGACCTGACCATAAGGGCTCTGAAGACAATGCGTGAACAGTCACAACTTGGCCATCAGCACTGGTGAGAGTTACTTTTCTATTGGCACAGTCTATCACACCTTTATATCTGGCTAACCAGTCCATCCCTAGGATGACATCAAGGTCTTTGGATTCTAACAGAATAAGATTGGCCAGGAATGGCACTCCTTGAATCTCTATTCTGACAGAGGGACTACGTTGCACTGAGAGTGCTTGATTACTCGTGGTACTAACCATCAAAGGACGTCTAAGATCTTCTGCTTCCATCCCATGATTTCCCGCAAAACCCATAGACAGAAATGAATGCGTAGCACCAGAGTCGAAAAGTACTGTTGCAGGTACTGAGTTAACAGGGAACGTACCCAAAATCACATCTGGAGCATCTTGAGCTTCTGCAGCAGCAACGTGGTTGACACGAGCCTTTGTCGCTGGTGCGGTGGAGTTGTTCTGTGCAGGGACAACCTTCACGCGTCGGGGCTTCGGACACTTGTCGGAGTAATGGCCTGGTTCACCACAGTTGAAACATACTCCGGGCTTGTTTCCTTGTTCCCTCCTGACAGGCTGATGCGGTGTCAGAGCTATCACCGGACGCGGAGCTTGATTGCGGTTGTTGTTGCCAGCATTGTTGTTGAAGAACTGACGCTGCGGACGAACAACAGACGAAGAACCTCCCTGAGGCATTGACTGAGATCCCGAAACAAGACGTGGTCTCTGATTATTCCCTTGTTGAGCCTTGAAGTGAGCAATCCTGCGCTTCTTCTGCTCCATGCGGTTGTACTTATCCTCCTGGCGAATAGCCTTATCCACCAACTTCTGGAAATCAGGATAATCTCCAGTCATCAATGGGTAAGAAAGCTCATCATTCAGTCCTTCCAGGAACTTCTCTTGACGCTCTTCATCAGTGCGTACTTCCTCCGGAGCATAACGAGCTAAGCGATTAAACTCATGCAAGTATTCCGTAACAGAGCGAGATCCCTGAGTGAGCGCTCTGAACTCTCTCTTCTTAAGAGACACCACTCCTGATGGTATGTGCGTCTTGCGAAAAGCAGCAGTGAATTCTAGCCAAGTGATAGGTTCCGCCGTGGTCCTGTTGAGACGGAAATGATCCCACCACTCAGAAGCAGGGCCATGCAACTGGTGCGATGCAAAAGAGACCTTCTCCTGATCAGTGCACTGAAGCAAGTCCAACTTCTTTTCTATGGCGTGCAGCCAATCACCAGCCTCTACTGGATTAGTAGTGCTAGAAAACGTAGGTGGCCTCACACGAAGAAATTCTGATAACTTGTTCTGGGGAGGTGCTTGGTTATTCCCTTGGTTCTGCTGGTTCTGGAGTTGTTGCATCATCATATGCATAAGCTGTGTCTGCTGAGCCAAAACTTGGGCAAGGGTGGGATTCTCTCCATTGTTGCTATTGCTGTTATTGCTGTTGCTGTTGTTGGGGCCATTTCCAACACTGCGAGTGAGCACCATCTGGCATGGACAGGAACACAAGAAGAGAAGCCGGGGAAAACTACTTAGGACAGGGAACTAACTTTTCCACTAACTTGACTTTTATTGATCTTAACTGAGTTTCATTATTACAAAGACTTGAAGACTCTCACACCACCAAACTCACCAACTACTAAATACTCGAAAGCAAACAAACGCATGCACTTACATCTCAACACTGATGTAAACCACATGCGAGACCCACACACACAACTAAACTTAAACAAGCAAACTAACACAACGATCTAAGGCAACTGCTTAACAAGGCGTTCTAGGTCTTCCGGGCATCGGAGTTGATTGAGGGCTCGTCTGGCTCATCTTTAACATCATCTTGAGTTGCTCCCCACTCGACCTTGGAATGGGTGTTCTTTGATTCTTCTTCTTCATCATCACTTATGTTGATGACCGGGGGCTTCGTTGGGGTGACTTCCTTTTCCACCACACGAACCTTTGGCGCCAACTGATAGCGAGGAACAAAAATAGCTCTCTTTCTTGCAGTAAGACGAACTCTGGCTTTCTGGGGTGGTGCTTCTCCCTTTAGCGCTGCCAACTCCTTCTCCAAACTCTCCACCTTGTACTCCAGCTTGCAAATCTTCATACGGTTCCAGTTCTCACGATCATGAGCTGCTATCACAATCTCAGCACGGGTCTCATCCATAGCCCATAGCATCTCAACCAAATGTCTTGTAGTGGCATCATTCTCGATTCCTGCAGGTTCAAGGTAGATGCCACGGTCACTCCCCTGAGGTTGCCGAGGATGGTAGCGATACTCCGTATTGGCCAACTGGTTGCTGTAGCGGTCACGGAGCTCTCCGATGGCGATTCTTGCCCCTTCCTGGCATGCATGCATATAGCTTCTCCCTCCAGCTTCGAACATCACTGATGGGATATCTTCACGATTACTGATCAAGGTAACTTTGACACGGCACTCCTCTTCATCACGATCATGAGAAATCTGGGCGTACAAAGGAGCAGTCCCAAATCCTATGGCAAAGGACATCGTACGCAACTCCAGGACAAACCCTTCAGTACCAAACAAGTACTCAGGCTTGACACGCGTCATCTAAAGACAAGTGAAAGGAGGGAGTTAAGACATTTATCCAATTAATAGCACAAGTTTTCGGGTTACTTTGAATAAAATTTAAAATTCAAAATAAAAGGTAAATGAATAAAATAAACCAATCTTGCAAGATAAGTTGAAACGGTTAAAAACAGGATCACTGGTTTTGCACTTTTGAATAACAGGTTTCAAAAGAAATAAATTAAAAGAGAGTTATAAAATCAACATGCTAAGTTTATTGTAGCAAGATTAAATAAATCAATGTCATAAAACTTTTGCTAATAAATGGGTCATTAGTACAGTAATGGATGTACGGTACTAACCACACAGAAAAACAGAAGTAAATTTTAAAGAACAAGTTAAGAGGTTATAAACTGCATGTGCCATTAGCTTGGTTTAATTAAAAGAGAACGGGAGGAGAACAGTTCTAATTTTCCAATATTTTTAGAGGGCTCCTATAGGTAACTGTTTGGCATATCCTACGGTCAAGGAGGCTCTGATACCAACTTGTCACGCCCGGAATTTCTATCCAAAATTCCAAACGCTTACATGTGTGTAAACCCTCGTCCAGGCATCAGCCGAGGCACACAATAACAAATTGATAATAGAGTACAATTATTACTCTAATTAATAAGCGAATAGAATGTCATTACAGAGGTGGATAGTTCCTCTCAAACAATAAAGATCTAAGCAGCGGAAAATAAAGAAATAAATAGCGCAGACGACTCCACTCCACAGGCAGCTTGACAAGGACTACGCCAAATCCTCACCACCATCAGCTTCTCTGTAGAACTCCTCCTCTGATGAATGATTGCAAGGTGAGTATATGACATACTCAGCAAGCCACGCAGCAAATATGCAAGTGCACAGGATAACCAAAGATGGCATAATATAGGCTTCTTTGCATAAACAGCATTTAAAGAATATTTCAGAATTTAATAAAACAGTAGAGTATTAATTAAACAGTATTAATCCAACACTATACAACATACCCTGTTGTATAGGCCCAACCATTTAGTACAACCAATCCCGGCTGCACATATCTAATCTCCAAACCAGGAATATACCATTCCAAACCAGGAGCTAATCAATTATATCCAGTTATAGCATCTTTCATTATAGTGGGAAGGGTGAGACTAATCACGAAAGACATTGTTAGACCCGCCCATAACCGCGGGCACGGCTATTCGAATAGTTTTACTCTGATCAGAGGTGTACCACTGTACCCACAAGACACAGCCCCACATCATGTCACCATGTGCCTTAATACCACCACGGTACCTCGGAAAGGAGCTGTGACATTACCCCTCACACAACACAATCCACCACAGTACACCATTCCCGGATCATAGTCACCCCCTTATAAACAAGGCATGGACTCCCCAGCGACCCCCGTGGGCTTATCTCCGCCACTTCTCAGTCTGGTGCTCCGTAATGAACTATGCTATGCAAAAGATAAAGCCGTTGCCCACGCTGGCTTGTGGTTGGCACGGTTAATGTTTCACAACCGAAGTTCGTGAACCGGTCCTTAATTGTCATGAGCACGACCATCAAAACCATGTACTCACAACCCACCATTATCAGGTTTTAGTTGTCACATTAATTAATTAACCAATCACGATTAACCATCGTGAACTATCATTAAGCCATCAGTAAATAATAGTGAATCATAAGTTAACCCATTAGTATGCTAATGTTTCTAAGCATGGCTAAGCAATTACACCTAATATCTAGTTGAACCAATATAAAGCTCAACTAGTCAAGTTATAATAACCCAAGGTATCAAGGAATAGGATAATCAAGAACAAAAGGGCTATAACAAACAATAGGCTATTTCCACCCAATGACATTCGAAAATAAATGCAATAGTTGAATAGAAACAATAGCTTTAAATGGGATCAACATGCTCAAAGGATTGATTAGAATCTGTGTGACTTGCCTTGCTGGCCTTGGAACTCTTCTAAATCTTCTCCTGCAAAAGCGGACTCTCCGGAAACGTCGGATTCTAAACGGAAAAGAATAAAAACACCAAAACAGCACATAAGCAAGCATGAACAGTATATGTGGATATTTTTAACATGTAGATCTCAATTTTAGAAAAATTTAGAGACTTGAACCAACTAAATCCGAGCTAAGATGAATTAGTTATGAATTTTTAAAGATTTAATCGGTTTAAATCACTTATATAAATTTTAATTGAATTATGACGCAATAATGAATTATTTTTGAAAAGAAAAAGGGCTTTATTGCGTCAGCGGGCTCGGGGTCTACGGTGGACCGGGTCCACGGCTGCGGTCTACGGGAACGAACGGCCGAGATCGATCGGACCGAACGGACGGCCAAGATTAAACGGCTCACGGCCGGCTCACGGGCGACGGCACTGATGACGTCAGCGATGACGTCATCCCGACCGACGGCGGCGACGGCGGCTCGGACTCGCATGCCCGCCGGTGATCTACGGCGCGGCAGCGTGAACGGAGGACACCAAAAGGACGCGGGCATCGCGGCGAACTCACCGGTGACCAAAGAAGCGGCGGAGAACGACCGGACGGCGACGGCGGCGAGGACGAAGCGGCGGAGACGATCGGGTCAACGGCGGCGACGGCACTCCGGCGGTTTTCAGCGACGGCGAAGGGTCGGACGAGGACGGCGATGCGACGGCGACCACGATGGCGAACTCCCCGAGCGACGGCGATGACCGGAGCGACGGCGACGCACGGCTGGAGCGGCGGCGGCGACGGCGACGCACGGGTTGCACGGTGCTAGGGCGGCTCGGGCGACGAGAGGCGAAGGCGAGGGCGGCGGAGGGTAGAGGAGAGCACGGGGGTCCTTTTATAGGGGTCGGGAGGCGGCGGCGAAGCCCACAACGGCCCGGCGACGGCGAAGGAAACCTCGGGTTCGCCGACTCCGAATCGAGCTCGATTTTCCGACTTTCCAAAGCGAATCGGCCGATGATTCCAAAGAGAAAAAGGTAGAGGAGATCACGGAGAGTGTTTCCCCTCAAACAATTGCACCGGATCGGGAAGGATGCGGCCGAATTTGGAAGGGCGGCGGCGGCGGCGCTCGGCTAGGGTTTCGGCCCGAGGAAGACGACGACCGACAAGCGGGCCCCACCTGTCAGCGGCAGGAGAGAGAGGAGAGCGGCGGCTCGCGCGCGCGGCTCGGCTTGCTGGGCCGGTTTGGGCCGGGGAGAGAGAAAAGGGTTTTTGGGCCGACTTTCGGCCCAAAGCCAAAAGAGAATTTTAAAAACCTTTTTCAATTTAAATAATTCATGAAATGCAATTTCATTTATTAAAAATACTTCCTTAGCTCAAATAATTCCCAGAAAAATCTAGAAATTATAGAATTAAGCAAAGTATTTAATGAAATTTTATCTGGCCCAATTTTATATTGGAATTTATTATTTACAATTAAATCTTTTCTTCTAGACTTTTAGAAATCATTTCTAAAATTCCATTTACACAATAATTTATATTTTTGGGATTTTTAGGGTGTGACAGCAACTGAACTGCGTAACCAAAGCGATTCCCCTTATTGGAAGATAGGGTTAACCTATGTCGGTTCGACTCCGGCGAGTCGCCTCCCATTATTAGTTCGGCGTGCTGTTAGTTCCATGGGCCTAATATATGATATTTAGCATATACGAGTGCTGCTACAACCTCCTCTTCTATTCAATTGTATCTTTATACCTATCCTTCGATAAGGGGTAGGTAATTAGAGGGGAGAATGTTGTTAAACATAGGAAAAAGTTTACACTAAACGATACTCAACGTATGCGGAAGATCGAGCTCTCCCGATAGAGAACGCCGCAAGAGATAGCTAACTAAACTCACTTATAGGGATTGGTTTAATCCAAGTATAGGTTGATACACACTCTTTGAACAAAAGAGAGCGAGGGTTTAAACACGTATCACGAACGTTATGATCCGATAGTATAGGTTGAGGAGTAAGTAGGCTACTAAGGATAAGTAAATCAAAGACGATATCTTTTCTTAAGCCTTCCCATTTCTTCCTTGTTGGAGTGTATAAACTACTCTGTTTTTGACAGTGTGATTCACAGCCTACCCTAGAGGTTGTATTAAACCCGGGCTGCCTAACAGCCTGCTCCTCTTTCCCAGAGGAGGGGACGGACAGGCTTGAGTTTGACTTCTTTCCCCCTCTTAGAAATTCCTGAAGAGTGCTTCAAGCTAGAGAGTAAGTTGGGATTCTTACTTATTCAGTAAGTTGAATGCAGGCCTAAAAGATACATATGGAGGTACAAAAGAGCATCATTGGAAAGTTAATACGTGAACAACCCCTTGGCGGTACCAGAAACAGAACCCTTTGGAAAAAAAGTATGTGAGATACTCAGATCTGAAGGAAAACACTATCCACAGATAGATAATCCGGTATAGCATCACACCTATTACAGGTGAAAGGTAAGAATAGCAAGGAGGGAAAGCCGTGAGGAATGAAACAGTTCATTTCCCTTATTTACCCGGATAAATACTTTAAGACAAACCCGAATACAAAATTCCCTAATTGGTAAGGGATTAGATGCTAGGATTAACCTGTTGGAGAAAGACAAAGAGAATGGAATAAGTAGTATAGAAAAGGGGAAAATGAATCAGCATTCCCAAAACAAAAGTAAGATAGGGTTGGCAATTCCACTACTTCAAAAGGTTTGTGCCTTCCTCGGTAAGAGAATTCTCAAAAGCTATGAACCGGTATAGGTAGGATAGGGTAGTATTGTTGGGATAAAACCAAGGAATCCATCATCAGGGAATGTAACCCCCTCCTTGGAATCGTAATTCGCGAAAGACCTCGCGCCAGTCAAAGCTCTATTCCCTTTCATCCTGCCCGGAACAGAGTGTAGGCGAGCCCAGATTCAAAGTAAGATGGTCGAAAGGAAAGGAAGAATAAGAAAAGGAAAAAGTAATTTCGAGAGCTATTCTCTTTTCTATTCAGTTCGGAAAAGAACAAAGATAAGAGAGGAAATGATACTCCACTCACTAGACAATAAGGTCTTACCTCGAAGTGAAATGAAAGCCAATAAGAAATAAAGAGTTCTTTTAGACGCCTTTGACTGTCGGGTTCTAGCTAATGGAATGCAAGCACTTTCGTTTTTGTTTCTAGCCCGGAGAGAGAGGCCTCTGCTTTTATCGCATTGAATGGAAATTGGGGTTCACGCACGATTTTAAACCACTCTTGTTCACGGCATTCTACTTTTCTGGCAGCTTTGCTCTCTTTCTGAAAAAGAGACACCTTTCTTTATACAACGATAGGAAGAGCACAATGCACGCTTTCTACGATGAATGAGCTCGAGAGTTATGGAAAACGAAACTCTATCAATCACCTAACAAAGAAAGCAGTCATACACTTCCACTAACTTTCATGACCGGTGGGAACGAGATTTTCTGACTATGCAGATCTGGAACGAACTGTGCAACTCACAATTGAACATGATGCCCCAAATCAATATTGGCCCAGGAAAACTAGTAGCGGAGCGAAGGAAAGACCTCACATTACATACGCCAGAAGAAGCTTGTGAACGCGATATCAAGTGAATACCGCCCATGGCCAGGAATTCCTGAACAAGGAAGGATACCCAGATTAGGAATATGGCTAGCAGAATGCAGCCTCGAAGATGGTTGAGTGTAATCACTTCTCTCACTACGGAAAGGAAGCTGGGCCGAGGCGAACAAGACAAGCCGCTTAGCAAGCAGGAAAACAAGTAGGCGAAAGAAGAGAAGTAGTGTACCTTCCGCCAAAGAAAGAATAGGGTTGTCGCGGATACGCTGTTTGGATTAGATGTCGCAATATCGGTTGTAGTATTTCCGCTCTTTCTATAAGCTAAGAGAGATGTCGCATAATCGGTTGTTAAAGAGATTCTCTCATATGTCGCAATATTCGTTGTTCGTGATCTTAGAATTCAGAGACCAAACTTGCAAATCGCTTGTTCTCATTCAAGCATGAGTTCGTTCAAAGTCGGCAAGGGGAATCAGATCGGTTCCTTCCTCTGCTAAGGCTTTGGTTTCATCATATTAACTACGAAAGGTACGGTGTAGGTTCCCATGATCTTTCTTACGATTTCTACGAATAGATGACTACGACTAACGCAAGAGGGATTCCTGCGACTAACGCTAGAGCAAAGGGCAAGGACAATGAAGCAGCAATAAACAGATTGAAGAGCTATTAGTATAGCAAGTATTAATTCAACAATTAGTTAGTTTGGGAAGACTGCTTTGCCTGGATGGGATGTGCGAGACTGGAGTAGGGTTACGGGACGGATCTCCGAGTTGAACCTGTGTTTTGTGATGACATACCTTTCCTTTATAAAGTATTTACCGGATTCGCTAGTAAACAAGAGAGGGTCCAGGGAGAAACAAGTTTCGGGACAGACAATAGTGGGGAAGTAGGCAATTCAGCTCCCAGCCGGATTACATGAATTCGAGTTGGCAACTAACATCTCCACAAGCTCGAGCTCATAACGTATACGAATGGCGAATGGAAAGATTTCTGCTACTACGGAAAAAGGGGTCCTCGGCTAAGGTTGTTTTAGAACGGAAGTCTCGTAGCAACAGTCAGATCTTCAATAATGAACTCAATGGGATCTTCCACCATAGTATGCTTTTCTGCTCCTGAGGTGAGACATTGACAATTGCCCCTTCTTTTTACTCAACTTCAACTCTTTGAGGGATTTGCTTTCTTTGGAGCAGGAGTGACAGTAGTTGTTTCTTTTCGAATAGGAAGAAAGGCCCTATTGTTAATGAGAATAGTAATTCACTATCGCTACTGCTCTACTTTGTCACAGGATCACATCAGTTGCCGTTCCAGTGACTTCGGAATGTTTGTCCTAAGGCATCCTCATCCGGAGGTAGGAAAAGTAGGTTTGCAATGCCTGTCGCCATGATAATAAGAAGTTATTCATCATAGGTAGAAAGAAAGACCCTTTCTCTAAACCCTAAAGCTTTGCAGAAGTACGAATTTGAAAAGGAATAGGTCTTGCTTGGAAGAAAAGGGAATTTGGTTGTTGCAAAGCAAGGGGAAAACTCATCCTCAAGTAAGGCAATAGTTGCTTACACAGAAACAGAACCAGGATAGGAAAGGAAAGCTGGCACTCTCTAGGTTGTTTCGCGACTAGGTGGGTGGGTAGCTTTAACCCGAATTTAAATAAGATTGGATTTTAGTTTTGAATAAATTCTTCAATCCCCGAAGGGCGAGCTCGGATCCAGAGATGGAAGCAGTTATGAAATGAAAACAAGGAGAAGAAGAAAACAAGAAGACAAGAAAAGAATAAGATAGGCGAGGGGTGGTTTGAGTTGAGTGCGGTTCTTTCTTCTCCTTAAGCTGCTCTCTCCTTTTATCAACTTATGAAAAAACCGCCTATTGATCTTCCGTCGCTCGCTATGGATGGTTGCAGTTGCCAAAAGGCTACCTTTTCGCACAACACTTAAATGAGTCACTGACTGGTTTTTTACGTACGTAATACTTAACCTTACAATCGGCATTGCCCTTCTTCTTGCAACAGAGGATTCGTTCTCTACGCCGAAAGGACTAAGAGCTCTTATTCCGCAGCCTTTAGCACATAATGGAATTCCTCCTTCTATGCCTCCTCATCTGTCTCGCCTGCAAATCCTGCTAACAGCCTAGTCTATTAGGAAACAGCTGATTCAATTGTTAAAACTGTTGTTCGAGAAGGGACTAACGGCACTGATTTCTAGTGCTATAACAGAAACAGCCCTTAACGCGCAAATAAAAGCCCTCACAACACTCTTTACCTGCAACTGCTCCCGCTTATGGTAGTAGTTAAACAGGTGGTGGACATGTATCTGCAGCCTCTGCTGCTGGTAGATTGACTGTTTTATATGGACTGAGGCTGCAACTGAGGGTAGTGCCTGAGAATGCTACTCTATTCCTGGAATTAGGGAAAACAACCCGGTGGGGTAAAGTCGTCAAGTGGACTATGGTTCACAATAATAGTGACTGACACGAGATGCGATGCCAAGTTAGAAGGTCAAAAGTAAGAATGTTGGAGGGGTGATGCAATGATCCTAGGTGTAGATTGGCTTATCCGCCTGGGGCCACTGAAGGTAGACTGAGGAAAGGGATCTTTAATGAAGGGGTACTTACACCGTTAAAAACATACTCCATACCTAGTTTACATAATATTGCCTAGTGGGGATGATGGAATTCCCAGAAAGCGAACCATTGTTAAGTAAAGCCGAGTCCTTTGCTACCTACGAGATGACAGCCACTTCTGACCCCAGCGCAAAAGATGTGACTAAAATCTTCTGAGACCAAGTGTATAGGCGGGCTGCCTACACACATCATAACTCACAGCCGATATTTACAAGCTTTTTTGGCTAGAACTTTTTCACAGCCTAAATGTAAAGCGGAACATGAAGCTTACCACCCACAAACAGATGTTCCTCAACTCAGAAATATGCCTCGCGGGTTCATCTGTGCATTGAAACCTCTTTCAGACCCTCATTCGCCCTTTACTAGAAGGTAAGGCGCGCAGCTGCTGGTCTTTCACTTGGAATGGAACAGGTATATCTCTTTGGCCTGGGGAATCCCAAACAAAATGTCGTCGGCGTATCACGCATAGTAGATCCTGAGTGACCATTAGCAGCCAGCCAGTGCCATACCAACTCTGCCTCACCAGCCAGCGAGCGTAAGAATGGAGCGAGCGAGCCTGCAACTATGTAGCGAGCCTATTCGAAACGATGCCAGACATTGCAATGAAAGAAAAACACTTTCCTATCTGTGTTATAGCTAGGACTTGGATGTTCCGGAATCCTCTTGCCGAGCTGGAACGACCCATCTCCTATTTCAGCTTCCAACGCCTACACGTTGAGTCTCAGTTACTCGAGAAAGACTTATTCATAGTGGAGATAGTCAACCTCCACCAGCAAGCAGCACCGGAGTGAATCCTTTCGATCTTTTTTGAGAGGGAAAATGATAATGAAAAAGGAGAAAAATAAAAACACTGAGAGACACATTGCAAAAAGAATCGCTTATTTCAATGTTGTAAACTAGTGAGTGGTACAGGAGTTATGTGGTCACTAACCCTCATCCTAATAGGGACACCTTGATTAGTGAGGTCAAGAATAGGTTTCTGTGCATCCAAATCTGTAACCCAGTTGATGAATTAAGAAAATGACATTAGGTTGGATCTGTAAGGGAGTATATGAGCAAGTTTGAAAAAGTAAAGGCCGGACTGATCTTGGAAAAAAACCCTAATCTTACTGAGTAATAGAAAAGGGAAATCTGCTTAAACTAAACTAATGCTACCCTCGGAAAGGGTGGTTCCAAATCCAACAGCGGAACAGCGATAGCAAACCTTGCTGCGGATTGAAATAGTTGTTTCACTTTTCCAATGACGGTGTAGGTTCCTACGAGCGAATAAATGGCGAGCTTTAGACCAAGCGCTATCCCTAGACCAGGGGAAGGGGAATATGTACGCATGAGTTTGTTTGTTGGGTGGGATGAATCGGCATGGGCGCTTTTCCGTCAATTTGGCAGCTATCCTGTGTGGGTTAGGGGGTACGGTACCCATCCAACCATGCCAATTGGTATTTAGCCTCGAATGCTGCTATCCAACGAAGCATACGAATTAGGATTTAGCGGAACGGATTCCTTCCAACGGCTCATCGCGGATGTCAAGGGTACGGGTGAAATCTATTCAATGGTTGTATTGGCAAGGCATGCTTGTGATTGCCATGTTCCGAGAAGAGCACGGCTAAGGGCTAAGCAGACAAGGCACGGGTCCTATCCGCGGATTCGCAATAGTTGTAGTTCCTCGAAAGGACATCGTTCGCTTGCGGCTGAAGTGGAGATACGGCAGTAGTTCCTATCCGGTTTTCAACGGCTAAGGGTCGGTCCATAGAACCCTCGGTTTCGGCTTTCCTACTCGGCTTTTCCACGACTTGGATCGTATAATGATGATCGGAACTGAAAAAGAATAAGATAGGCGAGGAATTTCCTTCAATCGGTTAGAAAAGCTAGAATAGTAGTCCAAGCATCCTGGTTGTCAATCAATAGAATGAAACTGCAAACACAAGAAGGAAACTGTCCATAGTCCTTAGTTCAATTGAATAGGTCAATTCAGGAAAGGGTATCTCAACTCCGATGTTCTTCCCTCCCCGAGAGGAAACAATATCTGTCTCTAGAACGATAGAGTTCCCTGTTGGTTTCATTGCTTTGGAGTACATGTACAGTTTACCTGTAATACCTGATCCTTTACGTATTATCGATTGATAGCATAGCATGGATGAGCCAACTCCTCAATGCCTGAGAGAGGAGGAATGCGATGCTGTGTCAAAGAAATGTCATAAAGTACAGTGCCCAGCGAAAGAAGTATGGTATGCTATTTCCCCTACTCGAGGAGAAGTATTAAGGAAAAGAAAAGATAAGGAAGAAAGTAAGCACTAATATTGCAGGTATTCTCTAATTGTTGGTAAAAGGTATGCGTATACTTAAATTGAATTGATCATCCCCATGCTTCAAACCAATAGCATAACCCCTTCCAGTTCCATCTCATATCTTGGGCTTAGGGGAAATGGGGCACTCTAGAAAGGATACCGAAGATTTCTACAGGTTGATCAACAAGTAAATCCTCCCGGATATGAAAAGACAAGATCAATATGTCAGCTAGCTTACTAATACGGCAGCTGCTTAAACTCATGCTGTACCTACATATCTCATTTGGCTATCCTTACCTATTGGCTATCCCAGGTGACCTTACACCTAATGGACTAATGCCAAGCTTGAAACTCCTATGTAGAGGGAGCTATCTCGCCTATGTTTACGTTGCAATGCTACTCCTCTGTTCTGTTTCTAGTGCGGTTATGTGTATTACAAGTTTTAATAAGAGCGCACTACTCATCCCTTGGGAGATGGAGCGTTGAGTTAAGTAGTAGTTGTATCTAGCGTTTAAGTAAGTCACTTATAAGAAAGTTAGCTTGTCGTTTCACTTGCTTGAGTTATCATTTCAGTACTATATAGCAACATAGAAATGAGATTGAAAATCAGCTATTCTCCGTTCCTGATACCCATTAAGGGCATCACTCACTCCCTTGAGGGTATACAAACCTATTCAATATGTCATTTCCGAAACCGTACCCCCTGCTCAATCTTAGACACTGTGGCTACGTGCCTTCAAACCACTGGGGGTTCTGTCTTATGTCAGCCGACAGGACTTCTAGAGCCAAGGCAAGGAAACATAACTTCCACATCCTCTGTTCACACTACCTGGATTGGAATTGGTTCTATCGAGATATACAGACTTGAAACTGGAATTTCTTGGTGCTCAACTGCTTATTCTGCTTTTCCTGGTACCGGTAAAGATAGATAGAAAGCGCATTCAATCGAGAAAAGGATCAACTGATCCACCTCTTGACTTTTTTGTTTTTTATTCGGCTGTTTCAGCATAGGTTGGGTCATCAAGTTGCGGGTCTCCGGTTGCAGGCAGGTCCAGTTGCGGGTTTTGAAGCGCCTACCAACTTAATGACGATGGCAACAGGTTTCGCTTCTGCAGCGGGCATATTATCAGCATCAGCCATAAAATCTAGAGATCGCAATGCGTTACCCACTTTTGGATCCGTAAAACGGAGAACATCAGTCGGGCACTCCACAGAGGGACTTTCCTGAATTAGTGATACGAAAAAGTAAACGAATAAATGCGGGAAAAGCAAGAAAACGTATGCGCAGGCGCAAGGGAATGAATATCAAATATTATCGGGACCCAATCGAATATGAAAGAAAAAAAGGGTTGATCGCCCTCCGATCTTTCCTTTGAACGAGCAGTTAGCGAAGCGATGAAAGTGCTTCTTTCCCGGGTGCTGGGTTTCCGGCATTCAAGTTGCAGTTTCTGGCATGTGTTCGTAAACGCATGAAATCGGGTGAGCCCCGACCTTTTAGTATAAAATTTTTTTCACGCACTTCGCTTCCCAACTTATCTAATTCATCTTGGCACTTCAAGCGACTTAATAACTCGGTCAACTCTTTTCCCGCTTTCCTGCACGTGCCAAAGCTGCCAACACGCCCTGCTCACGACAAGTATTTGGCTCTCAAACCTAACTTTCATATTCCCCGAAAGGCGGGTCTGGGTTAATGAGGGAAGACCCAAGGGCGTACCTCAAAGTGGAAAGGCGAAAATCACGTATTCTACGGAGATTGGCTTCACCGCGGAATACTCGTACGAGTCTGCCGAACCTGGATGGCTTGAAGAAAGCAATTCCGTTGCTCAAGTATTCCATTGCCCTTTTACCTGCTCGCGGCAAGGGCAAGTCTTTCTATTTAGATAGTTCGCAAACCTCACTATAGACATATATATCGTTGGTCTCGTCTCGTGAGTTAACACATTTGCTTGCTAGCGAGTGAAGTGATCCCCTTCTTATTTTAGTACCTTGCACGAATGATAGAAATGAAAATGGAAAATGTTTTAATGTTTGATGACCAGCGTACTACTTGCCACGGTCCTTTGTTTGAAAGTCAGTGAGTGAGCCCATCCGTATTGTCTTCATGCCAGAATGGGAACTAAGAGCTGCGGCTTTTGATCCCGGGAGGAGCAGAATGGCTATGTGCCTTTTGTCCGTCCTCACCTGTACACTTGTGTGATTAGACTCCCCTACTTTCCTGCCAGAATCGGTTGCCTGAATACCTTTATCCTCACCGGAAAATAGAGTCTACCTTTTTCAGTTATCAAATCAACTAGGGATAGCCTATTGATGTGAAGATTAACTTATAGCATCAGTACTTTTATTAATCCTCGAGGGGCGAATGGCGGATGGTCGGCAATGAAAAAAATAGCACTTCATAGGTGATCTGAGAATAGCTAGAGTGAAAGTTTTCCTAAAGACGCAAGAGCTTGATCGCTAGGCGGGCCGGTAGAATCTATGGACCGAAGGTTCCACGCTACACTTATGAAGGACAAGGCTATTCGAAATATGTAAGTCGGCGAAGTCAAAGAGTCCTTTTGAAGGGGTTGTACAGAACACTTACTTTTGGTTTATGAGCAACTGTTATCCGCTGAGGCCCCCTATGCTATGCGGATATTTTCCATTGTTTGGTCACTAATGAGCTACCTGCAGGTTTGTCAAAGGCTAAAAGGGAAAAGGCACGCAGCGGTGAAGCCCATTACTCTGTATGGGATGATCCTTACCTTTGGTGGCATTGTGCAGATCAGGTGAGAAGAAAGAACTTCCGATAATGAAAGAAAGGCCTTTTAGCAGGCAACTCATCAAAAGCTATTCCTCTTAACCCTAGTAGCCCTAGCTATCTAATGCATACTTTCCAAATGGCCCTGGCCTATAACGGCAAATCACTAGCGCATGACTTGAAATTGAGTTAGTTAGAGAGCATTAATTACATCACAAATTCCACCTAGGGATTCCTCTATAAAAAAGAGTAATCTTTTTCTTTATATAACTAGAGATGTAGCGACGAGCCAGCTTGGATGTGACGAGCAAGTATTTATAATTACGCATGAAAGCTAGTGTACAGAAATATCCCGGGGGAAAAGAATAAGTATGCTTCACCTATCTTTCAAAGGGCATACCAGGTAATAAGCTAGAAAGCAAGTAGCCCAGGAGGAAAGCTTCTAAAAAAGAGTTGTCAGAAAAGTTAGCCCGATATTGAATAGTTGCTTGGTTAAAAACAACCAACACTATACAGAGCATACAGCCGGCATTTGAAGGAAACTAAAGAAGCAAGAAGAAGGACCTTTCTGGCGCTTGTAGTATGGCCCTTTCTTCACATCTAATTGGTCTGGGATAGGTGCTTGACTTAATTACTTCCAGCCTGATAGATGGCGTTCATTTTCTTATAAGCACCTCTCTATTCAAGATGCATTCAACATGGGCAGCAGATTAAGTGATTTATTATTGTCCCTTCTTCTAGAGGAGGTGATACATCATATTGTGACAGTCCATATTCCATGCTTTGCTGGTGAGAAAGATAAACTACTCAGGATCCCCGACAACCATGACATCTTCTCAAAGAGATCCGCTTTTGATGTTATCAGAAGGCCAACGGGTGATTCCACTCTCCTCGCTAGCGTCGATCGGTATTCTATTACGAAAGAGCCTCTTCTTCCCCCCAGGAAGATGGGCATAATCATATTCATTTCATTTTCAGGCGAGCTCTTTGCCTATCGACTACGCTTGCCATATTGCTTAACGGCGTACTCTATTCCGCCTACAGACAAGTCCTATACTTAGCTTCCTTATTTGATTATTGGTCTTGTTGTTCTCGGACCTTGTGCCTAAGGCTCTCACTCGCGATACTCACCGGGCGATAGATAGTCACCTGAGCCAAGAAAGTAGATGAAATTGAGAATAGAATGAGAATGGGCTTTCAGCTTTCATAGATCTTTCCTCTCAAAAGAGGTGTTACCTAATCCACTATGTCCTTTGTTTAATACTGCGGTAACCTGGAATTTCAAACCTTTTTTCTACCCTCGCCACTTCTTTCGCTGACCCTATCCACCTCCTTTGCGGAATACCAGATCAAGAGATGAATTAGCGGATCACAGGGCTAAGTCGAAGCATGCCAGAACCTTCTTTAGTAGTGAGCCGTACCGACTAGCTCCTAGCAAGGGCTTCAAGATCACAGTAATGCCTGCAAAAATTTCCTTGGGTACGAATGTCATGTTCAAAGCAGGTTTCTCTAGACACCTTGGAAAAGATCACTGACGAGCTCAATCTCAAAGTGTGAATGAAATTATCAGTTTCATCCTCTTTATGAGCCTGAGATCATATGGGTCAACAATTCTCATTTCTTATTATAGAAAGCCCTTCTCAAGGAAGTGAACCACTCAATCTGAGCCAGCGGATTCTCATTCAGCTGTGCCGGTGCGCAAAGCAAGCACGTTTAGACAACGATGTCCAATCTTTGGTCTTCCCATTAAGGGCTGACTCCGCTAGGCAAGAGGACTACTACTGGGATTATTCTATTACTAATTGATGACTTGGGCTCTTCTTTCTCCACTACAGATATTGACTGACCTGTTGATAGTATAGCGGGGGCAGTAAAGAGGAAAGGAGGAAAAAGAAGTAGAGTTAGGTTCTGTTCTTGTGTGTAAGCCCTCGGTCGATTCGTCTGCTCATTCGCAGCGTATGATTCTTATCCAATTGCTTCTTCTGAAAACGCGGCGTCGGTTAATCTTTCTTATTCTCCCTTCGGGGCTCCTCATGTTGCTACTAATAGAAACAGTTCGGACCTTGCTCATACAATCCTCGGGACTACTATTGGTTAATCTTTGTCCTCCCTAGGGAAAGTAAAAAGACGAGACTTTTTGGGAAAGACAGGGTTAGCGCCCTTTGGTTGGCGGAAGCGAGAATCATCTTTTTATTTTTTGAAGTTCAATTTCTATCAGAGGACAATATGAATATTATACCATGTTCCATTAAAACACTCAAGGGGTTATACGATATATCGGGTGTAGAAGTAGGCCAACACTTTTATTGACAAATAGGAGGTTTCCAAATTCATGCCCAAGTACTCATCACTTCTTGGGTCATAATTACTATCTTGCTAGGTTCAGTTATCATAGCTGTTCGTAATCCACAAGCCATCCCGACCGACGGTCAGAATTTCTTCGAATATGTCCTTGAGTTCATTCTATGTCCTTGAGGTAATACCTTTGAATAGCGCTGAAGATATCATTGCTATAAATTGAAAGAATAGAGTGAGATTTGTATTTGAACTAGCTAAGGCATACTTCACTGAACTCCTGCTTTCCAGTCTGCGCTTCGTTTCCTCTCGGTCGAGTAAGATTCCCTTAGCTTTGATTTGCTTCCATCTTTCTAAACTCTGTTGTCTTGGAAAATCAAGTATCATGTTGCTCCTCGGAAAACACGTATAGTAGTCTCATTGGTCAAAGTAAAGTCGATGGGACGCTCCAGTGTATGCGTTACTGTACTGGGAAGCTAGCATTTTGTTTTGTCATGGCGCAAAAGCAGATATGGTCCGGTATTCCCTTGTTCCCCGTATTGGTTATGTTCTTTATTCCTCGTCTAGCATAAACTAATCGAGCTCCGTCGTCTAGCATAAACTAATCGAGCTCCGTCTGATCTCCCTGTTCCGCATGGCATGAAAAAACCAATCAAATGTTCGTTTCCTTGGAAAAACCGAGGCCGGATGAGATCAGTCTCCCTTTCTAGGAGCAGAGCTTTAAAAAAAAGTCTCCCTCCCATCTATATATGTTAGATAATATATAGAATTACAGTCCCCCTCCCATCTATATATGTTAAAAAATCTATATATGTTAGATAGAGTTACAGTCCCCCTCCCATCTATATATGTTAAAAAAAATTTAGTGGGATCTTCGTGGAGGCTCTAATAGTCTTCACGTACGCCCCCATGCTGGATCCGGCCCTGTTTGCTTGGGTGAAGTTATTGGGAATGTGAATTATGGTGTGAATTAATGTCTCCACATATTTTGTGTCCATGTCTGTATTCTTGTTCGTCCAATGTCAGATCATTCGGTGCTCAAAGACGCTTGGCCTCGAGGGCTACAGGAGGCGGGGCCAGTAACGGAAATTTTAGCACGACGATAAATAGGGTATTGCAAATTTGGCTGTACACCCATTAAGGTATTACAATGGATCTCTTCATCTTCTGATAGGTAGCAACTAAATATTGTGATGCGCAAGAGTCACAGTTGGCACCGCTAGATCGAGGGGTTGACGACAGCAGCCTCCTCAACATCAACTTCAGGCCATGTGGTTACCTCAGAAAATGAGAATTGGTTGGTGGCGCCAAAGAAAGATGCAACTCGCAACAGGCAGCATTGGGAAAGCATGCTCTCTGCATCAACCGACTCTGGCAAAGGAGGTGTGCAAGTTGGGAGGAAGTCCACCTTATGGTACGTAGGTTTGAAGATCGAATGCGCAGCTCTGCAGAATATAAACCTGCAAAAACAACCGAAATGAGCTTTAAAATGCTACACGTTGGCATATCAAGTATGCATATTAGGGAACAGCTTACATTACGCAGAATATAAGGAATATTAGCTCAACACAGTATGAGGGGAACAGCTTATAAAGTGAACAAACGCTCATTATTGAGAAATTAGTAGATAAGAATCATGTTAAAGTTGATGTCCATACAGAACTCATGCAAAAGGTTGGAAGGTGACCTGAGAAGAAGCCGCCTCAAGAGTGGATCGCCTAAAACTTCAACCCAAACAGGATGAAGTGAAGATGATGCAACCAAAGTAGTGGCCCATTCATTTAAGGACAATGATAGTAACTCTTCAGCTTTGTTATAGGTATCCTAAAAAAAGTTTATGTCAAAGCTCAATATAAAAAAAACTTCTCTTGCTCAGAGAGAAAATTGTTAACAAAAACTAAAAGCAAGTACCCTATCAATGTCGACCCCATTATTGCCAATCAGATGGCAGAAAGCTTGCAATGGAGCTGTGAGAAACATAGTAAATTGACTGCCAATCTGCCGTACAGAATCCCCACTGAATCCTGCCGAGGAAGATCGGCAACTTGGAGAAAGTAACATGGCCGTTGTCTCCCCTTTTTCAAACCCATGAATTGACTGCAATGCTTAATTTGAAAAAATTAGAGGGGATCAACGTACTGACAGCACTAACAATAAATGGCATGATGCCAACCAGCAGCCTACAGTAAAAATATGATGTATTCCATCGTAATCTAAGAGGTGCATAGTCAAAAGTAAAATGAGGAATGCCAATAGAATGGCACTTGGATAAGTATAATGCATGATTTTACACAGAAGTAAACTAAGAAAAGCTTCAACCTAAAAAATTATAAAAACTATAAGCCTGTCTATGTGCAGATCCAAGCACATGTGCTTTCTCTCAAAAAGCATTACAGGATTCAGTAAAACTGTTCATCACTCATGGATAACCCACTAAAGAAATATTCTTCAGTCTTCGGTCCCTCGCTAGCCAGAATAAATTAATATAAGTGACCCATAACAAATACTCCCTCTGTCTCAAAATATTTCTATCCAGATTCGTTGTACTAGATTATGTCTAATCATGTACTAGGTTGTTATATTTTAGGACGGAGGTAGTATTGAATAATGATGGTTGCTTGGGATAAAAAAATAAGATTAAACAAACCTGCCTTGAATGAATAGCTGGCATTGCTGTCGATCACCAAAAAGAGTGGTCTTCTTGTAAATGGAATCAGATCACAAGGGTATATACAGTTTGAACCTAGATGTTTTGAACATGTGTCAGAAATAACATACTTCTTTCTAGGAAAGTTGAGTCCATGTAAGGGCAACTTCAAGGATGCCATAAACCTAACCAAGAAGATAATCTAATTAAGCCAGCATTGTGAATATACCTTCACCTTCACGGCAGCCTAGCCATAGACGAGGTCCATTGTCTTCATTTACATTGATGGTACTAGTATTAGATATATCAAACTTATTCAAGCTGCTCACAACCATCTCATTTGTATCAGGGCAAAATCCAGAAGATCCCACCTCGCCTGAAAGATAAGAGAGTGTTGATCGGAATGTGCTCCCAACAGACGATATATTACAAATAACATTTTAGTTAAATGCCTACAGCACCTACCTGCAGCTGAAAGGTATACTAACATCATACCATTTGACGGGAGCTCCTCACATTTGGTGGCAAGGACCTAGATTACAAACATAACAGATAACAATTGACTGATCATGCTTTCACCAACAATAATTTCCTGGTTGTATAACTATTTTGCATCAAAGTGGTATTGGAAGATTTATAGTCAAAAGTACTACAATATTCTACATTTAGGGCTATTTACTTTTATATTGCCTAAAGATAAAC
The DNA here is from genome assembly GCA_000338895.3 of Oryza meridionalis. Lineage (NCBI taxonomy): Eukaryota > Viridiplantae > Streptophyta > Magnoliopsida > Poales > Poaceae > Oryza > Oryza meridionalis. The sequence continues at coordinate 23,448,756 of CM002532.2, read as the reverse complement.
ACAAAATCATATCCATTTAAGTCAAAATCAACAACTATTCATGAATGGAGAGGTAGCATACGATACAAGATAATATATGATTAACAAAAACATATAGCCCTCTATTATCCATGTTAAATAAAAAGGAATTATAATATACAAGGGAGTTGTGTAAAGCAGTCCAAAAATTTCAATAATCCCTATTAAATATAGGTGGACAGGATGTAGTCAATCTAGAAAGTTTTTTATTTTTATTTAATTTTTTTGTTAACTAATATAGAACCATGGTATGAAAGAAATTCCAAACAAAAAACAATACACTGAACAGATGTTATGGCTTGGAGGTGGCCCCAAGCTGCATAACGCATACCCATGCTCAACTGGAGGACCTCGCTTGCCCAGAGCCGTCATGTCATAGAGAGAGAGAGGATAGAGTTTACAGATTAATCTCAGCTTGCTTTATTCCGTGGATTGCTTGGTCTTATAAGGCTTGCAACGATGTAACTAATTGTTAAACAAAAGGGATAACAAACATGATCTATGTGATGAATAAGAAAACCAAATGCAAGAAACAGATGAATCTTGGCTCTCCTCACCTAGCCACTTCACGCACAACACAAAGCAGAAATCAGATAGTCTCATCCCTCTCCCTTCCAGGTATAGACAAGTGGTATGCCTATTGCTACCAGTGTAGTATGGAAGTCAAGTATATACAAGTGGTATGCCTACTGCCAGCCAGTGGGTGTGGAAGTCAATGTCCATGTGATGGGTCAGACAGGATTCTGTTGTTACCATGTAGGCCCAAGTCATCATGTCCACAAGAAGCATGGTTCCTTGTTGTTATGCAATAACAATAGTTAGTGGTGTGGTTCTCCGAAATGGTTACCAAAAGAGTAGTTTTGTCGTCAAAAGTTTACTGGTCCATTAATACCAATATTATTGGTGTAGACATTAGACAATCAGATGTATGCCACCAAGCAGATTCATTGTGCATTTCAACCTCATGTCATGAACTCGGGAGGAATCAAGAAGATCATTGGCATGCTTTCTTGTCAGAATAATTAAATCAATTAGTTAATACTAGTAATATAGTTTTTTTGTTCTCATGGAATTTCCTACGTTGTCAATTGTTATACTAGCCCATTACTGAAACATCCAACAAGTTAAACTAGCTCATCTTAAGGTGAACTAAATGCAGCAGAAATGTGTCAATTGCCAATATTATTTTTCAGGGGAGTAGTAACATGCAAGCACCAAAAACTTCTTCATATGGTAACTGTCTACCATAGTGATATCCCTTTTTTTTCAAACTCTGATGATTATACTAGTAGATAACTATGGTGTATGAAATACATTTTAAGATTGCATGCATTCACTAAATCATAGGATAAGACAGTAAGTCAAGCATCAAATGAGGAAGAAGAGACTTACTGTTAGGAAATGAGTCACTGAGGGGCGATAGAGAATTGTTTTAAGTGGGTTTGGAGGCAGCGCAGCATCTCTCAGATCTTTTAAGAGATTGGGATGATTTTGTCCACTTTCATCGCGGCTACTGTAACCATTAGTTAGTGCAAAAGAACCGCATGGTTCCCATTCGAGGCATTGAAGCATTCTGAAAACATCTATGGTGAGGTCTGTAAATTTGATCTGAGTGGAACAAACATAGCGAGGCAACTCCTCATTATTTTTGTTGTGTTAAAAACAGTAAAAGGAGAAGGTGAGAGACAGAGGAAGCATTACCCTACCTCGTTTTGATAGTAGCTGCATAGCATGGCATCAGTTAAGACCAGACCTCGCTTCTTGACGGTAGGTGGGACGGTAGGAAGAGTATCAGGGGAAGGATCAAATGCGTAGCTGTACCTGAGTGGTCTCATGTTGATAAAGGGGGAGTCAGCTCTGAGAAACCTCGCGATTTCTTGGACGACGTGCTTCCACTCCTTGTATTCGGCTTCCTGCAAGCAAGCAAGATGAGAAGGCCAAGCAAGATTTGATGTGGGATCAAAGAAGCAGTGGAATCGAATCGAATCATAGATACTTGGAGGGTCTTCTTGGAGTCGTCGAGGAGCGTGCGGATGTGGGTGGTGAGGCGAGGGACAGTGTCGGCGCGCCTGGTGAGTAGAAGCGCAACGAGGAGGAACCTGGCGAGGAAGCGGAGGTGCTTGGTGGGGGCAAAGAGATGGTCGGCGGCGTCGGCGAGGAAGTAGCCGCGGTCGAGGACGGCGTGGTAGAAGACGAAGGCCTCGGAGAGGAGGGCGGTGTCCGAGGTGCGCTGGTACTGGGAGTAGTAGAGGTGAGCGATGCGGGCGGCGATCTCACCGACCTGCCATCGGCGGAGCCCGGCGTCGAGGAGGCGGTGACGGTGCTCCTGCTGCATGCGCCACAGCTGGGTGTAGATGCGGAAGGCCTTGCCGTATTCATCGGGCTCCCGGCGGCCGAAGAGGGGGAGGTCGCGCACGCGGGCGAAGCGCCGGTCTGCCTTGTCCAGCAGCGACCAGAACTGCTCGGCCGTCCCGCCACCGCCGCCGCCGCCGCCACCTGCTTGGGCTTGGGATTGGGGTTGGGGAGCTACAACTTGGTGCGGCGACGACGCCATGCCGAATCCAATGGGTCCTCCCCCTCTTCCTTTTTGGTCTCCTCTCCTCTCCTCTCCTCTTGTGCCATTCTCAACCGTCCAGACCCAAGCCCATAGTTCATTTCAGCCCTGTCCACGGCGGAATAAGTTCACTTTGTGACCCTCAAGAGTGATCTAAATCTAATCTGTGATCCTAAACCACAAAACCGGATATCTCAGCCCCCTAACTCTCAAAACCAGTGTAATTTGACTCCCTCGGTGGTTTTGGAGGGCGGTTTCGCTGATGTGGCGTCTACGTGGCAGTATTGACTCGGTCGTCTTTCCACGTGGCGTTGACATGGCACTTAGGTGGCATTAGAAATAAAAAAAATATGTGGGACCCATTTGTCATTCACCAGAAGATGGATGGGACCCACTAACATGTGGGGGCCACATAAATCATCCTCCTCCCCCTCTTTCTCTCTCTCTCTTCCGTTCGACGAGTGGTGGACGGGAGCCGGCAGCGGTGGGAGGGCGGTCGGGCGAGGGCCAGTTCCCCTAGTGGGAGGATGAGGGGAACGGCGACGGCGGCTCGTGGCAGTGGGAGGACGAGGGGAACAGCGGCGAACCTCACTCCTGGGGAAGACGCTGCTCCGATGACGCCACCATGAGCCAATGGTGGGGAGCAAGCAGGCATCGGGGGAGGAAGATGGAGGACGGGATGGTGAGCTCGAGCTCACCGATTCCAATCCCCTCTCTCTCGCCTCCGTCTTCTCACCGGCTCTCGCCTGCTGCAACACCTTCCTTGCCGTAGCCAAGACGATGAACCCGAGTTAGCCGGTGGTGGCGACACAAATCAGCACGTGGGGATGAGGCAGGGGAGAAAGAGATTGGGGCGGTGGATACCGAAGTCGATGGACCAGCCATGGCTCGACCCTGCCCTTCCTCCTCCTCCCCTTACTCCCCGTTTCCTTGCTCACGCTTGCAGGAGAAGGTGATGAAAGCCATAAGCCTAAAAGGTATCGAGATCATTCACTTCTCATGTGTTCTTGTTGTTCGTCAGAGACGCTAAATTTTGCAGGATTTTGTGTTTGTGTGCATGGATTTTGTGTTTCGTCAGAGATGCTAAATTTTGTGTTTGTGTGCATGGATTTTGCAGGCGTGCTGAGGAGACTGAGATCAACCCGTCACTCGACAAGGTGACCATTGTCGGTGACGTGGACAACAGGGTGCTCATCAAGAAGATCTCGAAGGTCGGCAAGATAGCCGAGGTGATGGCGCCGCCGCCGCCGCCGCTGTCACCGGCTGCGCCTACGGAAGAAGGCAAGAAGAGCGATGACAATGGCAGCGAGAAGCCGACCTCGCCGGTGGATGAGAAGAGCGCGCGCAACGACGAAGGCAAGGACGGCAAAGGCGATGAGTCGCCAGCGGCGGTGGCGGCGTGCAACCGTGAATGCAGCAAGTGCACGGCCAGGAAGGAAGCCGCTGCATGTGCCGACGAGGCTGACCGTGTCGGTGGGAAGACGGCGTCGTCCAAGGACAACACTGTCGCCGCCAGCTCCCGCCCACCGCTGGCCCCCGTCCGCCGCCGCATCCCACGGCTACCGCTCGCCGAAGGTTAATGAAGAGAAAAAGAGAGAGAGGGGGGAGGATGAAGAGAGGATGATTTCTGTGGGCCCCACATGTCAGTGAGCCCCACACATACATTTGGTGAATGACAAATGGGTCCCACACATATTTTTTATTTGTAATGCCACCTAAGCACCACGTCAACGCCACGTGCAAAAAGACCGAGTCAATATTGACACGTAGGCGCCACGTTAGCGAAACCACCCTCCAAAACCGCCGAGGGAGTCAAATTGCACTGGTTTTGAGAGTTGGGGAATCGATATATCCGGTTTTGTGGTTTAAGGTCACGGATTAGATTTCGATCAGTATTGAGGGTCACAAAGTGAACTTATTCTATCCACGGCCCACTAAGGCCCTGTTTAGATTCCAACTTTTTTCTTCAAACTTCCAACTTTTCCGTCACATCGAACTTTCCTACACACACAAACTTCCAACTTTTCCGTCACATCGTTCCAATTTCTTCAAACTTCCAAATTTAGCGTGGAACTACACACAGCCTAAGTGTAGTTAATGTTAATTCTCTCTTCTCTCGTAAAATCATATCACCTCAATTGTTTTTAGTCTTTAGATGATTCATCGTCTTTGGATGATTTATCAAGGGTGTAAATTACATCTCTTCCCCCAAAAGACACATCATACAACCCAATCATTTATAACCTTTAGATCTCTACTATTATAAAAATTGAAGATGTTTTTGCCGGTACTTTGGTATATCATTGTTGACGGTCGTTATCGATCAGTTTCGACCGTCAATATTACCAAAATAAAGGAGAACCAGTGATGCTTGCAATGCATAAATATGTTAGAACAATAATATTCCACTAGTATTAGGTTTACTAACCTTTTGCAGAGAATGACAATAAAGTGGAGGAGAATCGACATCAACTCAAACGATAAATCAATCGGACGATGTCGAGAGATAGACTTATGTATGAATGGGCCAAGAACTCAGAATTGACATGACACAATGTGCCAAATTCACAAGTCTACAGAGGAGAACAACAGAGGAGGCCACCTACCGAATATGGGCCAGGTTGGGCCGGCCCCTGGTTCGGCCTCGGCCGAACCTCCCGTGGAACCGATGGATGCAGGGTTTGGATGGACAGCTGGGATTGATCCTCAATGACGGTTGGAGGATATTACCGACCATTCCAACCGTCATTACCTGCCTATAAAAGGAGCTCCTCTTCTCACTTCACACACACACCTCAAGCAAGAGCTCTTTCATTTCCCTCAAGTTTAGTTTAGTAGTATCTAGCTGGTGGAATAGAATTAGAATAGGAGTCAGGAGTCCGGAAGCCTTCGGAAGAGTTCGGGTATGGCTCTAGCAGCTTTCCTTTCCTCTTTTGTAAGCTTTGTACTTTTATTAGAATACTCTTCTATATACATTTATGGTATTGAAATACTTTCCGAGTATATGAGTACCAACTTTACATTATGTTCTTGTTATACTGAATGTACGGCTAGCTTATCTGGGAGATGCTTTGGTGCGGGTATAGTGTTTGCTTATGCAAGTACTCTATGTCATGACGATGATATTAGAGTAGTATTGGTAGTTTATACATGGTGTCTAGATTATGGGATATCATTATTTGGGGTTATATATTGCGGATGAGAGGTGGGCCGCTGATGGTAACAGCTCAGTACCGGTATTCCTCCGCGCCTATATATAATCCTAAGTTAATTTCCTGGGGAGGGTATTCCTCCATATTTAGCCCCGGTTGGATGGTCATGACGGGCTGTCGTAAGGAACTCGGTAGTCAGGGGTGGCTTCTCAAAGTACCAGGAGGGCATCGGATAGAGGGTATATATTAGCTAGTATATCAGTTAACTAGAATGTATGTATACTATGTATATTAGAAGTATAGGAATAGATTTCCTTTCTCTTTTCTTTCCACCTAGCTTAGATAAATTATTACGATGATGAGTAGAAATGCTTGTGTGTCACTCTATCCTTGGATTATCTTAACCCCTGCTTAGAATATGATTATCACAAGTAATATATAAATTATTAGTTGAGTTCTCTCTACATGATCTTCCAACCGGATAAAATAAATACGATACCCTTGGAACACTCTCGGGTGAAATGCTACAATGGTATATCCGTGCGCCTGCGAATGAACTCTGTAACCATAATATACCAGAAGTGTTTCTGCGCCATTGCTGGGAATTATGTTTCTAGTAACGTTGTTAAGAAATACCAACAATCATCTATGTATGAGTTGGTTTTAAGTTTGTTCGCTTTTGGTAATACAGATCCGTATTTAAGTTGGGTTTTAAGTTGTTTTCTTTTAGAAATACAGAAGGAGTCGTATAAGAAATCTCTTTAAAAAAACTCGCATGCTTACCTGAGATTATCGAATTCCTAATTGTAGCTTATGGTTTTCTAGAAAAATATATATCCAAGTGAATTCTCAGAGTGAATTTCACCTTAATTAACTAAACCATATTACAATAATAAGATTAAAATATGCTTCACCTGTTGCAACGCACGGCCATTTTTTCTAGTAATTGATAAAGGTACAAAAATATATATATGCATAAACACATATAAAATCGTATAGTAGATAATAAAGAAAATTTTCCCGCAGCAACGTGCGGGGTACCCATCTAGTTTTTCTCTGAACTAGTACTAGTAGTACGTTCATTAAAGTCATCCTCCTCCACACCTTAGAGCATCTCCAATAGACTAAGTCCCTAGACAGATTTTTGGGTTGAAGGGAGAAAAATCGAGGTCCAACATGGCACTTAGAGCATCACCCAGAGATTACGTATAATCTCACTCCAAACATTAGTTTTTGGTTTTCCTAAACTGAAAATAGGAAGCTAAAAAACTGATCTCTCAAAGAGAAAACCTAAATTCTCTACTAAACTATCAACACATTCTCCCATTTTCCTCCCTCTCGCGCGCATGTGGAAGGAGTGGCACTACCTCCTAGCGCGAGATTGGGGATGGACGAGGGCGTCAGTTTTTCCTTTTTCCCGTATATCAACATAGCATATTTTTCGGGGAAGGGACTCCAAAAATCATGCAAGGGAGTAGGGGATCTGTTAGAGTGTTTTTTTTCCACTAAAATCCCTTAAATTAGTTTTAGGATAAAATAGAAGGACGTTGGTGATGCTCTTATTAAAGAGCGCAAAATAGGAAGGAACCCAAATCCCTTTCCCTAGCCCCCAATCATGGGGTTCTACACTAGCCCCCATCTCTTTTTTTTGGCACGGGCGAAAAATCTCTAGCATGCACTTCTCCTGTCGTTTTCACGCCCTCACTACACCGCCACTGCCCTTCTCCTTTGTTGCACTGTCGGACATCGTCTGATCATCTTACCGTTCATATTTGTAGAATATGTTGTTTTTAAATTATATAATGCTTGTGAACTAGCATATGTGTGTGATTGTGGAAATTGAGTTTTATTATGCATTTTGCAATGTTGAAAAAATTGAATTTAATTTAAACCGTGATCTTCATAATTGTAAATTTGAATATGGTTGAATTCTACGTGTTTGAATTATTTATATTTGAATTATTCCAGAGTTAAACTAGGTATAAATATAATGTCTATACTAAAATAATAAAGAGAAAGATAATTGGGGCCTAAGAAATAGGAGTTATTGCTAAAATTTAAGTCATTTTTTGGATCCTCGGAAAATGGAGGCAACCCCAATTAGGTCTAGGGGCTTTGCAATAGGAGATGCTCTTACCAAACCACCCTATCTCTCCCACGCTATCGTCCCCTCCCAAATTAACCGACCAATAAAACCATTCAAGAAAAACTAAACCATACAAAACCATTCTATCATATTATATTTTTACAGTAAAGAGGGAGCTTTATTAATGACTGAGCAAGATTATTGGCGCACATGTTCTTTCTAATTCCATTACAACGCAAAGACACTAACGGCGAGTTGACTTGGATTATTACTAATGTCATGTAGTGTAAAACAAGATGAGTTATTAACGCATGAATAATTTAATATTAGTTATTACAAACTTAAAAATGGGTTTGTTTGATTTTTTTAAGAAAACTTTTATATAAAAAGTATTTAAAAAACACACCGTTTAATAGTTTAGAAAGTATGCTCACAGTAAACACGGGAGTAGCAAAATCCAAGCTCACTTTCAAACTCATGTAACGGCAATGGCATAGAAACGGATGTAAAATTCCACCAAACGGCAAATACGGAATAGAAAAATTTTAATGACATATAAGAAAACAGGTGGACTTTGAATGATAAATAAGGAATAAATTTGCTCGAAGGGATATGGAGGTATATCGATGTAGGGTTTAGAAGCATCCGGAGATCGGCAAGTAGGAGGGACGTAGCTGGCGGCGTGTGTCGTGGGGCCTAACCCACAGTCAACGGGGAGTGAGAACCCCTCCCCGTGAGAATGGAGATTCGGTCAGGGGGTTTGTCGGCGCCTGGACGGCGGTCATGCCGAGATGGTGTCACACCCTAAAAATCTTAATTGTATAAATTATTGTTTAAATGGAATTATCAGAAATGATTTTTAAAAAGCCTAGAAGAAAAGATCTAATTTTAAATAATAAATTCCAATATAAAATTTGGCCAGATAAAATTTTATTAAATACTTTGCTTAATTCTATAATTCCTAGATTTTTCTGGGATTTATTTGAGCTAAGGAAGTATTTTTAATAAATGAAATTGCATTTCATGAATTATTTAAATTGAAAAAGGTTTTTAAAATTCTCTTTTGGCTTTGGGCCGAAAGTCGGCCCAAAACCTCCTCTCCCTCTCTCTTCGGCCCAAGCCGGCCCAGTCCGATCCACAGCCGAGCCGCCGCGCGCGCGTCCGCCCGCTGACAGGTGGGGCCCACCTGTCAGTCTTCGTCTTCCTCGCGCCGCCGCCCGCGCCCGAACCCTAGCGCCGCGCCGCCGCCGTCTCCTTCCAAATCCGGCCGCGTCTTTCCGTTTCCGGTGCAATTGTTTGAGGGGAAATGATCCTCGGGAGCTCCTCTATCTTTTCTCTTATGGAATCGACGGCTAATTCGGTTTGGAAATCCGTGGATTCGAGTTCGATTCGGATCGGTTTCTCTCCTCCGAACCCTAACCTTTCCATCGCCGTCGCCGGGCCGCCGTGGGCTTCGCCGCCGCCTTCCGACCCCTATAAAAGGATCCCCGAGCTCCCCTCTACCCGTCGCCGCCTTCGCCTTCGCCTCTCGTCACCCGAAGCGCTCTAGCGCCGTGTAGCCGTGCGCCGCCGTCGCCGCCGCCGCTCCAGCCGTGCGCCGCCGTCGCTCCAGCCGTCGCCATCGCCCGGGAAGGATCCCATCGTGGTCGCCGTCGCGTCGCCGTCCTCGTCCGCCCCTTTGCCGTCGCTGTAGACCGCCGGAGCATCGTCGCCGTCGTCAAGCCGAAGACCGCCGCCGCTTCAACCTCGCCGCCGTCGCCGTCCGGTCATCCTCCGCCGTTTCTTTGGTCACCGGTGAGTTTGCCGTGCCGTCCGCTACCCGTTGGTGCCCTCCGTTCGCGCCGCCGTGCCATCGTTCGCCGGCGAGCATGCGTGCCCGAGCCGCCGCCGGTGGTGACGTCACCGCCGACGTCATCGTCGCCGAGTTTCGTGAGCCGGCCGTGGGCCGATCGATCTCGGCCGTCCGTTTTGGTTGATTAGATCTCGGCCGTCCGATCCGTAGACCGCTGCCGTGGACCCAGTCCACCGCAAACCCTAGCCGCTGACGCAATAATTCCCCTTTTTCCTTTTCAAAAATAATTCATTATTGCGTCATAATTCAATTAAAATTTATATAAATGATTTAATCCGATTTAATCTTTAAAAATTCATAACTAATTCATCTTAGCTCGGATTTAGTTGGTTCAAGTCTCTAAATTTTTCTAAAATTGAGATCTACATGTTAAAAATATCCACATGTACTGTTCATGCTTGCTTATGTGCTGTTTTGGTGTTTTTGCTCTTTTCTGTTTAGAATCCGACGTTTCCGGAGAGTCCGTTTTCGCAGGAGAAGATTTAGAGGAATTCCAAGGCCAGCAAGGCAAGTCACACAGATCCTAATCAATCCTTTGAGCATGTTGATCCCGTTTAAAGCTATTGTTTCTATTCAACTAATGCATTTATTTTCGAATGTCATTGGGTGGAATTAACCTATTGTTTGTTATAGCCCCTTTTGTTCTTGATTATCTTATTCCTTGATACCTTGGGTTGTTATAACTTGACTAGTTGAGCTTTATATTGGTTCGACTAGATATTAGGTGTAATTGCTTAGCCATGCTTAGAAACTTTAGCACACTAATGGGATAACTTATGATTCACTAGTATTTAATGATGGCTTAATGATAGTTCACGATGGTCAATCGTGATTGGTTAATTAATTAATTTGCCAACTAAAACCTGATAATGGTGAGTTGTGAGTACATGGTTTTGATGGTCGTGCTCATAACAATTAAGGACCGGTTCACGAGTTTCGGTTGTGAAACATTAACCGTGCCAACTACAAGCCAGCGTGGGCAACGGCTTTACCTTTTGTATAGCATGGTCCATTGCGGAGCACCAGACTGAGAAGTGGCGGAGATAAGCCCACGGGGGTCGCTGGGGAGTCCATGCCTTGTTTATAAGGGGGTGATTATGATCCAGGAATGGTGCACTGTAGTGAATTGTGTGGTGCGAGGGGTAATGTCACAGCTCCTTTCCGAGGTACCGTGGTGGTATCAAGGCACATGGTGACATGTTGTGGGGCTGTGTCTTGTGGGTACAGTGGTACACCTCTGATCAGAGTAAAACTATTCGAATAGCCGTGCCCGCGGTTATGGGCGGGTCTAACAATGTCTTTCGTGATTAGTCTCACCCTTCACACCATAATGAAAGATACTATAACTGGTAATAATTGGTTATCTCTTGGTTTGGAATGGTATATTCCTGATTTGAAGATTAAAACTGTGCAGCCGGGGTTGGTTGTTCAGAATGGTTGGGCCTATACAACAGGGTATGTTGTATAGTGTTGGATTAATACTGTTTAATTAAAACTTTACTGTTTTAGCAAAATTCTTAAATATTCATTAAATGCTATTTATGCAAAGAAGCCTATATTATGCCATCCTTGGTTATCCTGTGCACTTGCATATTTGCTGCGTGGCTTGCTGAGTATGTCATATACTCACCTTGCAATCATTCATCAGAGGAGGAGTTCTACAGTGATGCTGATGGTGTTGAGGATTTGGCGTAGTCCTTGTCAAGCTGCCTGTGGAGTGGAGTCGTCTGCGCTGTCTATCTTTATTTTCCGCTGCTTAGATCTTTATGGTTTGAGAGGAACTATCTACCTCTGTAATGACATTTTATTCGCTTATTAATTAGAGTAATAATTGTACTCTATTATCAATTTGTTATTGTGTGCCTCGGCTGATTCCTGGACGAGGGTTTACGCACATGTAAGCGTTTGGAATTTTGGATAGAAATTCCGGGCGTGACAGATGGCATGAAGGAAGTCGCGAGGATGGAGGCGAGTGAGTACGCAAAAGAATGCGGGCCCGAACTGGCCCCGCGGTGGGAGGATGAAGAGGTTTATACAGGTTCAGGCCACCGCAAGGTGTGATACCCTGCTCCTGTGTTCTGGCTTTCACTAACTCCCCTAGGTCGGCGACCGGATGGAAGTCCAGCCGACGGAGTACGAGACCAACTCTTTTCCCTAAGGGAGGAGTTACAAGCAATATGAGGCGATATCTAAAGCCTTGAGAAATTAACCGACCATAGACCACTTGATGAGGACATAACTAGCTCGGATATAACCATGAATAACTCATGTATTAATCAACTAAAGGTGCATATGTTATACATTAGATTTACATGTTATATATTTGAACAAACGTTGCCACATAATGAGTTTTGTATGTTTTTATTTGCAGAGGTACTTGCTTGGGCGAAGGTATGTTTTTATTTGCAGAGGTACTTGCTTGGGCGAAGGAAAAGAGACCGAGCGTAACGAATTCATGGATGATCAAAGAAGTTGATTGGGGACCAAACCAAGACCTTCTCCATGTCCACTTCCATCTCACCACGTGTCACGCCCGGAAATTCACTAGTAATTTCCAAACTTATTTGTGCATAAAATCCTCATCCAGGAATCAGCCAAGGTACACACACTGACAATTTAATATACAAATCCATCATAAAAATAACGTTACATACTTACAAAAGAAGAGAAAAACAGCAGCGGAATAACGGTCTAGCGATGGCTTCAGCTCCACTCCCACAGGCAGCTCAACTGGGGTATAAGCCAAACGTCTTCTCCTTCTGGATCCTTTTTCTTCAACTGAGGTTGATTGATTATTGCAAGGTGAGCATATGATATACTCAACAAGCCACACAGCAAATATGGTGTACAAGGATACCAAAGGATGGCATAATATAGGTTTATTTGCAAAAGCAGCATTTAGCAAACATCTAAGAGTAGTAAAACAGTAGAGTACTTTAATCATTAATTTTAATCAACACTGAACAACACGCCCATACTGCTCAGGCCCAACCATTCTGAACAACCATACCCGGCTTTAAAGATCTAACTCTATACCAGGAGCTAAGCAAATTATTACAAGTTATAGCATCAACAATTATTGTGAGGGGTGTGAGACTAATCACGAAAAACATTGCTCAACCCGCCCATGACCGCGGGCATGGCTATTCGAATAGTTTTACTCTGGCCAGAGATGTACCACTGTACCCACAAGACACAGCCTCAACATCATGTCTACCATGCGTCGTGATACTGGAAAGTACCCGAATAAAGACTGTGACAATACCCTCTGCACAACACAACTCACCACAGTGCACCATTCTTGGATCATAATCACCCCCTCTATAAATATAACCAGAGGCATGGACTCCTCAGCGACCCCCACGGACTTCTCACCGCTTCTCGGTCTGGCACCATGTAATGAACCATACTATACAAAAGATAAAGCCATTGCCACGTTGGCTTGTGGTTGGTACGGTTAACGTCTCACAACAGTAGCTCGTGAACCGGTCCTTAATTGTCATGAGCACGACCTTCAAAACCATGTGCTCACAACCCACCATTGTCAAGTTTTAATTATCAATTAATTATCATAACACGATTAACCATCATGAGTTACCATTAAATATAATCATAAATAATAATGTAGTATGATTCATCCCATTAATGAGCTAATGTTTCTAAGCATGGCTAAGCAATTATATATATATATATATATATAGCATTTAGCTGAACCAAACCAATATATAAGGTTCAAGCTAATCAATTTATTAGCCAAGGTATCAAGGAATAGAGTAATCAATGCAAATTAGCCATAACAAAGGAATAGGTTCACACCACCCGGTGACATTGGAAAATAAATGCACAGTTGAAATAAATAGAGAATTTAAATATAGGATCAACATGCTCAAAGGATTGTGTTTAGGATCTGTGTGACTTGCCTTGCGATAATCGGTCTTCAATTAATCTTCTGAACCACTTCCGACGCACTCACGAACCTTCGCAACGAGCTAACACGCAAAACGAAGAAAAAAGACTAATAAAAACCAAATAAACAGTATATAAAAGTAAACAAACATGTAGATCATGATTTTAGATGAATTTAGAGACTTGAACGGCCTCATTCCGATTTCATATAAATTAATTACGAATTTTACAAGATTTAATTCCAATTAAACCTATTAAAGAAAAAACTATTCCAAATTAATTAAACTATTTACAAATGATTTATAACTGTGAGAAAAGATTAAAACAACCTCCGGAAAAGATTAGATTATATTTGGTAGATGACATATATTAAAAAGAAATAATATGCCATTGAAAAGAGAGAACAGATAGAAGTCTCACCGAACCAAAGCAATCGGAGAGGAAGGGATGATGACAACGTTCCGGCAGCAACACACGGAGACGACAACGCTAGACCAACCACGGATTAGATTATATTGGGTTAAGAACTTAGGGATAAACTACACCGGTGAACGACATAGGAGCGGCGGTTGCCAGCGAACCACGATACAATAATGCAAACAGAGGTAGAGAAGGCGACGGCGATTCTTACCAACACTTACGTGATGACGGACAGCGACGGAAGATGGCCGGCGACGAGTTCCAAAAGGCGACGAGGTACTGTCCACGGCGGCGACGGTGTTTCGGCGACCTTCGGCGACAACGGAGGGGTGGCCGGGCTTCACTTCACTGCTGCGAATCCAATGGAGGCGGCGGCGAAGCTTGGCGATGACGGGAGGAGCAGCAGAGCCTCGCCGGAGATCAAAACACGATGGCGAGCTTCGGGTTGACGGCGACGACGGGCTTCCCGGGGTCTCCGGCGCAAAGGAACCGGCTGCCGGGATTGCTCTTGACCTTGCAGAGCCGAGAGAGGCGGCAGCACAGGAGGGCGTCGGCTGAGGCGGCGGCAAACGGCGGCTGGAGCGGCTGCCGGCGACGGAGAGAGATGGCTAGCGCGGGGAGAGGCGGCTAGGGCACGGGAACTCGAGCTAGGGGATGGAAACGAAAGAGGAGGGCTTGGGGGCTCTATATATAGCCATGGGAGAGAGAGATCGATCCAGCAACGAGAGAATCGGAGCCGGGATTTTCTAGGGTTTGGTTTGGAGAGATAAACACGAATCGAGCTCGATTCCGCGTTGATTTCTTCGGGATAAAGTCCGATTCTTGGGGGAAAAGATAAAGGAGGATAAGGGAAACAAATCCCCTCAACTAATTTTAGGAATGCACGAGAGATAAGGCCGGATTTGGAGGAGGAAGCTGCGTCGGCTACAGAGCACGGTCTCTGCACGGGCTCAGCTGGAGGAGGAAGAAGGTACTGTAGCGATGGGGAGCACAAGTAGACTTTCCTTGCTTTCATGGGCTGGTAGAAGGAGGGACCCTAAACAGACTTCGGCTGAGAGAGGAAAAGGACAGTGAGCTGCTGCGGCTAAGGCAAAGACAGAGAGGAGAGGAGTGACCTGAATTCGGTCCAGACAGAGAAGAGGATTTTTATTACTTTTCCAATTAAATTAATCACTGAAATGATTTTTGAATTGTTAAAAATACTTCCAATGCTCAAATAATTTCAATAAAAATCATAAAAATACTTGGACACTCAAAGTACTTAAAAAGATTATAATCAGACCATTTAATGATTAATTTAATATGTGGATAATTACTGAAATGTTGTTTGTATTATTAAAATTAGGAGTTGAGCTCCGAAAAATCCGAGAAAATTCCAGAGAGTATGATTAACCATGGAGAATTTAATAAAACTTAAATCCAGCCATGCTTTATATTTAGGAAATTTTATTTCCCACATTTAACGTCACTTGTAAATTAATGAACATTTAATATAAATTCTAATAATAATGTATTAAATAATTTATAAATCCTAAGACGAAAATCAGGATGTGACACCACATCACTTTTGGTCCATAGAAGACAAGAGATAAAGTTCTACACGTTTTGGATTCGGATTCAGGCCTCCTGACAGCATCAACTTCAAACGGAACTAGCCGCTGATCTAGAAGGAATTTCGGGGCCCATGAGTATTTTTTCGAAAGCTTATGGAGTCTACTTTCAGATGGTTTTAGTCCCACGCCAAAATTCCTACCGAGCTGATGGGAATCGGCAAAACAAACCACGTACCTCATCTAGTCCGAATCTGATTTGGGTTTTGGGCCTTGTAATTGTATCACGGGCTTAGCCGAGGGGGTGTGCGCCCTAAGGAAACCCTAGGATGTCCCTAATCATATGTATTCTGTAGACGTCATCGTCTAGAGTCGTGTTTTGCTTAGGCCCTGTTTAGTTCCCAAAAACATCACATCGAATCTTTGGACACATACATGGAGTATTAAATATAGATAAATTAAAAAACTAATTGCACAGTTAGGGGGGAAATCGCGAGACGAATTTTTTGAGCCTAATTAGTCCATGATTAGCCATAAGTGCTACAGGAACCCATATGTGCTAATGACGGATTAGTTAGGCTCAAAAGATTCGTCTCGCGGTTTCCAGGCGAGTTATGAAATTAGTTTTTTTCATTCGTGCCCGAAAACCCCTTCCGACATCCGGTCAAACGTCCTATGTGACACCCAAAAATTTTCTTTTCACGAATCAAACAAGCCATTAGATTATTCTGTCAAGAATAGTTTCGCCCCTAGATCGGTTCGTGGAACCCCAAATTCGAGTGCTTAATCATTCATATGCAATTTGGTTGCAATTTATCTTGTTCTTACTTGTGTTCTTCGATTCGCATGCAGGGATTAGCCTTCTCAGCGAGGTCAACCGGGTTTCTGCACAGTTGATAACCAGAGGAGACGTGGTGCTGCGATTGCGGGGATCAGTAGCATGTTCGCTCAGAAGCCGGATCGAGTTGTGTCGCGACTCCGCCCAAATCGACTCTTTATCAATACCTATCGGAATATCGGGACCTAACCCCCTCATCACCCCTTTAACGGGGGATAGTCCCCTCCTTTTATAGCACAAGGAGGGGCTCACAATATTACCTAACTACCCTTGAATCTGTCACATCGAATGTCTTGTCTTCTGCCATCTGACTCCTCGGTCGTGCTCCTCAAGAAACCCTTCAAGTCTCTTGGTTCACACTGCCCCGGGCTCCAAAAGCTTGTCAGAAGTGGTTGGACTTTCCTCCACCTCACACACCACGTGGTGTGAGGTGGGCCTGGTGAGGCCCAGGCTCTGTTTTGCCGGACAAGGTACCCCCTCCCTCACCTGGCGCAGGGAAGGTGTCTTCGGGCAGGCGCGATGCGTGTCTCGGGCAGCACCAACCCTAGTGTTTTGGGGTGCAAGTCACGTCGAAGTTTCTCCGTCGTCAGACGAAGAGATATCTTCCATAAGCTTGGCCTCATGATGAACGGGGTGCAGTGCCTTACAGCTGTCCGTAAGACTTTACGCCTCCTATCCAGACTTGGGTCACATCCCTGACATCTTTGAAGGCGGTAGTTAGGATATTTCTAGCGTACCTTACTGAGGAAGGTATAATCGGACGAATATTTCTGTGTTACTTCCTTGGTAAGCCTCAGAACCCTTTCCTTCGAAGAGGAGGAGGAGATCTTACCGGGGTCTTCGGCAGCCCGGGCCCCGCCATGTGAGGCCTATGGCTGCCTAGGCCACGTAACTTAACGAGAAGGTGCCCTTGTTAGAGGGAGACCGAGAGAGGTGACGAGAGAGGGAGAGAGAGACAGAGAATGTTGACTCCTGCGGATGGGCAGAGCTCGTGCCTGGGCCCACAGGGAGGCCTGGACCCGAGCCCTTTACCATCCGAGCCATCCTCTCGGCTCCTCTGCTCGACGCATACTTGGGGGCCAAGGCAGCCCCCGAGCGTTCGTGAGCCGGTCCTGAGCTCCTAAGGCCAGGCCCTGCAACCGCATCTCACCATTCCCATTTCTCTTTGGAATTTCTTTGGTACTTGGTTAATTGTTTTGACGGGTTAATGGGGACCCCCATTCCCATTTCGTTGATAGTGTGGTCCATGGTATACTTGGTGGTCTCAGCCACCTCGCCACTGCAGCGCAGCCATGGGGTCTCCGCGTAGCTCGTGTGCATGAAATAGGCCTCCGCCACCACTACCTCTGATTCTGATTCTCCTGTCTCAACTACCACCGTCACGTTGCGCTGCTCATACACGCCAAGGTGAGTGCCCTGCAAATGCAATTCCAAATCAATGCATCTAGCCATCTAGGTGGCCATCGAGGAATATATGTATATGCATATGTACCTTGAGGGCGTCGAGGTCGACCTGGACGCAGGGTGACACTATGTAGAGCTCGCCGGCGACGAGATGGTCGCTGGAGGATGAACTCCTTGGAAGGATAGGGAGGAGGAAGGGGACAAAGTAGGGCCCCACGACAAGCAAGGCCAGGGCGGCGGTGGAGGCGGCGCCAGCCAAGGGGGAACCAGAGGAGGCGAGGAGAGGGTGGTTGGGGAAACCGCGCTTTAGGCTGCCATCTCCTCCCCCTCCATTGCTGCATTAATTTTAGCCACACTTTGGCTCCTTGGGCCTCAGAATATGATGGGATAGTAATATGAATATGGACACATGTATGTCTAGATTTGTAGTATTAGGATATGTCACATCCAATATTAGGTTGATTTATATGGGACGGAGAGAGTACATCGCAGAGCTATATAGAAATTATTGCCATGTCAAAAATACATCATCAAGTATGGCAACAAAATAAATAAGCCATTAATAGCTATATGTTAACTAGTAATATGTTCGTGCTAAATGCTACGATGCAATTCCTTTTGTCTTTAATAACCTTTAAATTTCATGTTAGGAAAAAAATATTTTTCTATGCTATGTGCAATTGAGTTTTATTTCAATTCATATCGTACATCAAATATATTTCACGCAAAGTACAATAATATGATCCTGTGTGGGTATCACCGGCACACATACATCACCACAATATTGGTATTTTTAACGACATTCCTAGAAATATAATTCCCAGCGATGGCGCAGAGTTCATCCGCAAGCGCATGGATATACCATTATAGCATTTCACCCGAGAGTATTCCAAGGGTATCGTATTTATTTTATCACGTGGGAAGATCATGTAGAGAGAACTCAACTAATAATTTATATATTACTTGTGATAATCATATTTTAAGCAAGGGTTAAGATAATCCAAGGATAGAGTGACACACAAGCATTTCTACTCATCCTCGTAATAATTTATCTAAGCTAGGTGGAAAGAAAAGAGAAAGGAAATCTATTCCTATACTTCTAATATACATAGTATACATACATTCTAGTTAACTGATATACTAGCTAATATATACCCTCTATCCGATGCCCTCCTGGTACTTCGAGAAGCCACCCCTGACTGCCGAGTTCCTTACGACAGCCCGTCATGACCATCCAACCAGGGCTAAATACGGAGGAATACCCTCCCCAGGAAATTAACTTAGGATTATATATAGGCGCGGAGGAATACCCGTACTGAGCTGTCACCATCAGCGGCCCACCTCTCATCCGCAATATATAACCCCAAATAATGATATCCCGTAATCTAGACACCACGTCTAAACTACCATACTACTCTAATATCACCGTCATGACATAGAGTAATTGCATAAGCAAACACTATACATGCACCAAAGCATCTCCCAGATAAGCTAGTCGTATATTCAGTATAACAATAACATAATGTAAAGTTGGTACTCATATACTCGGAAAGTATTTCAATACCATAAATGTATATAGAAGAGTATTCTAATAAAAATACAAAGCTTACAAAAGAGGAAAGGAAAGCTGCTAGAGCCATACCCGAACTCTTCCGAAGACTTCCGGACTCCTGATTCCTATTCTAATTCTATTCCACCAGCTAGATACCACTAAACTAAACTTGAGAGAAATGAGAGAGCTCTTGCTTGAGGTGTGTGTGTGAAGTGAGAAGAGGAGCTCCTTTTATAGGTAGGTAATGATGGTTGTGACGGTTGGAATGGTCGATAATACCCTCCAACCGCCATTGGAGATCAATCCCAGCCGTCCATCCAAACCCTGCATCCATCGGCGCCACGGGAGGTTCGGCCGAACCAGGGGCCGGCCCAACCTGGCACATATTCAGCAGGTGGCCTCCTCTGTTGTTCTCCTCCGTAGACTTGTGAATTTTGGCCCATTTTGTCGTGTCAATTCTGAGTTCTTGGGCCATTCATACATAAGTCTATCTCTCGACATCGTCCGATTGATTTATCGTTTGAGTTGATGTCGATTCTCCTCCACTTTATGGTCATTCTCTGCAAAAAGGTTAGTAAACCTAATACTAGTGGAATATTATTGTTCTAACATATTTATGCATTGCAAGCGTCACTAGTTCTCCTCTATTTTGGTAATATAAACACGAGGCCTGGGAGATCTGCTTAACTCCAGTGCAGCTCCAAAACTCGCCTTCGGGTGTGCTAGCGTGCCGGTTGATTTGATCCTACAATCAACTAGAAACAAAGACAAAGAAACCGCGGTTAAACCTATAAACGATAGCCGATCGGCTAAGTGCCGATGACATATCATTTATCTTTAAGCCGATGTCATATATGTATCGATCGGCAGTCATGAATAAATAAGAAGGAACTAAATCTACTCGATCGGCTGTAGATATTAACAATATATACTCCTTATATCGATATATACTTAAATCAAGTGATTGGGATAGATCGGTCGCCATGCCAAGACAGTATAAATCACTTAGATTGAAATATATGTTAATAATGGGACTATATATATTCATTGCATAGCCGATCAAGTAGATCTAGCATGCATCGGCTAATACTCTGATACCACTCTATACTAAGATATCAAAGCAAATAGAATATATCAAACAAAGGCCTAATATACTTAAATGCAACAAGATCTTAACATAAAGGGCAGATTTAACATACCAGTGAAGCATATAGAGTAAATATAGTTAAACCAGGTGAGATCGGCTGAAACCCCGATACTACCCTAATCGACAACCGAGAAGCAGGCTAGAGATTGAGATTCTAATCACGACTCATAAGATCAAACTCAACTGATGCAGCTATAAGTATGAAAAGAAGGACAATATCTAGACAATCAAGCCATTGGAAGTTTCATAGAGTGGTGGATACCTCATATAATCTAAGTCAACATCGATATCTAACCTAATCGGCTGCCCTCTACCGACAGATAACCAAGTTCCTCAATTGATTCACTCAGTCTCTCTAAGTGCATCAACATAAATTCCTCATCGAATTGTTGCCTTGTTGATTCCTACTCTAAGGTTTATATGTGGAGCTTGGTAAGAATCAAACATGGCATACTTGCATTCACATTTATTACTAAGTCAAAAACTTAAACTAGAGTAGATAACTAAACATACTCAAGATCAAGATCGTGCAAAATTGTTAACAACCAAATTTGGCAATTCAAGGATCGGATGTAAAGGAGAAATCGAGATGGAATCGAGATAGAGATTGCCCCAGAAACAGAGTAAGAATCGGCTGGAGTCCAAAGCGGCTATGACCAAGATCGGCTGAATCCGAGTCAGACTGGGTGAGCCGATATAGCCGATTCCGACAATATGACTCGGTATACATCATCGGGTTGAGTTGATATGCTTCAAGATAATTACCATGCATGGATAGAGTCCTGAGAAGGCAATTATATCTATTAATTAGGATATTTTATGTAATTTCTTTAGAGATATATTTGGGCAAAAGTCTGCCGCAAAGACTTATCAGTGTAGGAGTTTTAGCATGTGCATATATGTGGGTGTATGATCTTGATCATAGAGCATGAGAAGTATCTACACAAGTCACAAGAGTTTGATAAAGTTCAATGGAATGTCAAGCAACCAAAATGTATATGGTTTAATCATGATAGCATATCTTTGGCTTTGGTAGGAATTTATATCAAATGGGGAACTTTCAATTTTATCATTTTGAAAAACAAAATATCCGGAATTCAAGTCAAACTAGTATCAGGATCATAGCTACTCATATTTACTATCTCATATCTCGCAACAGCTTAGACTTAGATCAGCAAGTGCAGCCCATTTACCTCAGGTTCCCGGATAATTGTTGGCTATTTATATTCAATCTTTGAGAGAGCATTTACCAAGAACCCATATATCAGAGATATAAAACAGAGCAACTATTCATCATTTCAACAAAGAGAACTAGCTTGTTTTACCTAGCATGACTCAAACCTATCCTATCTTTTTGGTATTTTCTATTTTGCAAATTTTTATGTTGTTTTTAAGTTTTATAAGATGCAATTGGAAAGCAAATTTGCAATTGGAAAGGGAAATATGCAATGTGATACAAGTTACCTCAGTGGCGGGAGATACCAAGTATCTCCCCCCAAGCTTGGCTTTCGCTCAGGGTCCTTGATAAGGATTGAACCCCTGAAATCGAAAGTACGCCTGAAGGTCATCATGCTGTTGCTGCATCATGTTGTTGATGTTAGCGAATTGAGCATCAGCAGATTGTTGCCATTCTTGCGTTTGAGCTATGTGTTTCGTGAGGTCGTACTGGATCTCCCCTGTCTGCACATCAGGAGTGTCCATTCTCCTAGTGATTTCACCCAAGTCCCAACGAGAGGAACTCGAGCGCCATTCACTTGGAGATGGAGGCACACCACTTGATCTGGAGGGTTGGTTGCCCCCCCCAGTGGATGTCATGAGGCGCATGCCACCAGTCACTGGCGCTTGCCCAGGTTGAGACTCCGATGCTATGGCGTGGAGCTTGGGTCCATCCAGGTGCATCCCAGTTGGTGTCCAACCTGCCTCATACATCTGCACGGGTGTCGAGGATGATGAACTTTCTCGTTCGTTCCTTGTCATGTTGCGCGTCTCCCTGTATGTTCCACCTGCACGAGATTCTTCTATGGTCTGCAGGGGGATGGTTAGTTCATGGCAGTTGTACAAATGATACCCCGCATTTGGCAACAGGATTTCATTTGTACAACCGAGGAAAAAGTATATCAAAGATCCGTCTATTCCATGTTTCAGAATATACCCTTGCACTAGATAAGCCTCATCAATACGCGGACGAGCGGCTGAGATAAAAGCAATTTGGTCGCTAACAACCCCTAGCCCTTTTTCTATCTGAGTAATCAGAGAAGTGCATTCAACCGGAGCAGAGAACTTTATACTTTCTAACCATTGCCTTATCATACATTTCACAGGAGAAATTTTGATTTTTCTAACTATGGCAAACATGATAATTAATTCATCTCCGCTAATGGGTCTCAGATCACTTCTAAGAAACAAAGTCATAGCAATCTATTTGTGCATGAGCCTAAGTATAGGATTATGGATATCATTTGTTCTAGATTTCTTGCAAATTGGAGCACCAGAAATATCTTCCCAAAACCTATTTTTCTCGAACCCAGAAATCCCTTTCTGGAGATCGATTTTACAGGAATCGTGAAAACCAAGAAGTGTACTCAAGCCTTTCTATGTGAGCGTGAACTCCTTACAGAAAAAGCGAAAAGAAATACCATCTTCTATTTCTTTCAAAGTGCACAGAAATTGCAAAGTAAGCAAACGAGAACCGGGCTCATCTACCACAGCAAATCTCCGCCAACCAATAGCTTTCCAAATAGAACGAAATTCAACATCCATACCTATCTTTTTCAGCAACTCCGGTGAGTATTCTCGCGTGTGAGCATACTCCCGGTTGCTCAGCATGTAGTAGGCCTGTCTCTCCCAATCACTCACAAGGTTGAGGTCAGCGTCATTTAGGAGTTGTCGCGGAGCGTCGGCGTCTTCCATCGAGACATCAGCTGATGAGCGAGTACTAGACTCGTCATGACGACCTGATGGAGAGCCTGACCCCTTGAACAGACGAGACAGTCGCCTCCTCATACTGCACAATGGAGCAAGAACGGACTAACTCGGCGGGGGTTAGAAATGACAAGAGCTTCACCCGCCGGTTAGTTTCACCAAAGCAACTTGTATATATGCAACTAAATGATTTGAACTTGAGAAAAACTATCAAAGCTTGAATGAACTTGAGAGCAAACTTTGGAGAGGGAATGAAAAATGTGTTGAAATGGGGTGGAATTCCCTCTCTCGGCCGGCTGGCTTTTATAGGATACCCACAACGGTCAGAAATGACATGTGGGACCCACTAGCCGTTACCCTGCCAAAAATGACAGGTGACCGTTGCCTGGCCGGTTCGGCCGAACCAGTGGGTTCGGCTGAACCCCTGGTGGGCCCGACTGGCCCCACTTTCGGCCGTTAGAATCCAACGATCAGTGTGGTCGTGGCACAGTGAATTTTCGTTGAAAATTATATTTTGGTTTGCTCTGGAAAAATCATTTGAAAAATTTCCTCCCAATTCAAAAAACTCTAAATGCAATTTTGAATTCAAATATGTGATGATGCAAAAATTCAAATTGTCTAAAACAAATAGGCGGATACATACCAATTTACCTGTTGGTGAAGTCATTTAAAGTCCAACGTGGAAGACCGTACCTCCTTTCAATTCAGTTCATGGATTTTCCACCCGTCTCCGGAGGTGATGGAGTGGGCGTCTTTGGCTTTTCTTTCCACACCTTCCTTGATTTCGGTGCAAAAGACGGCTTCTTCTGAGCCGGCTGCTCTAACTTCTTGGCCAGTATAGGTGATTTTACCGGCGTCCTCCAATAACGGTTCCTGGGCATTGTTGTTTCCTTTTCCAGGAAGTTCTGCATAAACCTTACCAGGCTATCCGTCTTGGGTGGCTCCACTTCGACCACTTGGATATTCTGTGGGTTCGGCCCGTACTTGATTCTGACCATGGAGCATTGTTCCGTCCTTGGTTGAAACTCAAACTTTTCCTCCTTCCCGTTGATATGGAAACGGATACTCCCCGTTCCCACATCAATGTTGGCTCCTGCGGTGCTAAGGAACGGACGGCCCAGGATGAGCGGCGTCTCCTTCCCCGTGTCCATGTCTAGCACCACAAAATCAACTGGAATGAAGAAATCCCGTATCTTGACTGGCACATCCTCTGCTATCGCTGCTGGGTAACGGACTGATGAGTCAGACAGTTGGAGGCGCATCGGTGTTGGTGCCAACACCGTGAAGTTGAGTTTGTCAAAGACGTCTTTTGGCATGACACTGACGCTGGCTCCAAGGTCGCACAAGGCCTGGTCGAATTGTTGTGCCCCGATTGAGCAGGTGATTGTGGGACACCCCGGATCTTTCTTCTTCTCCAAGAGCTTGTGGAGTATGACGTTGCTACAGTGTTCCGTCAGCTTGACCACCTCCGTTGTTGGGCGCGGTCTCTTGTTGTTGAGTATGTCCTTGAGATAACGGGCGTATGTTGGCACTTACATAGCGTCCAACAACAGCACGTTGATGTGAATCTTTTGGATCACTTCAACAAAACGAGCGAACTGCTCGTCCACTGACGGTTTCCTACTCCGCTGAGGGAATGGTAGCAACCGTGTGTCGCAGTACTCCTGCGGCACGGTCTTTTCTGGCTGAATCTCCTTGTCAACCGAGTCATTAGATGGTGTTTCTTTTGACATCCCATTAGTTCCTGCAGGGTTAGGATACGGTGGATCACGAGTGGACTTACCTCCCCTCGTTGTGATCGCCTTAACATTTTCAATGGAGGAGTCGGGTTGCCCCGGAATCCTCCTAGTTTCATTTGCAGGGACTAAGGATGCCAACTGAGCTAACTGAGTTTCCATCATCTTATTAAAGCTCAGCTAGTTTTGAAATGCGGAAGCAAAACTATCTAATTTGACATTTATGTTTTCTAAGATCTTATCATTAGCAGCAAGCTTTTTGCTTAGCGCATTAGTGGTTTTAGCTTGTGCAAAAACAAGATCCTTCAAGGAGGGTTGGTTAGAGAAGTTGTCATTATTATTACCTCCTTGATAATATGGGCGTGTTTGGTTCCACCCCTGACCTCCTTGTGGACGATACCCGTTGTTGTTGCCCATGTACATCGCCTCCTCACGGGTTTCTGGGCAGTCGTTCCCAGAATGACCTGTGCCGCCGCAGACTTCACACGTGACGTGTGAGTCCAAGGCCTTGACGGTGCCTTGTGGCCGTTTCTCGTGGTCGTCCAAGCTTTCATGAGAAGGTCCAGCTTGGCAGCAAGTAACTCCGTCTCCTTGGTGGTGTGCATGCCTCACTGTCGGGTCTGGAGTCATTCCTCGCTCCAACCCATATTGGAGATCATCTTCTCTATGAGTTCAATGGCTTGTTGAACCGTTTTAGAGAAGAATGCTCCTCCAGCTGCCGCGTCCAGGTGATCGCGGGACATCGGGGTGAGCCCATTGTAAAAGTTCTGCAGGATCAGCCAGTCGTCCATCCCATGATGAGGACAGGCGGCCACGTACTCCTGCAGTCGTTCACATGCTTCCGGAATAGACTCGTCCCTCGTCTGCTGGAAATAGGAAATTCGTCCACGAAGGGCATTGGTTTTGCCCATCGGGAAGAACTTCGAGAGGAATGCCAAGAGCATTTATCCCAGGTGTTGATAGCAGCATGGTTGGCATATAACCACTGCTTCGCTCTCCCGAGGAGGGAGAACGGAAACAGCCGCAGCCTGACGGCGTCGGGACTGACGCCCTTGATGGTGTACGTGCTACATATCTCCAGGAATTGTTGCAGATGAGCGTTGGCATCCTCATTAGGCTTACCACAGAACGGGCTAGCCTGCGCCATCGTGATGAGGCTGGACTTCAAGTCGAAATCCACATCTCCTATGTTGACTTGCGGCCCGATGGCCACATTGTCAGCAGAGGGAGCAGCGAACTCGCAAAGAGTCTTGCTGGCCATTGTCTTGAAGGTCGGTGGCGCTGGTACGGCTGGTTTCTTTGTCGGTAGAGTTTTCTGCGGAGCAACGAATCGCGGCCTGACTCTCCGGAAGAAAGCTTCTGGATTTTATTTGAAGTTTTCCGGCAGGTTGAAACCAGTCATGCACTACCCTGTTTTCACAACAAAAAGTGAAAACAATCAAGGTTAGCCTACAAAGGAAATGATTATACAGAGGTAAATATAAAGTATTAGTTCAAGTAATCTCTATTATGAATCTTCCCCGGCAATGGCGCCAGAAATGCTTGTTGGTATTTCTTAACGACATTACTAGAAATATAATTCCCAGCAATGGCACAGAAACACTTCTGGTATATTATGGTTACAGAGTTCATCTGCAAGCGCACAGATATATCATTGTAGCATTTCACCCTAGAGTATTCCAAGGGTATCGTATTTATTTTATCCTGTGGAAAGATCATGTAGAGAGAACTCAACTAATAATTTATATATTACTTGTGATAATCATATTCTAAGCAGGGGTTAAGATAATCCAAGGGTAGAGTGACACAAGCATTTCTACTCATCCTCATAATAATTTATCTAAGCTAGGTGGAAAGAAAAGAGAAAGGAAATCTATTCCTATACTTCTAATATACATAGTATACATACATTCTAGTTAACTGATATACTAGCTAATATATACCCTCTATCCGATGCCCTCCTGGTACTTCGAGAAGCCACCCCTGACTGCCGAGTTCCTTACGACAGCACGTCATGACCATCCAACCAGGGCTAAATACGGAGGAATACCCTCCCCAGGAAATTAACTTAGGATTATATATAGGCGCGGAGGAATACCCGTACTGAGCTGTCACCATCAGCGGCCCACCTCTCATCCGCAATATATAACCCCAAATAATGATATCCCGTAATCTAGACACCACGTCTAAACTACCAGATACTACTCTAATATCACCGTCATGACATAGAGTAATTGCATAAGCAAACACTATACATGCACCAAAGCATCTCCCAGATAAGCTAGTCGTATATACAGTATAACAAGAACATAATGTAAAGTTGGTACTCATATACTCGGAAAGTATTTCAATACCATAAATGTATATAGAAGAGTATTCTAATAAAAATACAAAGCTTACAAAAGAGGAAAGGAAAGCTGCTAGAGCCATACCCGAACTCTTCCGAAGACTTCCGGACTCCTGATTCCTATTCTAATTCTATTCCACCAGCTAGATACCACTAAACTAAACTTGAGAGAAATGAGAGAGCTCTTGCTTGAGGTGTGTGTGTGAAGTGAGAAGAGGAGCTCCTTTTATAGGTAGGTAATGATGGTTGTGACGGTTGGAATGGTCGATAATACCCTCCAACCGCCATTGGAGATCAATCCCAGCCGTCCATCCAAACCCTGCATCCATCGGCGCCACGGGATGTTCGGCCGAACCAGGGGCCGGCCCAACCTGGCACATATTCAGCAGGTGGCCTCCTCTGTTGTTCTCCTCCGTAGACTTGTGAATTTTGGCCCATTGTGTTGTATCAATTCTGAGTTCTTGGCATATTCATACATAAGTCTATCTCTCGACATCGTCCGATTAATTTATCGTTTGAGTTGATGTCGATTCTCCTCCATTTTATGGTCATTCTCTGCAAAAGATTAGTAAACCTAATACTAGTAGAATATTATTGTTCTAACATATTTATACGTTGCAAGCATAACTAGTTCTCCTCTATTTTGGTAATATTGACGGTCGAAACTGATCGATAACGACCGTCAACACACACGTGCAACACCACTCTCACCCCACGAATGCTTCACCTAACACGCTAAAACCAGCCATACATTCCTAATCTCACTAAATTCCTATTGAAAACCTAATTGCATAGACGTAATATTTGTGGACTTCTTTTCTTTAATGACTTCAAACTAGGAAATTTGCTACAAAACGTGCACAATTTAAATTGATATGTTTTTTCTATGTCCATCCAAGTAGGAAGCTATTTTCCACCCTGATTTATGTAGAAATTTATAGTAAAAAGATATATAATACTTCCTTGGTTTTATATTATAAGTTGTTTATTTTTTTCATAGTTAAACTTTTTTTATTTTGACCCGTTTATTAAAAAAAATATAGCATCTATAACTATAATGTCAAATTAGTTTCATTAAATATGATAATGATAATGTGTCTATTTTGTATTAACAATTTTATTATATACTTTTTATAAATTTGAAAAAAAAATTAATTAAGAAAAAGTTAAAACGAGTTATAATATAAGAGAGAAAGAGAGAGAGAGAGAGAGAGAGAGAGAGAGAGGGCGGAACCGGAAGGGAGAGGGGAGTAGACATACGGGGACAGATCAGAGTCAGGGATGGCCATGGCTGCCGCCGGCGACGAGGCGGAGATGGTCGAGGTGACGCTGCGCGCCGTCGGCCCGTCCCGTCCCACCACCCTTCGCCTCCCTCCGTTTATCTCGGTAACAAACCACCCGACCCACCCCTAATTCAGAAATCCCTCCTCCTTACTGCTCCCCGGCCCCTCCCCGCCCCTAGGTTGCCGATCTGCGCCGCCACATCGCTCACGACCGACATCTCCCACAAGACCGCCTCCGCCTGGTCCTGCGAGGAAGGAATCTCCCGTGCCAAGACGACGCCCATGTCAACCTCCGCCATGGGGGTATAGTATACTAGTATTCTTTTTCTTTCTCTTCACATACATCTTATGTGGAAGACAGGCTATTCTAGGATGGATGGTTAATTCGTTGTCTCTTCAAGACCCTACTTTTTTTTCTTCTTCTTCTGCACTTGATACATCTTGTGGAATACAGTTAAATACTTCCTTCCTTCTGCAATTTCTGTAGATAGTCTTATAGTGGCCGTGGCACCTAAGCCCCCTGCTAATCATCTCCGTGACGGTGATGGTGACGATGACGATGATGAAGAGGAAGAGCTGGTATATTTCTATCATAGTATGTCATATAGCTTTTATATTTTGAGGATGTTTATGTTTTCCTCATAAGAATTCTCTCTCCCATCCTGTAGAAGTTCAAAATACCAGAAACAACCACCTGGTGGAAGAGAAAAATTTTTATATTTCTTCAAGATAAATTGAGATTACCTGGTAATTTAGCTTTAGATTATGCACCTCTATTTTCTGATTACATGATAGCGTTGATTAATGTGGTGTGCATTTTGCTTCTCCAGATATCTTGTTGATGGTGCTATTTTCTCTGGGTATCAAAGCATGGGTTCTTATCGCTATGTGGTTCCTTTTTGCACCTATTGCTCAAATGTACGACGTTGGACCTTTATTTGTAAGTAACTTTGGGAATACAACTTCTCCAGCAATGTCCATATGAACCCACTGTTCTCTTGTCTCCACTACTCATTTTTCTCATAGAGATATGTGTGAAAAAAATGGTGTGGTTTAAAGAAGTATCAAATTAATAATGTCCAATCAGCATAACTACCGTCTCATCATGTTCTCTCTTACTCTACCTAAACGAGTCCTTGACATTTTGAATTCGAATGTACCACACGCTGATACTCATCTAGTAACTTATACCACAACACTCATCTACTTGGGTTTTTCTATGACATATTCTGAGACTCGTGTATTTAGAAGGAATAACAGACTGTTTTGCATTACTACTTGCATCATGATAGCATTATTATATTGCACATCATTTTTTACCTATTTGGGTGACTAGGGTGGTGGAGAGCATCAGCTCAGAGCCTAAGAGAACTGTATTGTACTGAGGACATGTCCTTGCCCTACAAAAGGCAATGGCCTATGGCCAACTTGTCCATCCTATGAAGAAAGTGAGAGGATGGAGATATTCGGTACAGAGAGAAGCTTTGGACAGGACAGAGTAGAACCATTTACACTTTGCATGCACTTCTTTTTTTCCTGTGATTATGTCCAATCAAGGGGAAATGAATTGAGAAGGAAACATTGCACACAACTCAAAACAAAATGAGCAGTGTGCTCATCATGACACTGAGGTACATATTGGAACTCAAAGCATACACAGAAATGGTAACTGAAGAATTGGACATATCAGTTTCTAGCTAGCTACAGCCAGGGGAATACTTTGGGCCTCGCAGGGAGCCCAGGAATCAGTAGTCTCTAGATCACTCCATGTGGTTTTATCTTACGTGTATAAGTCTTTAATTTATACAACCATACAAATCTTGTATCCCTATCCCATTCTTCATTTCTTTGGTCTAGTTTATAGGTTTTTCTGGAATTGTGATGCTAATGCTAGTTTGTCTGTAGAAATTTTGATGACCAAACTAATTTTAACTAATTGAATTTGTTGCTAGATTCAGTTTACTGATAAATGCTACTATATTATCCAGATACTTGGTACAGGCTTCTTGGTCATTCTTTGTAATCTTGGAAGAAGACAGCAAGGTGATGTCAGGTATGTTATCTCATCTCTTCAATCTACATTGCTTGTGTTGTCTAGAGTGAAAACTTGGTTTTGTTCCAAACAAACAAACATTGTTAACATTGTGTTATTCTATGCCATAGTACAACTTATCTTTATTCTCTTAGAAATCTACTTTACGTCATATGAAATGGTAAGATAATTACCAACTGATTGCTTGTCTTTGATTTCAATGGTTGGTGAATGTTTCCCATCTAGAATATGCTCCGTTCTATAAGATGTATGTCATGATTCCCTGTGTCATACAATACATAGTCCATTGTGTCGTAGGATGCTTAGTTTTACAGCACAAGTGCTCTGAGGGTGTTAGAAGTGTAGTGATT
This sequence comes from Oryza meridionalis, assembly GCA_000338895.3. Taxonomy (NCBI): domain Eukaryota; kingdom Viridiplantae; phylum Streptophyta; class Magnoliopsida; order Poales; family Poaceae; genus Oryza; species Oryza meridionalis. The sequence continues at coordinate 23,417,586 of CM002532.2, read as the reverse complement.
GTGTAACTGATGTAATAGTTTCACGTAACTTTGTATATCATAATGTCATTTGTCAAACTTTTTGGCTTCTAGGGGAAGAATAACAATAATTCAATTATTATGTATACTGGGATGTCATGTTGATTAACAAACTGATGTTTATCTAGTAAGAACCTGGAGAGCAAAATTGGCATGGAAACGAAGTTGCTCACTTTTTGCCCCTGTTGACGTTAAATTTGTTATACTTACACGCAGTGCATACTCCATATTTAATGAAGACTTCCGGGAGCTACCAGGAACGCTTAACGCGGAGCGCATCGATAGAGACATTCGGGCAGGCCAATTTTGAGCCCGAAATCTGATTTACTGGGACTATGGGCTTAATGGGATTTGTACAGAAGGATAGTAACTCTTCTTTGGTTCTGATCCTTTGTACCTGGAAAGACTTTTGAAAGAGGCCCTTAGCTGTGTGAATTTACATGTGTACTTCACAGATGGCCAGCATTAAGGTTGAATGGTTGAGATGCAATATGAGTGAGGTTTGAAAGGAATAGATCAGATAAATCAAACCGAGTCAATAGAAGCGCACGTATGTATGTCATGTAGGAGTATAGGTGAGATTTCAATCTACATCAGGAATTCATGAAGTAAATGTATATTACCCATCATGCGTTAGCATAAATATCAGATATTCAGATCCCGCTGTATGTACATTTGCCTTACATGATAAATCTGCAGCAATCAAGTGTGGCTCAGCACTATAGCCTGAAATTCAGGGAATCGCCATATAATATGTAGAGTACGTACTACCACTATCTTAAGCTTCTTAAGAGCAAATAGTATTTGTGAAATTCAGAAGCCGTTGGAGTTTTCTCTGATTGAACACCTCGACTTCAACGATGAAGGTGGAGCTGACAGGTCGATGATCTGAGAGGTTCAAACCTGAGCTCCAATATGATAGTTGCTTGATACCCTTTCCCAGCCATAGTATGCGATCATACCTGATTCAGTTAGGAGGTACGTACCAAATGAGGATCTTAAAAGAAAAAGAAAGCCGGAGACAAATGACAGAATTAACTATGGAAGTTCAGAAACAAAGCATATCACTGTCTGATCAGTACAACTGACGGTATATATTTAGGTCTACAAGGAAACATGAATGAACAATTTAATGACAGAAACATGCACTTATGTGGTTAAAAAGAGTATGTTCAGAGATTTCACCATGCTGGAGATCTTTTATTCCCCACTTCGTTAGGTTTCTCCCCAACATATTTGCTTGAATTTGTTTCATACTTGTAAGTAGGCGGAAAGTTGATCAACCCCTCCTTCCAACCAGCAAAAGTATTCCCATTGGTCAACTCCTTTGTTAGCTAAAATATGTGCCAAAAAGAATTTAGAATTAATTTTCAGAAAACAGGAAAAGAAACATCCCCAGTTTTAGGGTCACATGGTACTCCATCCGTTTCATATTATAAGTCGTTTGATCTTTTTCCTAGTTAAACTTTGTTAAGTTTGATCAAAATTATAGAAAAATTTAACATCTAAAATATAAAATTAGTTTCATTAAATCTAACATTGAATATATTTTGATTATATGTTTGTTTTGTGTTGAAAATAATAGTACATTTTTTATAAATTTGGTCAAACTTAAAAAAGTTTGACTAGAAAAAAGTCAAACGACTTATAATATGAAACGGAGGGAGTAGTGTCTAATCACAAAGCAGTAGAAATCATTATCAAACCTGATCAGACACGACTTATAATATGAAACGGAGGGAGTAGTGTCTAATCACGAAGCAATAGAAATCATTGTCAAACCTGATCAGACTCCAAGAGATCATCCCATCTCTTCATGGATACTAAATCTCGAATTTCAGCATCCGGCATGTCAATACGATGATTAAGATCTCCAAACCAAAATATTTGACTGCTCGAAAATTGAAATTCTGATTAACCATCAAAGCTGAAAGCATATCCATCCCAGTAGATGTAAAGTGCAATGCAACATTGTCAAACCGTTTTCCTAGTGTCTTGATGGGTAACAGCCTTCAACAGGAATTGGGAATAAACTGTACTGTTTGCAGAACTTAAATGTAGCATTAAGAAAAGCATAATAGATGACACTCATTTTGGAAGCGGTGTTGATGGTCTGCCTGAACTAGTTAAGCAAAATTGCAGCCATATGCTTTACAAAGATTGCCCTACATGTAGTTACATTTTTTATGACAGAAGAAAAAGGGAAAAACAAAATTTAGATTCCTAGATTCTAGGACAGAAAAAACAAAGCATGTTATGCCTCTAAGCCATCAATATCAAAGGAACTATAATTATTCCTTTTTATTGAATCAGTGTTGTTTCCATATAAATTTCTTTGTTGGTTGGGATAACCAGCACTGAAGACATAAATTTAGTAAAAAGGGGACAATGGATTGGATGTTCAAATTTTCACCCTTGCATGCAACATAGCAATGCATGCTCAATCAGTTTGCTAAAAGGTAAATGTAAAGAGTGAAGTGTATATACATACTCATGTGAAGGAATCTTTTGTGGCTGACCAGCAGCAAACAAGGAAGAAAATTTTTTTTCTTTGTAAAATCTCATCCACATCAGAGTTCCTTTTCTGTTGATCCCCACATTTATGGCCAGACGCAAGATGTGAGCAGACAAAGCACATCCGAGTTTGGAAAAGAGACATGCTAATGGAAATCGATCCCTGCACTAAGCAAAAATGAGATGGCCAAATAAAGTTAAACATCTTGATTCAACAGTTACACCAACATACTGTAGAGATCGACAATCAACAGAGGGAAGGATGACCTTGTTTCCCATGTAGCCCAGAAGTCCAACCCCAACTGAAGCTACCTCCAAGTTGTTAACGTGTTGCCTCAGCTTACGGGAAACCCATACAGAAACATATATACCAACCATCTGTTTACTAACAACGCGCACGTAATTTCCAGGAGACTTTAAGGATTCTCCTTTTGCAAAAGTTGCACTTTCATCAGGACCAACAACGGAAGTTTTCATCTGATGTCCAATCAGACATATAATCAACCGAACTAAGAACATCTACCTTCTCTTGCTGTTCTGACCATGACATGCCAAGATTCCCAGAGCTACGATATGATCGTCTTATCCCATCTTGCAATGCTACACCATGTAGATCAAATCCTTGAGCGTTCTCCAAATAGTCGGTGTTAAATAGCCCCATGCTCATGACTCTCCTCAACCCTCTATTTGATACCGATACTTTTGCTGGAATGTCTAGTGGGCATTCTGGCCAGTCCAATGAACTAGTTCCATCCAACCAGTCACAGCTGCACTTACTTATACTTGTTTGCTTATCTCTACACTGTTGCTGAGGAGATAAATTTTCTGTCATTTTATCATATTCACGTTTTGTATCATCATGTCCATCGTCAGAAGGAATAGGTACTCGCAATGGTGATAGTGGAGCACTGTAGCTTTTACAATTCGCCTTGGGTTGTTGAGACTTATTGAGAGCACGGCGGATAATACCCTCCCATTTAGGTACTGTTCTACTATCTTCTGCTCCCAAGACATTCCCAACGCTTAATGGGACCACTTCCTGGAAACTGAAACAACTGAAAGACTTTAAATAGGATCACAGTAATTAGCCATACATGCTTGTCTAGTTTGGCCAAACAGGCACAAGCTCCATCTCAGGATTCTAATGATATGCCAATTAAATGTCAGCAGTCAAGTATACAAGAAAAGATTGAATGTTGTGATCAATTTATCCAAATCATAAAGTACGATTACATAGTTTCAAGGTACGCACCCTAAAATATACATGTCAGCTGGCTCTTGGGAACAAATCCACTGATCTAGGTCAAGATCTTCACTAGGGGCTCTTCCAGCAACGTTCCATGTTCCTATCACCCTGGTGGTAACCACTATTATAAAATCGCCAGATGCATGACATGGAATGCACTGAGGATTAAAGATGAACTCATATAAACCAAACCTCATATCTTTGTTACTTATGTAGTTAACACGCAAACTTTCTGATTTCCTTCTCTGTAGTCTTCGCAGAGGCATTATTTTATCCCCTAACAAAAGGGGTTGGAAACTTGAAATCAAGCAGATGAAAAAGTCTGACGAATTTCAACTGCAGAAGTATTTATTCACTACACAATAAACATAAACTTGCACTGACAATAGAAAAATCTACCAACTGTACCCTGAATGGTCAGTAGTTGAATACTTCTGGTCCTAAAGGCTAAACCATAGTTAAAAAGAAAGTTATCAAGAAATGTGCATAAACTAATATATGCACGTGATAATAGTTCTGTTGTTTGCTATACTGTCAAGTGTCAATTAAACAAATAGTTAAGGGGATGCCATTTGGGATTGCCACTTGCCAGTATACAAGATGCCACACAATACTCATGTTCCATTATTTAGTAATCTATATGAAATATTCAAAAACTATTTCTATGACCATAGTAATGGTCAATGTATTCAATATCAAGATGTGGCAGCAAGTGACTAACTGCACAGTGGTTGTTCTCTTTGTCCTGTTTACAATATTTGCAACCAATTTTTTTAAAGAGAAAGTTGACCACAGGAAATACTATGGTGTGTGTGTTAACCATATGAAAAATAAATTGATGGATTTCTGATTAGAAGTCCTACCACCATGTTATAATTTTCTAGTATAATACTATGTCATGGTCAAGATTCCGTCGATATTGTGAGAACTCAAAAAAAAACACCAGCCAATTATTCATTCCAAATTTTATTTATGGAAACTCTGTGACTTGAAAGGAAATTATCTTCCACATCTAAAAAGAGTAATAGATGGTTGTTCTGCTATGATTAGGAGCAGTGATCATGATTTATAGTGATTAGTGAGAAAATAAAATTTGTAATCCACAAGCACTGGGTTTCAACTGATGATAATGAATACAACTTTAGCACCAAAATGCATGACTTAGCATGATTATGAAAAAGTCAAAGAGGCGAGGATACAATTTCACAATACCTGATGATCTGTTAATGGTGCGGTTGTTTTCATGTATCTCAAAGAAGTTGTCGCTAGCATCCTCTGCGCAGTCACTGAAATCTGAGAGAAGACTTGTAAATTTTGATTCCAAACAGACATCAGGAGTACAAACAAAGAAATATAAAAATCAATGCTCCTGCAATTTACCATACCCTCATCTCCTCCATCTGTATCAAACTCATCTTCACTGAAATCATTTAATTTTGGCTTAATGTTTAGCCATTTCTTCATCACAATTAAAGGCCAAAATGACTGTATTGTACATCAGTCAGATTAGATAACTCATGGTATAAAGAATAATGGCAAAAAGCTAACACAATATATACAAAATACGCACATGAGGTTCTGATTTCTGCAAACCTTCTCCGACTGCTTTCCTCTTTGGGCTCTCATGATCTGCAACGCTATGAGGCAGGCAATGAACACAGCTCCAAATATATCTCCAGTTCTTAACTTCATGAGAAGGCAAACTTATATAGTTATATGTTCCAACTACCCAACCAAAGGAAGAGAGATAAATGAAGGAAACATGCAGGTAGTTAAGGTGGAAGTCAAAAACATAACAATCAAAATTCAAAAAGGTCATTTCCACTGCATTGCAGAAATCAGAGAAACTAACAGAGGGACAAAGTTTATAGTAAGTTCACCATTACCTGTTGTCCATCTCCATCAAAGTACAGAATAATTTTGAAGCATTAAAATCCATACCGGATACTTCTATTGCTGATCATGTGGTAATGGAGAATATGAAAGTAGACATCATTTTTTATTAAAAAAAACAAGTCCTTTTCCAGAAGAAGATGCAAAAAATAACTGGTGGACAAGATCAAATGCTTGTCCTGCACTTGCATGAATTATAACCAAGTGCACACGGTCTAACAAGACATTACCTAAGTGATAAGGACCAGCGCTCGCACTGGCACACTGTTGGAAAGAGATGGAAGTGTGCACATATGGATGGATCATGCTGGATTAGAATGTAAAATACAAGCCATTACTCGTTATTACAGGCACTTATTCATGAAAAGGTTTTATTTACGTAGAGACAAAGAATTTGTCGATATGGCACTATGTGTGGTCCTTGGGTTCATCCACTTTACTTTGTGAGATAAAAGATGACAAAATTTGGTTGGTAAGCAATCAATAGGAGATCTCAAGTAACTGTTCAGAGCAGCAAGAGTAGCAAAATGGGGAAGGATGCCTGATAGATATGTGGCTGAGAAAGAGCTGAACCAGATTGAAATAATAATTATGCAATGGAGATGAAGATGATGGAACATATAGAAGCAAAAGGTTTTTGAAATGGGAAGTTGTATCTTCAACTTGCCAGTAAGATGTATTATTCTCAAGCATTTGGAGGAAACGGACACATCAAAAGTGACGAGTATACCTCTAACATTTTTCTTAAAACAATTATGTTTTCACATTCTTGACTGTGACTTGCAATTACTGTTTTCCATAAGGTTGGGTAGAAAACTGTCAAACGTAAGCATATGCATTCCTGAAAACAAGATAGCACCCATAGCAGACAAAAGTATGATGATCAAGATTAATAATTTTAAAAGTAGTGAATTTATCATAAAAATGATTGGTGGTTTTATTTTGTTATTATACATGAAAGATTAAATATGAAGATGAAATGTGAAATGGATTCTGTCATCTATAATAGCACATTTCCTACATGGATGACCAACTATCCTTTAGAAAAGATAACTTACTATATGCAGGGGTTAAGTTTCTCACTGTATCACACATGCAAGCTGAGAGAACATTATAATTATGCATAATTACATAGCGATTGTCGTCTGCACAAAAAAAAAAATACTGCATCACTTTCTAAGCATTTCTAGTTGTCAAGTATATCTGCTATACATTCTCCATTACAGCACTCCAAGATCAGAACGAATCAATTTCCCAAAAAAAAAGATATTAAAGTGTGCATACTGCTGTACTTTCTATGACCAACCTAAATAATTTATATATTTCAATAAATATTTATCGCTTAAATAAGTGGAAATCAAGCACTTCATGGGAAAATTCGTGCTAAAATACTAAGGACAGTTGCAAAGAAGTGTGCTGGCCAAAATACGATAGGTGAAAACTGAAAAGTTTGCAGCAGTGGGACCAGATTCTTATCCCATTTCTTGGTTTCTTCTTTGATCTGTATCATCATCAATCAGTTCTCCCTGGCACAATACCTTGTCAATCAGCTAAAAACTGCACATGTGCAGCTGACACATTCCATGCATCCCACTGGCTAAGGATCTTATAATCAAGAATAGGAAAATGCTACTTCTGTAATTCCAACCACACTTGCATACAGCTAGTTGATCTTAACATAAGAAACTGGGGACATTGTTGTCACTGTGCTACCGGTAGTCCAGGCAAGAATAAGAACCACTTTTGAAGTGGTGGAAACGGTTACGATCTCTAACAACTATAACTCGATCATAGACCTCGGAAACTACCTTCATGACAGAGTGACAATCCTTGCAGATTCTCAAGTTTTTCACTATTCGGATAACAGCCCCTCTCCTCGTGTTTATCAGTCCAAAGGCAACTGCCAGCTTCTCACTGTGCTGCGAGATACAAACTTCTTTGTCCTCCTCATCAATGTCAAAGGTAACTAGTTTAGTGGAAGGCTTGTGCCCTTTGAGGTTCAAGGTTTCAAGGTTTTGCCTATCTCATCAAGCATTGCATATATCTGATCAGACTGAGGATGTGAATGATCCCCAGACAAGAACTCGTAAACAACACCATCAAGTTCGACAACACTCGATCCTGGAGGCTTGTGTATCCTGTGTTGTTTCATCGAGCTCCTGACCTCTTGTACAAGGTCCCATTTCCCAGCAGCCGCATATACATTTGATAAGAACACCCAGGCCCCGGCATGCCGGGGATCCAACCTGAGAACTTCCATCGCAACCATCTGCCCCATCTCAAAATTCCTGTGACATCTACAAGCCACCAAGAGAGCACCCCATAGGGCAACGTCAGCCTTGAACGGGACGGCCCTAATAAGAGCCAATGCCTCCTCTTGCAGGCCTGCTCGGCCAAGCAGATCAACGGTGCAACCATAGTGCTCTATGGTGGGTTGAGATGATAGTCGAGAGGCATACGGCGCAGGATCCTCTTGCCCTCGTCCACCATGCCAGCATGCGTACATGCGCTGAGAACGGCGGTGAGGGTGACGGAATCTGGCTGTATGTTGTGGTCCTTAATGTGTGTGAACAAATGGAGTGCATCGGTGGAGAAGCCGTTGAGGGCGAGGCCAGCGATCATGACGCTCCAGGTGTGGACGTCCTTGTGGCGAGTGGGAGTGGCGTGGAAGAGGGAGCATGCGGTTTGGACGTCGCCGCACCTCATGTACATGTTGAGGAGCGCGGTGGCAAGATTTGTTGTGATGGGGAAGCTGCAGGTGGTTGCGAGGTAGGCGTGCGCCCAGCGGGCGGTGTGGAGCGCCCCGAGGTCGAACACCTGGCGTGCAGCGGGCAAGTCCCCCGCGGCGGCGTACAAGGAGAGGAGGGATGCCCTGATGAAGCGGTCGGGAGACTCGAGGCCGCGGCGGAAGAGGGAGGCGTGGAGGGCAACCCCCGCAGTAGCTGCAGTGCGCGCGCAGGCGGCGAGGAGTGGTGGGTAGGTGTAGTTTTTGGGGTGGGAGCGGGAGCGGGAGAGCATGGAGCGGTAGAGCGAGATGGCGAGGTGGGGGCGGGGCCCGCGGGCGAGGGCGCGAATGGCGGAGTTGTAGGAGAAGGTGGTGGGGTGGGCGCGGAGGATGGAGAGTGCGTAGGGGAGGGAAGCGAGGGAGGCGAGGGAGGCGGCGGCAGCGAGAGGGGCCGCCGCGGAGGGGTCGGCGAAGAGGGCGCCGGAGCGGAGGAGGTGGGCGTGGAGGGCCTTTCGACATGTGGCGGTGGCGGGCATGGTAATGGTGGTCGTCTTCCTCTTCCTCTTCGCCGGCGGCCGGACCGGAGCGCGGCTGTCACTGTCAGTGTCAGGGGAACAGACGAGAAGAGCGTGAGCGGCTCTCTCTCGTGGGCCTCGGCCCAAGATCTCAAGGGACAGACGGGAGATGGGCCGGTTAGAAAGAGGGAGCTGGGCAAGTGGGCCCCGGAGGGCAGTGACCAGACCACAGGCGGCGTGGAATTCAAAGGTGAGTCGTCGTAAGCCATTGCGCGTGGTTTCTTTCTTCTTCCTTAAACCTGAATCAATCTTTCTTTCTTTCTTTCTTGTCTAGTCTAGTCTTCTACTAGGTTCTACGAGACACAAATTAGACAGGAGAGATCTAGTTTGAAGGCAGGAAGGCAGGCGATGGCGAGCATGGAGGGTCTGATCGGCCTGATGAATCGCATCCAGCGAGCCTGCACCGCCCTCGGAGACCACGGAGGTGGAGGAGAAGGAGCCAACCTCCCTACCCTCTGGGAGTCTCTCCCCACCATCGCCGTCGTCGGAGGCCAGGTCATTTGCTTCCTTCCTTGCTTCAATTAAATGGATTTTTTCTTTTCTCTTTAATAAGCATGGATTGGATGCTGATTTCTAGACTTTCTAATTCATTTCATTTTGGCTTGTGCACAAACAGAGTTCGGGCAAGTCCTCCGTGCTAGAGAGCATTGTTGGCAGAGATTTCCTTCCCCGTGGTTCTGGTAATTAATAACCTCTTCAATTCATTCACCCCAGTTTCCCTTTCAACACTATCTTACCTCCCCTCATCTATCATCTAATCTAGGAATCGTGACACGGAGGCCATTAGTTCTTCAGCTGCATCAGATCGACAAAGGGGCCCACGATTATGCAGAGTTCTTACACTTGCCCAAAACAAGGTTTTCAGATTTTGGTGCGAACTTGAAATCAATCCTTCCCCGTTAATTTCTTTATACAGCTTTGCAATATTGTAAACCTCACATCTCTGTATCCTGCTGTTTCTTGCAAATAATGCTTCCTATTGCACTATTCTGTTTCCACTGCTTTATTTCTGATTTAAAATAGCACTGCCAAACTTATATATCAACATCTTTCTAAAACAAAAGGAAAACTTATACTTAACAGCACCACTTATTTTTCTCTACTGTGGTGCAGCTCTTGTTCGTCAAGAAATTGCAGATGAGACAGATAGAGTGACTGGGAAAACTAAACAAATATCCCCTGTGCCAATACATCTCAGCATCTACTCACCCAACGGTAACCTCTTCCTGTTGCAAATGTGCAACCTATGTTGTAATCCCCTCCCAGAAATGTATCTCCATCTTGCAAATTGAATTGAACTATTCTCTGGACCACCCGAGCCCTGCGATTGTGTTTCACTGGTGGAACTCTGTTAACCCTGTAACATAAACTTTTTGAAATGTATGGGATCTTCACGAAGAAAGAAAGTTTTAGGTGGGCCAGTTTGCGGCCTTTCATATAATCTTCAAAAGATACTCTATGAGTATATCTGGACATTAAGATGCTTTGAATGATATACCATGCATGCAATAGTTTTGTGATTATCCAAGTTTGTAGCTTTCTACAGTTTATCCAGATTCTCTCATACTATATAGGATTTTGAATCATTGTCAAAGACTCCTCAATTTAGACTAGGATTTTTAATGTCTGCTTCACATATTTCTCTCATACTATACATTGATTGGCTAATAGTAGTTTACTCCCATATGTGGCAGTCGTGAACTTAACATTGATTGATCTTCCTGGATTGACAAAAGTCGCTGTAGGTATGCACTATTATGTCCTTTTTTAATCAAAGATTTAATTCTCTCTCTTTTGATACTGTGTTTAGTTTATCGTGCATCCCCCCCTTCCTCTAACTTGTTCAACTTCTAATTCACAGAGGGACAACCTGAAAGTGTTGTTCATGATATAGAGAATATGGTTCGGTCGTATGTTGAGAAGGTAATCAACAAACGAAGTAGCATTTTTTTTAATACCATGTCTTCAGCATTCTGTTCTTGTACTAGTAGCAAATTGATGACATTAACTTGGCTGCTGTTTTGGTTGTTTAATTATTCACACCCAAATAACTTTGGGTGTTATATTGTTTAATTAATTTCTGGTGTTCAAATTTGAGAACTTATACAAGGCTAATAGGTTACTTTGTATGATATTTTGCAGCCCAATTGTATCATTTTGGCTATATCTCCAGCAAACCAGGACATTGCCACTTCTGATGCCATTAAGCTTTCGAAGGAGGTTGACCCATCAGGTACTAAAATTCAGTGCACGTAGAGGGCAAGAGATAGTGACTCGTTTACTTTTATTTTCTGCGGAGAACTCATACAAATAAAGTAAAGTATGTTGCTGTAAACTTTGATGGTTTGTTATAGCTCTACAGCTAAGATAGTTATCTTCTACAGAATGCTGCAGAATAGTTTGCTTTTATCATGATCCTATCTGACTGGATTTACCATCTATTTTTATTTTCTGGATGACAATTTTTCTCTTTTACAAGGTGAGAGGACATTCGGTGTGTTGACAAAGTTGGACTTGATGGACAAGGGAACAAACGCTCTTGATGTAAGATTGAACTTGCCTGCCCTGACAAACAGTAGTCTGCCTGCACATTGTCAGTTTCAGATTATCTACATGCAGCCTTTTTTTTGTTCTTAATGTTCATATCATACCTCTGACCTGTCATTTATCTGTAAATTTAACCTTGTTCTATTTGGACTACCTCGACTATTTTCATTTCCCCCAAAGGTTCTTGAGGGAAGAGCCTATCGTCTTCAGTATCCGTGGGTTGGAATTGTCAACCGCTCACAAGCAGATATTAACAGGAAAGTTGATATGATTGTTGCAAGAGAAAAGGAAAGAGAGTATTTTGAAAATAGTCCTGATTATGCACACCTAGCCAGTAGGATGGGTTCTGTGTATCTAGCTAAGCTTCTTTCTCAGGTACCTCAAACTTGAAATTTCTCGTTTCTTTGAGTTGGTATATGAGCAAGGCTTAGGACTTGCATAATTGCTTTATAACATTTTCAGCATCTTGAAGCCGTTATTAAAGCACGCATTCCTAGCATCACATCATTAATCAACAAAACTATAGATGAACTTGAATCGGAGCTGGATACCATTGGGAAAGAAGTGGCTGCTGATCCAGGGGTCAGTCACTCATATATATTTTGTACTAAAAGTAGTTCTTGCCGGGTCTGTACTAAAAGTAGTTACAGGAGTATTTGTCTTGTTCAATTTTATATTCACCGCTTCCATAATGTTGTGCCAGGCTCAACTGTACACTATATTGGAGCTCTGCCGTGCTTTTGACCGTGTTTTCAAGGAACATCTGGACGGAGGGTGGGTAATTAATTATCTGTCATCATCTTAATGGCTTCTTGTATCTCGCTTCTAATTATGTAAAGCGCTTTAGGTTCAGTTCTAGGTTTTCATTTTAGAAATACTTACCGTTATCATAATATTTTGACTTGTTGCATAAATGTTGCTTATGAACCATAGGTAGTTGCATGGCGTATCAACATCACTCGTCTCAGGATAATACATGCTGAAAGTGCACCTGTTTATGTTGAGTTCCCGGGACTTATATTGTATCTTCCATGTGAAGATGAAAAGAATTTACAGAACATGCCTATCTTTTCAGAAGATGGAAGTGCATACTTCATAATGTGTAAACGGATTTAGTCAAAAAAAATAATGTGTAAACGGAATTTATAAAGTGTTCATAAATTTTATACAGCACCAATATACCTAGATTTTTTTTAATTAGTTGTCATTTAATATGATGAGATCTTGTCCAATTACAATATTATAGCGTTCATTTTACTCCTTTAACTGTTTGGGTGCCTAACTTTTGCAGGAGATCAGGTGGTGATAAAATTTATGGCGTGTTTGATCATAAGCTCCCTGCCGCTTTTAGGAAGCTGCCTTTTGATCGTTATCTATCCGTGCAAAATGTGAAGAAGGTGGTATCAGAAGCAGATGGCTATCAGCCTCATCTTATTGCTCCTGAACAAGGTTACCGTCGTCTTGTTGAAGCCGGCCTTGCGTATTTCAAGGGACCAGCTGAAGCTACAGTCGATGCGGTAGCTGACTTTGTATATATACATCTGTGCTGATTGATTTGTTGTCCGTTGGTTTCTTTAATTAGTGACCACCAGGCCAGTAGAGTAGGCACTTTGTGCTGTACGTTTTACTTCCTGGAGTATATATATGCTAGTAGTTATATTTGATACGTGCCAATTAATAATACCCTGATGTTGGTGTTAGGTGCGCATTTGATGAGGTGTCCTAGCTTCCAAACCTTTGGAAGGAATAGTGCTATATATCCCAATGTGTCTGATCTGCCAAATATATTATTTTTTTCAGGTCCATGTTGTTTTAAGGGACTTGGTGAGGAAATCCATAGGAGAGACAGAGGTTAGGAAGCATGAATATATCCATATTTATTTGTGTTTTTGGAAAATGGTACTTTATATATGTTTTCTCACTAATTGCAGCCACTGAGAAGATTCCCTACCCTGCAAGCTGCGATTGCAACTGCTGCTAATGAAGCTCTGGAAAGGTTTCGGGAGGATGGACGCAGCACTGCACTTCGGCTTGTTGACATGGAGGCATATTTGACAGTGGAATTCTTCCGGAAACTACCGCAAGATCCAGATAGTGGCAGCAAGGTTGGGAATAATACCAATGAATCCAATGGCTCAGGCTCAGGCTCAGTGACAGTGGACCGCTACGGCGACGGGCACTACAGGAATATCGCGTCCAATGTGTCCCAGTACATAAAGATGGTGGGAGACCAACTGTTACACAAGATCCCAAAGGCGGTGGTGCACTGTCAGGTCCGAGAAGCCAAGAGGTCTCTGCTTAACCATTTCTACGTGCACATCGGGAAGAAAGAGGTACTAATAATTAACTAGTAGTAGTAATTAATCTCCTTGTCATCTAGGGTGAATGCATGGAATGGAAGTAATGAGTTTTGTGGTTGGAGCAGGCGAGCCAGTTTGGACATTTACTGGATGAGGACCCAGCGATGCTTGAGCGTAGGCAGCAATGCTGGAAGAGGTTGGAGCTGTACAAATCGGCTAGGGATGAAATCGACTCTGTCGCATGGACCAGGTAGACACAAACATATACATAGTGGCTAGCGTCTTTGTCGCAGCTGCGTGTAGTTTGGTTTTGGCAGATCTAACTTCCATTTGTCAGGCAGGCACTATTTTCCCTTGGTATATAGTATACTATACTATACTATCTTACGAATTGATGGACGTTATGTATCTAGTATATTTTTGTCAGTAGATCATCCTTCGTACATGTGCACCCCGACCCGTGCCATGCTGGTTTCAACAGTTTTTCTTTTGTTATTCTTTCTAGTGGTTGGCTTCTCTCTGTTGTCACGGTATTATATATGTTGTATTATATAAGTAAGCGATAAATGCCTCATGTTGTGATGCATGCCAAACAGAGTAGGGGAATGAATTTACCGATGCATGCTAACTGTCCTGGTAATCTATGTACTCTTAATTAAGTTTTGGATACGTCACGATTTAACTATATTTTTTATTATAATATATAGGAAACAAGTAAATATCAAATTTTAATAAAGTACTTTTTAAGACTAATTTATACATCATGCTCTAGTGTTTTGAAACTAAATATTTTAAACTTATTGGTACTTAAAGTTTAAATTGCTTGACCTCAAGTTTGTTCAAAATATCAAGAAGTATAGAACTGGGGGAAGTGTCTAGATTACTCGGCAAAACGATCGAGATTTTTGGGGTAAATCAAACGCACCTATTTATAAGTTTACTAATTAGTAAGAGCTGGTACTCCCTAAGCACTTTCCAAACATGTCATATAGGCTCATATGATAAGGGGCCTGTTTGGATCTGGAGGGCTATTTAATAGCCCTCCGGAATCTTGCTATTTAGGAGTATTAAACGTAGATTACCGACAAAACCCATTTTATAACCTCTAGGCTATTTTGCGAGATAAATCTAACGAGGTATATTAATCCATGATTTGCTACAGTGATGTTACAGTAATCATCCGCTAATTATGGATTAATATACCTCGTTAGATTCGTCTCGCAAAATAGCCTAGGGGTTATGGAATGGGTTTTGTCAGTAATCTACGTTCAATACTCCTAAATAGCAAGATTCTGGAGGGATATTTAATAGCCCGAAGGATCCAAACGGGCCCAAAAAAGAGATAAGAGAAGAAAGAGGAGGCACCCTACATACTACTCACGTGTAATTTACTTTAATATTTAGATACTACTAGTCCATGTAATTTTAATATTTACATTTGAGTCCCTATAATCTTGCAATAAGGTACTTGAGGTTGTTTTTGTTAAAAAAATAATAAAAGGGAGAGAACAAAGGCAGAAAGGTGCACAAAAAAGAAAAAGAAAATACGCAAAAAAAAGAAAGAAAAACAACAACAACAACAACAAAAGTTTGTTTTCCCTAAGTGACAAAAAAACCATAGATCCAAACGAAAAAAAACCTATTCCTATAAAAGGCAAAAAAAATGGTGAAAAAAAAACAATAGATCCGATTCCTTTAAAAAGGCAAAAAAAAATGTGATTCCTTTAAGGGCGAAAAAAATCCGAAAAAACATTTAAAAAAAGTCCGTCCGATTCCCTAAGAAAGTGGCGAAAAAATGGTTCGTTTAAAATAAAAAATGCACGCGAGAAAAAAAATAGAAAGTGTGAAACAAAGTCTGATTTCTAATCAGTATATATCTCTTATCTATCTCTAATCTAATCTAACTATTTAAAAATAGAAAATGCATGAGAAAATTAAAAATGTTCAAAAAAAACACGTGAGAAAGAAGTCAGAAAAAAGCGAAAAAAAACACGCTAAAAAGGTTTTCCATCTTCCATAAAACAAATAAAAAAAACGTGCGAGAAAAATTATTTCCATCGTCGGTAAAAAAATTTTAAAAAACATGCGAGGAAAAAACTATCAGAAAAAACGCGCCATTAAAAACCGCGCAAGAAAAACCACCGTCTATTAAAAACAAATCGCTCTGAAAAAACTGTCAGAAAAAACACTAAATTGATGAACACTTGAGTCAGATAGGATACATCGATTTTTTGCCATCTACTACACGGCTTTTATTTCGTCATATATTCTCCTGTATTGGAAAAAAAAGAACATTTGAAAAAAAACAAGCAAAAAACACGCGAGAAAATAATTGTTAGAAAAACAGGTAAAAAAACACACGAGAAAATAAAAGCAAAAAAAGGAGAAAATATGGTTTTCATCGTCAGTAAAAAAAAGCAAAAAAAACATGCTAAGAAAACACTGTTAGAAAGAAATGCGGTATTTCTGATAAATGGTTTGAGAAAACCGCACAAGAAAAAAAAACACCGTTTATAAAAAAACAAGCCGCTCATTAAAATATAAACATTGTCATTAACATAATTATGCATGAAAAATTATATTATCATTAGAATTTTTTCACTCGTTACAACACACAGGTATTTTTGCTAGTCTATATATACCTAATTAAAATAATATGCATGGTTTACGGTAGAAAATTTCGTCAGTCCTCCGGTTTATCCATACGAGCGATCCGTTTTGACCGTGGGTTTAACGAGTCCGATTTGTTATCGTGGGCTCACTAAGAATATTCATATTATTAAATTGTAGCAAACACTTTTTGACACAACAATCAACATTCTCAGTTGGTTAGCCAATGAAGCTTGTGAATGATAGGTTTGGAGTTCGACTCCTTTCACCCTTTAGTTTTCTGCTGCTTATCCTATTTTTTTTCTTTTTCTCTACTCATCTAACTTTCATATGTTTCCTGATTGTCGACCTCGACCTCCTGTGTGGTAAGATATGTTTCTTTCATATGTTTCCTGATTGTCGACCTCGACCTCCTGTGTGGTAAGATATGTTTCCTGATTGTCGACCTCGACCTCCTGTGTGGTAAGATATGTTTCCTGATTGTCGACCTCGACCTCCTATATAGTAACGTCCTAAGTGTCCTGATTGTCGACCTCGACCTCCTGTGTGGTAAGGTCCTAAGTGTGTGGTTAGAGGTAAGGTCCTAAGTGTGTGGTTAGACGGACTCGAGTCATCGAGCGCATGAGTAGCTGCCTGCTAAAGATGAGAGGCAATTAATCCTATTTACTACTTCTTACTTCCAAGTAAACAGTAATCTCTAAACCAGAATATATTTTAAAGTAATTATCAAATTTCTAATCATGTAAAATATCAACAAGTTGAAATCCATAGTCATTATCTTTTTTTAGCTATCTATGTGTAAATTAGTAAAGTTGAATTAAATTAGGCTAAATTTCTATTTGATTATACTATTCCTTTGTCGAGGTCCACCAAGTTGAAGGAACCTATTCTTCCAATTTGATGAAAATTCTAATGCAATTTTTTTAAAGGTATACATATAATAACATACATTACTTTTTAAATATGTATGATCAAATTAGATTTATGATTGGCTACAATACAATCCTGATCGAATTGGAATACAGATCTGGCGGCTTGTCTTTTTCAATGACTAGGTGGATCCTTTGGTTATGTTTATATTAGTGCTATCATTAACAAATTAGATTTGGCGGCTTGTCTTTTTCAATGCCTAGGTGGATCCTTGGTTATGTTCATATTAGTGCTATCATTAACAAATTTAAACTGCTAATGTTTCTCCTCACGCGATAAATTATATTCAGCTTCAGTGACACACCATTTATTAGTTGAAAGAGATATTTGCAATCAAGTGAAGCAAGCGCTAGGCGATAGCTCGCCATGCATGTGGGTCAACATCATGATCCATGATATCAAAATACTACACATGCAATGCGTCATGAAACTAAACAATTAGTTTTTCCGATGCAACGCACGGATTTTTTTTTTCTAGTATAATATAAATATAAAAGCAAGAAGATAAAATAATAATAAAGGGAGCAGTGAATGAAGTAGCTAGTAGCTTGGTGCGGTGCCGAGCGCGTAGCTCTTGAGAAGGTCACCGCAGATGGGGAGTGGGCGGGTCTTGAGGAAGCCGAGAGGATTGGCGCGGCGGACCATGGTGGCGAGGCCGGCGTCCTGAACGAGGGTGACCGGCGCGCGGTCGCGACCCACCTCCGTCTCGTGGCATTCGGGGTCCGGGCTGCTGAGCAGCGCCACCGCGCACACCTCCTCGGCGCCACGGTTGTCCACCAGCTCGATGCGGTAGTGCCCCGCCGCGTCCGTCATCCCCTCCGCCGATCTCTCCACCGTCCCGCTCGCGCTCATGAAGTGCCGGCACTCCAGCCGCACCTGCGCGCCCTGGATCATCGTCGTCGCGTTCGCCTGGAACCCCGCGCGGCACGTGTCGCAGTACACGTCGCCCTCCACGAAGAAATCCGGGTCACGGCTCCCCTGCACCGCCATCGCTGTCGCCGTCGCCACCACCATCACCATCACCACACCTCCGGCCATAACCATACATCAATCAATCAATCAATCTCGATAAATTAATAACCGATCCTGCTTTTGTATATATATAGCAGCTATATATATCGAATAGTTGAAGCGATCGATCGGCTGGGAATGGAACGACGGCCCAATTAATCAGGTGATCCATACATTAATTTGCATTGCATGTATATGACTATTGTTAGTTAGTTAAGTTGCTTGCGTTGTTGACCAATCGAAAGTACTCTACAATTAATCTATCTATTTATTATATAATAAAAATCTATTAAACTTTCTTAAAACGCTCTTGAGCTGTCACGTGGTTCTTCAAAACGCTCTTGAGCTGAAAAAGCACGGCCCGCACATGCAGCGCAGGTATTACGAGCCGAGGACCCACACGATGTAGGGCATGTATTTACCGTGATTGCAGTGCATTTATCTCAAGATTAGTTTGGTACTTCCATATAATTAAGATTCTAAATCTATCTCTAAGCAAATATTAAACCTCATAAAGCAGGCAATATTAGTTACTCCTACGTATAACATAATCTCATATCACCGGCTAGCGAACTATCTTTACTTACATATATATATATAGACTCGCCCTTAATTTATCACTTACAAATAAATAAAAACTACAAAACTTACCGGTTAATCTCATCTGACTGCTAGCTACCGAATAAAAATAATTCAAATCCACTATAAAAAATGAATACAGCTCAAAGCTAAAATTTGAATTTACAATTAAAATTCATATTCTTTCATCGATGGACAAAATCATAATATTGAAAATCCCAACGGCAAAAAAATTATGACAATTTAAATAAGGTAGCCTAATCGCGCGGCATCTATCCCAGTCTATTTTTGGGAAGTTTTACAAGAGTTAGATATCATACGATTTTTTTTCTAGGAAAACGAGAAGCTTTATTTATTATTTATTAATCATTCAGAGAGATCCAGTCTTTAGCTAAACCCTCCAAAACATACTCAGGCGCACGCAGGCGCCACACCGCCGATGGCTTCAGGCGCGGAGCAATTTGGCCTAAACTATGAGCAACGATATTAGCTCCCCTATTGATCCTCATCTGAACCGCCGGCAGCAGAGGAAAGGTCGTTCTAATTTCCTGGATGATCTGCCTAAGTGAAGATCTGTCCTGTGTCACAGACGTTAGGGCGGCCTCGACATTAGCACAATCGGTTCAAAGTACAATTTCTCTAGAACGTTATTAACTATATATTATATAATACAAAATATACCATTCAATTTCTACAATCATCTTTGTCATCTCTAAAAAGAAAATAGACTTAGTTTGTGTAGGAAAAAATGTGTAACAAATTATTAAGAGGGTACAATATGTGTGCGCGTGTTTATAAGGCTGGGTGAGTGCACAAGTGTTTATAATCTTAGAAGATGAGTACCCCACGCGTTGCTGCGGGGGAATTGTGTGATAATATAATACTCCATCCGGGCTGATAATACTTGTCGTTTTAGACAAGGGTGAGGTCAAACTTTAGAATATTTCATTATGAATCATTTTTAAAATATTTTTCTTTCAAATAAAATCATATATTTGTTAACACTTTATACATATCTATTATATAATTAAAGCAATAGAAAAAGGAGCCTCCACGTTCGCTCTCACGGCTTAGAAATTCTCACATTAATCGAAAGAAAATAAGAGAAAAAACAAAACACTAAGTGTATTAGGATTAGATCATGCAAACGGACAAGAAAAATTAAAAGTTAAAACGGACAGAACAAATAGAAAAAAAAACAAAGGATGTTACAATGATAGTGTGTAAACAGATAACGATTCTTTGGAATCCGTATGAGAGAACCAAACACAATTATATTCTGCATGCCCATATCACGGTAATTGAGTTATCCATTTTTGAATTGTACATAATACATGTCATCTCAATAAATACATGTCCTAGAAAAACATAAATAACAAAAGTAATCACATGATTTTCTCGCCACAAATTAGCACGCCAGTAATCTTTTTACTACAATCCACTTCATCAGCAAATTAACAAACATAAATCTTTTACTGCAATCCGCTTCGTCAACTAGCAGACCGAAAATTCTTGCTTTGATACACATAGAAATCCTATTTAGAAATAACTAAAATTCAAAATTAAGAAATTATTAGTAACCAGCACGCATATCGGTATATACAATAAAATATTGATATTGTATACCAATAAAACTTACAAATAACAAAAATTTGGAATTTTAAAAATAAATATTAGAAGAGGTGTCTAGAGTCCATATAAAAATAAAATTTAGACATAACTGAAATTTGTAATTTAAAAATATGAAATATTGAAAGAAGAGTTTATATTCCATATAGGAATAAAATTTATAAATAATGGAAATTCAAAATTTTAAAAAGGTGAATGTTGGTATAGGAGTCGAGAGTCCACATAGAAATCCAATTTTTGAAATAACTAAAATTAAAAATTAAGAAATAATCAGTAACCAGCATATATATCGGTATATACAATACAATATTGATATCATATAGCAATACAACTTACAAATAACAAATATTCAGAATTAAAAAAAAGAAATATTAGAAGAGGAGTCTAGAGTTCATATAAAAATCAATTTAGAAATAACTTAAATTCAAAATTTAAAAATAAAAATATTGAAAGAAGGGTTTAGAGTTCATATTGGAAAAAAATCTATAAATAGCGGAATTTCAAAATTAAAAAATAAGGAATATTGGCAGAGGAGTCGAGTACATATAGAAATACAATTTTAAAATAAAAATAATAATAATTAATAACTAGCACATATATACAATAAAATATGAATATCATGCACTGTTTAGTTTGGTCAAGTTAGTAAATAATTTAAAATTATGTTATCATTTTATTACATTTTAATAATAAAATGTGAAAAATATTATATAATCTTACATGAGAAAAATATATCGTTGCTAGGCGCACAATCTACGCGGACCACCATGCTAGTTATAATGAAAATAATAGTCAAAGTTATTTTTTAGAGACCGTGCCCTTGTCCAAAGCGACAAGTATTATATTAACCCGGAGGGAGTAGATATGAGTTCTAAAAAATTTTTTCTTACCTACTATATGTTTATTTTCATGTGTTTATATATTTTTAAACATTTATCAATTATCCAAAGGTTATAAATGATTGCGTTGTATGGTATGCCTTTTATGGAGAAGAGATGCAATTTACACCCTTCATGAATCATACAAAGACTAAAAATAATTGAGATGATGTGAAGAGATGCAATTTACAACCTTGATGAATCATCCAAAGGCTAAAAACAATTTAGATATGGCTTCATGAGAGAAAAGAGAATTAGCATTAACTACACTTAGTGGAGATAGACTTTATAGATATATAGGATTAAAAATATAATATTCAAATATTATAAAAAATATTCAAAAATAATTTTAATACAAATATTAAAATATTGAAAATAGTACAATATCATAATATTACAAAAATATGGCATTTTTAATAAAGTGCCCGCGCGAATGCGCGGGCTACCTTCCTAGTTAAATAATAATAATGCATGAGAGATAATCAATATAGTACTAGACATATATATAATCAAATGCCTCCTCTAGAGACTAAAATAAGTAAATACTAAGGGAAATGTTGCGCGTCGGGCGCCCGAGCGGCTGAAAAAAAATCGGACGCCTCGAATCACGTGGTGAGTATTTTAAATAGCTTTAAAACGATTTTTCTCCTAAACTAATTATCCAATCTACGATCCGATCACGCTGTTGTATTCGTTGCAACTAAATCTTTATAACAAGATCACACATGATTATATTTCGACAAAAAAATATTTTAGCTTTTTTATTGATATTTTTTTAAAATGCGGCATATGGTTCTTTATATGTTTCAACCAGTAGTTTTACAATGTTTCAGCTAGTGTACTCGTGATGTTTCACTATATACGGATCAAATGTTGCAGTGGATTTTGATATTATAGAACACGTCGTTGCAACAAATCACTCACATATTTTGGAAATCCTCTATTAAGGAAATTTATTTTTTTAGTCCACAAAAAAGTTTCACCTAGTGTACTCATAATGTTTCAATATATATAGATCTAATATTGCAGTGAACTAAAACATTCCATTGCAAAAAAAACCTACATATTTTGGAAACCCCCTATTAAGGAAATTCGTTTCATTTTTTGTTCCATCGAAAAATGTTTCACCTAGTGTACTTATAATGTTTCACTATGTATGGATCAAATATTGCAGTGAACTGAAACATTCTTTTACTATTTGCTGAAACATTGTTTTTATATAAGGTGAAACAATACCCGATTTAAATGAGTGAAACATTTTCGATCTACTTAGTGCAACAATTCCGATATACCTGGTGAAACATCGTGTAACATTTAAAAATAATTCAATAATTAGGTAAAAAAATTCGTCGGAATATATCCATGTGTGGTCTTGTTTTGAAGATTTAATTGCAACGAATTTAATGGTGCAATCGGATTATGATTTGGATAAGTAATTTAAGAGAAAAATCAGTTTAAAGTAAGTTTGCACGTAAATCGGGCGCTGATGTTATGTTGACGTCGGCGCCCGATTTCACCCCCTCCGGATCGGGCGCCCGACCGGGAGTCGTGTCCAAATACTAATCATATAAGTACAATTAATCTGGATGGATGAGGATACAAGCAAAAAGCTGGGATGGGTAGTATACATGATTCTCTCAGGATCAGAAAAGAAAACAAATAAGCTAGCAGCTAGGAGTATTAATTAATTAATTAATTAAGCCATGATGAGGAGGGCGGCGAGTAGGACGGCAGCTGCGGTGGTGGCCTTAAGGGAGGTGGCGGCGGAGGAGGGCGGCGAAGAGGGAGTAGTGGTGGCCACAGGCGCCAGGGCGGAGGAGGAATCTGCCTGCACGACGTCGATCTGGATCTTCATATTGCCGGCGGTGCCGGTGGTGGTGCAGTGGCCGGGGAAGCCGCAGATGAAGTAGCGGGTGCCGGTGGAGGTGAGGGGAATGACGTCGTTGCCGGTGGTGTGGGTGGCGATGGAGGTGGAGGTGGAGCACGAGTCGTAACCCGCCTTGTTCACCTCCACCACGTCGTGCCGCTGAGCAGAGTACTTGAACACTGCAACCATCCCCATCCATACCATATATATGTATTCACCGGCAGGCCAGCCAATCGATATACTATACGATACGATTCTGATTGATATGCATACCTATCTGGTCGCCTGGATGGAACCTCTTTTGGGCGACCCAGCTTGTGTAGTTGGTGGTGAGGTCCCATGCGCCGCCCGGCTCGCCCACGTTGTAGGTCGCCGCCGACGCCATGCCCACCAGCATCGCCGCCATGCCCACCACCACCACCGCTACTCCTATACTACCCATATATACTCTACCTGGAAGGGGCAAACTAATTAAAGCAGAGGAGCTAGTTAAGCTAACTACTCTGAATCAATTGCTGTATGCTTTAATTTGTCTGTTATCGATGATCGATGAAACAGGCAGCTTTTACTGGAGTATATATATAAGCCTCCTTTGCAAGGTCGGTTGGTCAGCAGGTAATACTAGTCCACGGTTGGTAGGTACTCCTACCAATTATTATTGTCTTTTTTCTTATTTTTATTTTTGCTCCTTCTTTTTCTTCATAAAAAATAAATACATTATATTATTTGTGATGGCACGTCTATCCGTTCACACTGCTCATAGCTCTAGTCCTTAAGTACGACTCACTCAATCCATCAGACCATTTCTAAAATATACGCATGCATGATTAAGTAAGTATGAATTATTATATATTTAGAAAATAGATTTATTTTTTAAAAGAAATCTATAAATATACTCCCTCCATTTCAGGTTATAAGATGTTTTGACTTTGGTCAAAGTCAAACTACTTTAAATTTGACTAAGTTTATAAACAATTATAATAATATTTACATTACCAAATTATTTTTATTAAATTAATAATTAAATGTATTTTTATAATAAATTTATTTTGGATCGAAAATATTACTATTTTTTTTCTATAAACTTAGTGAAACTTAAATGGTGGATTTTATATAAAAGAAAAAGAAAATACTCCCTCATTTTACGTTATAAGATATTTTTATAACGTAAAATGAGGGAATATTTTCTTTTTCTTTTATATAAAATCCACCATTTAGCGGTTAAGAAAACGTGATAATAGAAAAATGAGAAGGTTGTAGTATGGAGCGAAAGTTTAGAACTAAACCAATTGGGTCGCATGAACGATTAATTGGAACTGTCAACTAGCGTTTGTATTACGTCCGTCCGTGCATCTACCTAATACGAGTATAGTGCAATCCCGCTTCCACTATACGCGGACCATTTCAATTCGATTGACTTTGTCTCTTAGGTTGCTCGATCATTTGCGAGAAATTTGATACTATGTCATCCATTCCAATGCCGTGTACTTTTGCCCTTCGCCACGTACACATGTCAGATCTTAGGTCCCGCCCAACGCCGTTGCCGCTACGCCCTTCTGGTTGATCTATCCACTCAAGATCGATCCAAGCCAAGCTTGCCCGCCCCTATCTATGTGCCTCGTCGCCTCGGCCACACCTTTGCTGCTGTCGTGAAGAGGAGGAGCTGGTAAACTAGCACCTGTTTTCTTTTCAATTAAGTAATATAATTTTCAAATAGTAATTAAGCTTAATTACACCTGCTTGCCTGCTTAATTGGAAATTACTATATTACATGGTCAGCATGTACTGCAGGTGGTCGTCGTACGCGTAAAGCGTAAGAAGAATTGGAGGAGGAAGGATAAGAAGAATTCTGCAGGTTGTTGGCCTGCTGCAGTCTCATCTTAATAATTTCCACACGATATAATTAATTTATACTAGTACCACAAGAGAAAGTTCCAAATTGGTGGCTCAAGACTACTGCGGCTAACTGGTCATGTGACACGTATGTTAGCTGCCTGTTGACTACTCTGCTGGCCTGTGGCGTAATACGCAACCAAACTAATCAGATCGATCCATTGATAGATCATTCAAATTAATTCTGCTGGTGACAATTCGATGTACTGCTTTTAAGCAGGCACAATAACAGACTATAAGCTAACTATAAATATATTTTAAAGAGATAAATAAAGAGAAAAAAAACAGCAGACTATAGATCTACAGCTAGCTGCAGCACAAACTCTAAGACGTAATGTATGTATGACAGGTGGGATTAGATATTAATAGTATAGTAAGCAACTATTGTATAAATTGACTATTACATCGGCTATAGATGATTTGGAGCTAGTAGTGAGTTGTACTATCAAACTTTTTTTTAAACCCCGCAGGGTGTATTTGTATTTAAGAAAAGAAAAACACTGTACAATAGCCAAAAAGGCTAAGAGATTACAAGAAAAAACAAAGCGAGAAGAACGGAGGTGGGTGGGTTGTACTATTAAACTTGCTCTAAGCATATCCATGCGTTAACTTCAGTGAGCGAAGCTATATTGTTTTTGGGGGTGCACATGGACCCCCAAATTTCTAATTTCTCCCTAAAAACAGTAGAATGTACAGTGTTGTGCTAAAATTTTCTACATTTTTAATGGTAGTGCACCCTCTTATTTTGATGCTAGCTTCACCCCTGATCAACTTGCTACTAGCATTTACAGGTTTAGGACCTTTGATTTGTTGGTGACAGAACCCAAGGCGCTTGGATCAGCCACCGGGCATCGATCGATCAGTTGATCATCAAATTAAAATTTCAGTTGATTAAAACTACGTACTAACTGGTCGTAATTATATTAATTACTCCTAACTAGTATACTATATAGTAGTAGTTAGCAAATTAATTAAGGACAGCAATCAGGGTAAGGACAGTCAATCGTATCGATCGAGTGTATATGCATACGTGCGTAAATTAAGCTAGCATGTATGTAGGTAGGTACTGTAGCTATGGAGTATAAGTGTAGCAGAAGTATATGACATATATAGATAGTGGTAGGAGTACATGTATAGAGAGAGAGACGATCGATATATATGATTGATTATGCGGCGGGTCGTTGGTCATCGTCCTCGTCCTCTGGCGGCTGCAGCTTCTGGGGACGAGGGGCAGGCTCGGAGGAGGCGCCGGCGACGGTGAGGTACTCGAGCGCGGTGACGACGTCGCTGATGGCAGGGCGCATGGTGGCGTCCTCCTGGAGGCACATGGCGGCGATGGCGAGGGCCTGGTAGAGGCCCTTGGTGGGGTAGGCGCCGCGGAGCAAGGGATCGGCCATGTCGGCGAAGAGCTTCTTGTCCTTGAAGCGCGGGGTGGCCCACTGGACGAGGTTCTGCTCATCGTGAGGGCGGGCCATGTCGATGGCGCGGCGGCCGGTGATGATCTCGAGGAAGACGACGCCGAAGCTGTAGACGTCGGAGCAGGTGGTGAGCTTGCCGGTGAGAGCGTACTCGGGGGCGCAGTAGCCGTAGGTGCCCATGACGCGGGTGGAGACGTGGGTCTTGTCGCCGACGGGGCCGACCTTGGCGAGGCCGAAGTCGGAGAGGCGGGCCTGGAAGGAGGAGTCGAGGAGGATGTTGGAGGCCTTGAAGTCGCGGTAGATGACGGGGGGACGAGCAGCGTCGTGCAGGTGCTCAAGGCCGCGGGCGGCGCCCTGGGCGATGCGCATCCGCGTGGTCCAGTCCAGAGCCGCGGCGCCAGGGGGCAGGTCAAGCAGGTGGTCCTCCAGGGAGCCGCGGGCCATGTACTCGTACACCAGGATGCGGTGGTCACCGTCGGTGCAGTACCCCAGCAGCGTCACCAGGTTTGGGTGCTCCGCCAGCAGGCTCAGCATCAGCACCTCCACAAGGAACTCCCGGTTCCCCTGCATCCCGTTCCGGTCCAGCTGCTTCACCGCCGCCTCCGTCACCGTCCCCTTTATGCTCAGCCTCCCCCTGTACACCGGCCCGAACCCTCCCTCCCCCAGCAGCGACTCCGCCCGGAACCCGCCCGTCGCCTCCGACAGCTCCCCGTACGTGAACGCCCGCGCCGTCACCTTCCCCTTGCCGATCTTCAGGATCTCGTCCGCCACGCGCTTGTGCCGGTAAGTCACTGCCATCCATCCATCCCAATGTTTGTTTGTTTGTTTGTTTTGTTTGTTGTATTCAATGTAAATATATGGAGTATCTTACTGTTCCAGCTAACTATAGGAGACTACGTACATACCTGACTCTGCCACGATCTCGTTCACCAGGTTCACCAGGTTGCTGTTGTTGTCCCTGCTGCTCCCGCCCAGGCTCCGCTCCGACGCTAAATTCTTCTTCTTGCTGCTGCTGCTGCTGTTGCTGCAGCCGCTAGAGGAGGTCGAGGGAGGCGCTCCGTCGCCATCGCCGTCCCCGTCGCCTCCTCTGTCCTCGGACTGGAAGCAGCAGAAGATGCCCATTATATTTATGGTGTGCTGGGCCCTCCACCAACGCCAACAGGAACGAATCCTGGAACCAGATGGATGATCCTCCAACTCTGCTTCTCAACCAGCATCCGGTTCCAAACTGATAAGGCCTAGCCAGCCAGCCACCAATCTGATGATCGATGATCGATAACAAAGGGATCTATAATTTTAATTGAGATTATCAAGGATGATCGCCGGACGGCGAGCTTGTACCGTACGTACAAACTGCCGACGAGCGAGGCGCGCGCGCGCGAATGGAATGGGGAAATCCGATTGCTTAATAACCTTTCTGGCATTGCCCATTGGAATGGATGGGGTAAATTAATTCGTCCGTTATTAGTTTATTATTATTATTTGTTGCGATGAAAAAAAAACAAAAAAGCAGAGGTGCTCTGTTTTTTTGGATGGCTCCTAATCTGAGCCAGAAACACAACCAACCGCATGCCGGCCTCGGCCTGGCAACGCCAACTATATTAAGACTGCCTGCAGTTATCTATCGATCCATGTACTGTACGTAGTAGTGTTTTATTTATTTATTTATTTATTGGGTAAATATAATAAATAAATATATATATATATATATATATGTATATATTGCCAGTGGCAGGCTGTGCATACTATACTGTTGCTGATGAGCGGAGTAGTAGTTAACTTGACAGCCAATCGATGGATATAATTGAGGTTTGTATGCAGGAATATAATGGATGGAATTATACATGGATGCATGTAGAGTAGTAGTAGTAGCTGCTAGCTAGGCCCCGACGTAGCCGAAGCCGACGATGAAGGCGGCGGCCGACTGGAGGAGCAGGTAGATGTAGAAGCTGTCGCGGCCGTAGGCGATGTCGTAGAGGGCGCAGTAGAGCAGGCAGGCCCCCAGGAGGATCTCGGCGACATGGACGTCATTATTGAAGAAGCTTGTGCGGCTGGAGCTGGTGGTGGTCTTCTTCCCAGGCCTGGTGGTGGTATTAGCTGGCTGCTGCTGGTGCTGGTGCTGGTGCTTGGGGTTGGCGTTGCCTCGCTTGTCGGTGACGACCCACTCGTTGGCGCGGGTGGCCTCGAGCAGGCCGATGAGCGTGGCCTTGGTCCGGTGCATGGACATGACGTTCTCGAAGAGGATCCAGAAGATGAGGAGATGGCAGGAGCGCGGGGTGCAGGCGGCGTTGAGGAGGGTGATGGCGGCGGGGACGTAGAGGGCGACGTACTTGGGGAGGCGGACGTGGTCGGAGCCGGCGAGGACGCAGGCGGGGATGACGACGCAGTAGAAGGAGAAGGTGAGGAGGTGGGCGACGAGCTTGCGGAGGAAGAAGAAGTCGTAGAGGAGGTGGAGCTTCTTCCAGGGGGACACGCGGGCGGTGGGGCTGGAGAGGACCTCGAGGAAAATCTTGCGGAACAGGTTGGCGGGGCCGCACGACCACCGGTGCTGCTGGTACCGGTACGCGCGCAGCGTGCTGGGCAGCTCGTTGCGCACCCCGACGTGCCCCACGTACACGAACCGCCACCCCCTCAGGCTCGCCCGCACCGCCAGGTCCATGTCCTCCACCGTCGTCCGCTCCTTCCACCCGCCCGCCTCCTCCAGCGCTCGCACCCGCCACACGCCCGCGGTGCCGTTGAACCCGAAGAAGCCGTGGCACGCCGACCCCACCTCCTGCTCCACGCGGAAGTGGTAGTCCAGCGACATCTCCTGGATGCGGGTCAGAAGGCACTCGTCCGCGTTCACGAACCGCCACCTCGCCTGCACCAGCGCCACCCCCGGGTCCGCCACCAGCACCGGCACCGTGCGCAGGAGGAAGTCGGCGTCCGGCTGGAAGTCTGCGTCGAAGATGGCCACCAACTCACACTCCCTCGCGTACGCCTTGCGCAGCCCCTCCCGCATCGCCCCCGCCTTGTACCCGCTCCTGTTCCGCCTGTTCTCGTACCTTATGCTCACGCCCTTCCCCGCCCACCGCCCGCACTCTCCCTCCACCATCTCCTGCAATAATCCATCCCATTCTTTCTAATTAATTTCCTCTTTCCAAATTACTATATACTGTATGAAACACAGACGTACGTACCCTTATGGCTGGATCTGTAGAGTCATCCAGCACCTGAATCACCAGCTTGTCAGATGGCCATGTCATCCCACACGCGGCGCCGATAGAAAGCCGGTAAACCTGCGCATTGCACCGTACACCCCTGTTTTATTAGGCCAGATCGATTTGGTAAAACCAACTCTTCATATATATGCACATTAATTACATCCTTAGAGAGGATAATCTCATTTTTTATAAGATATATCAAATATATATTTTCAAGCTGGGAAAGTATATATTTTCATGCACTTCAAGTATATATTTTTTGATAATCTAATTTTCTCAATACACAAACATTCAAGTTCAAATTTAATTCTATAAATTATAACAAAAATATCAAATAAAATTGTGGATTCACGTTAACTGATTTCAGTTTAATTTATTATTTTTTACAGCTCGTAGAAATCAAATTTGATCTTGCATATATTGTAAAGTGATATGTCTCGTATTAATCTATCTTATCAATCTTTTTTTTAAAAAAAATATGACTATTTAGATGGTAAGAGATGTCTTCTCGGTGGATAAAAACCCATCTTCCTTAGATCTTAAAATCTACTTTCTGCATGTGCTTTTGTTAGTTAGTGCATCATATATGTCTATTCGGTCGTTTCGCACGAGCTAGCTAGCGATCTAGGCACTACAAAAATTGTTTTTTGCATGCTTCTAAAGGTGCGTATCATGGTGCTTTCTCTGTTTTATACTACAAGATGTTTTGATTTATTTATTTGTCATCTAGGCTCACTAGTGTCTATATAATATTTTTACACGGATACATCCATATAAATTTAGACACAAACACATTAATTCATATATAAATATGTTCAAAA
Organism: Oryza meridionalis; assembly: GCA_000338895.3. NCBI lineage: Eukaryota > Viridiplantae > Streptophyta > Magnoliopsida > Poales > Poaceae > Oryza > Oryza meridionalis. The sequence continues at coordinate 23,386,929 of CM002532.2, read as the reverse complement.
TCTAAAGCATATATTATAATTAATGTGAAATAGATAAAGTAGTTGTTTAAAAACGGAGATCGGTACGGCTGGGAAGCAATAAAACCAGAAAGGAAACATGACAGTAGTGATGATGCGCGAGCCAGACGTAATTAATGGGGATTTTCTGCAGTACTGCTGGTGCAGTAGCACTGGCTGACGTGTGGGCCCGGACCCATATGTCAGCCTCTGCTACTGCATCAGCAGTACTGCAGAGGATCTGCATCCAGGTGCAATATATGTATATCATGGTTAAGTACTAGTTTGTTTCGAGATGTAATGACGTACACTCCTATAGTTGACATATATACTGTTGCAGTACCATGCATATATTATAAATGCACTTTTCATACTAGATAGCTGATTTGTTTTGCGTGTATATATAATTAATTTCTTACTTTACATTAGACGACGTGGACAGGCATGTAGTGGAAGCACGGAGAGCAAGTTCAGCATGAACGCACCCAACTGACCATGCATTTGCGCGAACTAACAATGTACTACATGTGAAGTTCTTTTTTTTAAAAAAAAAAAGAAGAAGAGGAAGAAGAAAAGAAATCAGGCATTTTGCATGAGGAATAGAAACCACAGGCGCGGCAGCGCGCAGCTGGGGGATCGCCGCCGCGACGATTTCTCCATGATTGGCGCCGCGGCCGACCCCAGGCCAAGCTTGATTAATTGTACGTTCTGGTTGGTCGATCGCTTAATTAATTAGTATATATGTGTGTTAATTAATTAATGTTACACATATGCATTGCTGTTCCCAGCGTGGTGTGGTATGTACATATACATGCGTAGGCCGCTAGGCGGTGGCAGTGAGAGATGGTGGATGGATCGATAGGAGTAAAAGTGTTAGGTCGGGAAAAGCCAAGAAATTAAAGAGGACGTATATACAGTACAGTATAGCAAGAGGCCGTAGCACGCACAGATTACTACTGACCTGTTTCTCATTGAACATGGGGATCTGCACCAGGACCATGGGGCTGTTGGCCGCCTCCGGGTCCTGCAGCAGCTGGTCGTTTTCAGCGCCATCGTCGTCCTGCTCCCTCCTGTTGCTGCGGCGGCGGCGGCGGCGAATCAGCCACAGGGCGGCGACGACGAGCGCCATGTAGAGTCGCTCGAGGAAGAGCATGATCGACATGGCGACGCAGACGTAGACGGCCAGCTGCAGCGTCGGCAACACCACCCCGCACCGCACTGCCCGCCATGCCCATGCCAACCGGCTCATCATCCGGACCGACCTGCCTAGCTAGCTTGATCGATCTTAATTAAATTAATTAATTGATCAACCTGCAGCCGATCGAATATCGATATACAGGAGTACAGTATATATGATCAATTAATCGATATGATCGATCAGTTCCCCGGGCGCCCTTCGACTTGGATTTGACCGCCCAGGAGCTGATGACCCGCCTGTTCTATTTCTATACATATGACTATGTATGCAAACAATATTAATTTGTGATCGATCGATATGATGTGTAGTGGCCGGCCTAGCTCTAGCGCTAAGCTAGCTGCATGCACATATACATTGAGCAGCTAGCTAGCTTGGAATTGGTATATATAGTGATACTATGATCGATCCAGAGAGGAAAGCTACAGAAACTGCTAGCTACTACTTAATTTATTAAAGTTTTCTTAACAAAGGGAAAAGGGTCTCCTCCTTTAATTTGTGTGTGCATGTATATATTGGCCGGTCAGCCTGGATTCATGCATATTTTTTTCTTTAACAATACGCAAACCAGCCGGGGTCCTCCTCCTCCTGTTTTCAATACAAAATAATGCGTATTTTTTCTTGGCCTGTTTTGCTTTATTTGCTGGCTGCCTACGTGGTACATATGGGTACAGCACTAGAGCCAGGTCAGGGCCGGTGCATATGCGGTGAGGTCTACACGTATCTACATACATACGTATACCTTTATTGTCATATGTAGCCTACCATTGCCATACAGCTAGGTGCCTACTCAGAAGACATGTTTGAGACTGCTACCTACTACCTCCGTCCTAAAATATAGTAACTTTTGGCTATAAATATAAACACATAGTTATTCAGATTCATAGTTAAAAATACTTATATTTTGAGACGGATGGAGTATAATTCTCATGTAAGCCTCTTCATAATTAGTACACGCACGCATCGATCGTTTCCTTTACATTATATATATACTCTCTCACAAGTCAGATCCATTCTCCTTCCCCCCTAAAAAAAAAGAAACATGCATTTGTTTAATTAATCTCTGTTTAAATCTAGAGTTGAATTTGCCGTAATACTAAATACGGGATACCTCAAAGATATGCACATACATCAAAGAAGTAACACGTACAACTTCTACGAGAAGACAAATCCCTTAAACAAGAAATGGTGGTGTTGGTTAGCAACCTCACTCTAGCCAGCCCGATCCAAACAGCTAGCAGGTTGAGAAGGTCGTAGATCCGATGCACTGACCTCCTCGCTTGGTGATGCGGCGGCAATTATTGCGGTGGTTGTGGGGAAGGGGAGGGAGGATGGATCGTGGGAGGGGAAGGAAAGCAAGGGTCAAAGGGGCCGAGGGACTTACTGCAAGCTAACTTCTCCTTGTTTCATACATTCCAATTTATTTACTGAATTACCAGGATTCATGTTGTGAACCGACAATGATACAAATTTATTGAGGAATGCTCCGGTGTAATCTACTTGCAGTATTCTACTTCAAATAGAATTAATCTCGACCGTTTATTTTAAAGGCAGGTAAGTAATCTCCTAATATATTTAGGGGTAATTTTGGCATGGGTAGTTTTCTTCGGTTCGATCGCGTCAGGTCGGACTCCACATCGCATCGCATTGCATCAGGTCCGACTCCGTCCCACGCAGTCTCGTCGCTATTCCTCCCCCGGCGTCGCCGCCTTGTCCGCCTCCTCAGTCGCCGTCCGCCTCCCCCGCCCTTGCCGCCTTCTCTGCTCCCTTCGTCCCCGTACATCTCCCCTGCCCTCTCCGTCGCCGTCCGTCAGCCCCGCCCTCTCCACCTCCGGCGCCGTTGGCGTCTCCTCCCCCTTCGGCGCCCTTGCCTCTTCCGCCGTCTTCCTACAGCGCGTGGCATCAGGTCGGAGGCAGGCACCGGCAGGCAGCGGCGCGGCCGGTAGCTATTCCTCCCTGCAGGCGGTGTCGCGACGTGTCGCATCTGTCCGACGCAAGCACCGGCAAGCGGCGGCACGGCCGGCGGCGCTGCCAGCGGCTTGGCGCGGTGTAATCCTCAGGTGTCCACTCCTCCCACCCCCCCCCCCCCCCCCACCTGACTTTCTGTTCCCCTTCCTCTCCTCAGTGTTGAACTTGTCTGAATTTTTCCTCTATAAATGCATATACTTGCTTGTAAATGGCTGTGTATACTAGCTTGTAACTATACTAGAGAATCTACATTTGCGGATGTTAAATTGAATAGGAGATTTATTAAATCGATTTTGTATGTTGAGTTGTAAGCATGAACAATAAAACTGAACAATAATTTTGGTCTTGAGCTGCAAATGAAATACACCTGTCACTTGAAATTCCACTCAAAACAGTTTAGAGAAATTGATGTGTTACTAATATAAGTCCAGCATTAAACTTCAGCAAAGGTGGCAAGTTAAATCATATCTTGTGCAATTGATCTTTGATCTTTTCTACCAAATGCTTGCCTTGTCAACTGGTTAAAGCATCCAGCATTTCCAGCTAGTTCATCAGTAGTATTAGTATTACATTGAATTAATTTATTAGTGCATGCCTTAGTTCTTTTATCGTACATACAAAATTTGCAGCCATTGTGGGGGAACTGTAGTAATTGTTCAATAGTTTAGAGTGGCGATGAATTTATGCAGTTGATGGATCTGTGAGATGGATACTCTTTTATAGCAGATCAAACCTGTCTTCCTGAATATGGCCATCTCTGCATCTGCATTACACTCTGAAACTGAGGCACTTAATTTATTTTAGATGTGTACAGAGGCAAATTAATAAGCTGAAATGCTTTAGAACTATAAAAGAATTCTTTGTCAGAAACATTACAGAAATACAGAATTGAGCTTGATTTAATCCATTTTCAGAAAATTACAGAATTGAGCTATCTCCTGTGTCCTAACTTGACTGGTTGCTGCTTGGTTTCTGAAATTAGGTCTTGGATGATGATCATGGAGCTGTGGTTTACCCTGTCAGGAGGTCAGTAGCTCCTCCTGCAGTTCAGCGTTGGGGCGACGTCCCTGGGCAGCATAACTGCGGCGCACCTGGTTGCCCTGAGATGATTCCGGCGCAATCACAGTTCTGTTGTTTGCGTTGCAAGGCTGCAGTACATTGCTGCTTATTTATTTTTAAAGGAGTGTAATGAACAAATAAATTTAGTTGCCTTTTTAAATATTAGGATTAAATGATCTGCAACTGGAATGGTGACTTCATTTTGTGATGCTTGTGTGATGCTTTTATGGTGATGTTTGCTAGAATGATGCTGTTGTTGATGCTGGAATGGTACTGCTACTGTTGGAAATTGTGCTGCTGCTGGAACTGCACTGTTGTTGCTGGAATGAAACTGAACTGCTGCTGCTGGTGAACTTTCAACTTTTCTATCACATCAAAACTTTCCTACATACACAAACTTTTAACTTTTCCGTCACATCGTTTCATTTCAACCAAACTTTCAATTTTATTGTGCTGTTGCTGGAATGAAACTGAACTGCTGCTGCTGGTGGTGCTGCTGAAACCGTAATGCTGCCGCTGCTGCTGCTGAAACTGTACTGCTGTTGCTGCTGAAATTGGCTCACCAGAGTCCTACTTTTGCTCACAAGAATCCTATTCCAGTTGTTTTACTTGAACACGTTTCTCTATTTTCTAGAAGGGCTATTTTATCTGGTTGTTTTTTCATGCAGAGCCTACCAGATCAATGAGAATGCACATGCTGCTGGAGGACTCATTCTGTCCATATTTTTCTAGTTCCAACTTCGAATTGCGATAGCTCTATTCGGAGTCTCGAAACCACCAAAAAAAAAGATTTGGCATCCTCAGCCATCAGGTCTCCAGAAGATGCTGATTCAGGAGTGAAGCAAACCACAGGAACAGTTCCAGGGGGAACATGTCGTCCCCAAGAAAGAATGATACTGACACATCATTTTGTTCTCCGTGGCATCCGATTTTGATACAACATTAGCTTACACATCTGACAGTTTGACAGGATGTAAGATGTTGCATTGAGCAGCTTCTTTACGTAAGATTTTGCAGTGCAGAAGCACAAAGGTGCTTCGTCCTGGTACGAGATGTTCCTTTAAACTCGCAGAAAGTACTTTTCATAAAAAAAATCATGGTTTTTCGATCGACCGCGCGCATATATTATAGCAGAACATTATTTTTTTTAAAAAAAAAGGAATAAGTCCCCGCATCTGGCATCGTTGAATAACCAGATAGAGTATCATTTAATAAATAACAGATATAGTTTAATATTAAAAAAAATTAACACATAGCTTATTCGAAATGAACATCCGACAAGACAAACTAAGAATCTCCAAAATAAAACATCTCAATGATAAATGAACATCTCAGAATTTAATGAAAGAATATCCTCCCAATGCAAAGCTGAACATCTTAGATTTCTTCGGAGATGGCCTGTGCATGATTCCGAATTTTGTTGGATGGAGAGTTGTAAAGAATCGCTGCTAGCTTTCTTCTGTATTCATCGATGTCTTCCTGCATAGATCACAACTATATGTTATCTTTCTTATTTTCTACAAATATCCTTCTGTCATAATTAAACTTTTTGTTTGCTATGATGGGCCTACCATCCAGTCCGCGTACTCATAGTTCATATTTGTATCCATTTGAGAAGGAGCCGTATATGAAACCTTACGCTTCGGGGTGACTCAGGGCAGTGAGCAGTCGACATCACCGACGTGCATCTGCTTCAACGCCGCACCTGAACACCGAGAACCCCTTCGCCGGCATGTGGTTCAGAGTGAGTAAGTAAAAATGCTGTTAACATTAACCGTTCTGTTCTGAAATAAACAGTGTATTTACTGAACCAAAACGAGCAATATAATTGGTGAAAAGGCAACCAAAGTTCAAAGGAAAGAGGCACCACGCATCATCTACTCGTCATTAATTGATGGTGGCATAACAATGCCAATGCAAATATAGCCACTAGTAACAGCCACCCATTCCAAAGCCCCCACAACAGGTGAACATTAGTTTCATTCAGAAAGATGACAACTTTGTACATCATAATTCAATAGCACAACATTGCGCGCCAAATCCAATTGGTACGACGAAGCAGCCACACGTACCTTCCAAGATGGCTTCGCGCACTTGCTCTTGCTCCTTGCAAATACCGAATGCTCCCACCAGCATCCCAATGCCATGGCACCTCGGAGCACCCAGTAAGCATGCCTCTCTCGGGATCGCCAACGCCATGGTGGAGTTGTTCAGATATAGATGGATCATCTCATCCTTCATCCTGCAGATTAACAGGAAACAGGTAGCCTCAGAAATCAAATCGAAATTTAAGAAAAACAAACAACTTGAGATTGAAAGTTGAGGGGCGGCATTAGGGGAGCGCATCTTACTGCAAAGTTCTGGGCATTACCTTCCGCTATTCTCCAATGGCGAGTCTTCCTCCTGCTCCGAAGGAGGTGCTTGAGGCGGCATGGGGACGAAGGGGAACCAAGCGTGCATTGCCATTGGATCTAGAGGCTGCGTCCTCCGCTTGTGGGCGATGGATTGGGGGCTCTCCCACGTGGATGCGTCCTCCGCTTGTGGGCGATGGATTGGGGGCTCTCCCACGTGGCTGCGGGAGCGACGGCGGGCGGAGATGGACGGGGCTGGAGCCAAGCGTGGGGGAGGAGGCCGACGGCGAGTAAGGGGATAGCGAGGACGACGAAGGCTCGGCGGCGGTGAGTGGCGCGGTGCTGGGGTCTGAGGTGGAACTCGCCAGAAGGTGGGCTGGCGCGGGTAGCGGCGGGATAGGGCGGAGCTCTGGAGATCCCGGACGAGATGCGAGATCGCCGAGGGGAGGGGAGAAGGGGGCGGCGGTTGATGGGAAGGAGGACGTGGCGGCGGTGGCGGGTGGAGGTGACGCGGCGGAGAGGGCTGATGGCGAGGAGAACGTGGCGGCGGTGGCGGGTGGAGGTGCGGCGACGTGAGGCGACTCGTTGGAGAAGGGAGCGGGGGAGGAGGACGGCGACGGAGGGGGCTCACAAGGTGGCGTGGAGACGCAGGCGGGGGAGAAGGCGGCGATGGCGGGGAGACGACCTTCGACGGAGGGAGCGGAGAAGGCGACGACGCTGGAGGGGGAGGAGACGCCAGGACGGGCGACGGAGGCGGCGAGGGAGATGGACGGCGACGGAGGCGGGGATGGAGGGGAATGGCGTCGGGATGGAGTGAAATGGCGACGATGCGATACGAATCCATAGGATAGGGATAGGGTGAGTAAGAGACTGATAAAATACGATAATACCCTAGGTGAATTATTTTTCCTGGATGAAAACACCCCTCCACATTTCTACTCCCACTAATTCTGGTGGGAGTAGAACTAGATCTTAACCCTTCAATTAAATATGATAAATGGCCTAGATTACTTTCTACTCCGAGTAAAAAGCACCGGAGTGGGACTCAAATTTATTACGGTAGTCACCCGAGTCGCCTAACAACCCATGCCCTTCCCCTACAAGGGTGATGATGATACACGCTACCGATGTGCAGGCATCATGCCGTCACTTGTCACTCCTTACTAAATGCGAAATTCGCTTGTCGACGAGCACGTCGCATCCCGTCGTCGTTAATAAGTTGTTGTTTCCCTCGAGTTACAGATGTGCAGGCTCGATCATCCCGTCGTCGCATATGCTTTCAATAGTTGTATATAGTTTTGTATTTGCACAACTTTAACCACCCTCCATACTAAATGTCTAGGGGCTCGTATGTACTTTTTTCCAAATAATTGGCTCGATCATCCCGTCGTCACATATGCTTTCAATAGTTGTATATAGTTTTGTATTTGCGTAACTTTAACCTCCCTCCATACTAAATGTCTATGGGCTCGTCTGTACTTTTTTTTTCAAATAATTGAAATGTAAACATAGGAGTAGGGTGTATTTATAAATAAAAATATATTAAATGTTTGAGGGTTTATTGGCAATATTATTTATTGGCTGCTACAAACTGGGTTTCGTGCAAACATCATCAAAAGTCAACGACATTATCTATAAAAAAACAGCAATTGAGAAAGTGTTATTTGTGCGCCTACATTTGAATAAAATTAGATTACGTATTATTGTGAATATAATATAACTTGCTGAGATTTATTCTTATATAAAGTGGCTCAAAGTATAGCCAGACGATTTAAAGTTCTTTCACTATTCCACTAAGTACCGATCTAACCTTTTTCTTGCCATTTGTCTCTCTGTATTGGGCCTGGTATTCCATAGCACAAAGGCCCACATGTGGAGACCCACTTAGTGGAGCAACCTAAGCAGCGACTCAATCAAGTTGGTCGATCTCTCTCCCTCTTCGCTTGATCCTTTGTCTCTCTCTAGTCTTATTGCGTAACACCATCGTTCCGGTCCTCAGCCGCCTCTTTGATATATCGGTTAGATTGGTCCACCTCCGGCGACCGCTACCATCACCACCTACCGGAATCAACACGTCAAGTTCCCTCGAATTCGGCCTCTCTCCAGTATCCGTCGCTCTCGGCGGCAGCAGGATCTCAAGCCATTGTATCTCCGAAACATCTAGGCCCGTTATTAATTTTGGTATTTAATGACAAACACTGATTGTGGACTAACCGTTGTCTTTGAGCTATATATTTTTTAAGTTAGGTTCACATTATGTGTGTATGAGTGACTACCGATGGATTAAAATTGATGGTGCGAAGCGAAGAAAAGAAGATGGTAAAACTAGTGCTTTAGTTTTAAGTTGATCGAGGTGTAGGGCGATCAAATTTGCTAGTTTATTTTTAGCTTCGCCGTATTATTAAGAGGAGTAATGACCTAGCAAAGAGATAATTTTAATTGCCACATTAGGTCATTACATTTAGACTTGTGCTCACTTTTCACACACACTTGCATTCACTGAGTTCGGCTTGACAAGAGCTGGTCTGACCGCGCGACCGCAGGTCACTGGCCGGTTTGACCAGCCCGGTCAGACCGGGCGGTCTGAACGGCCCCATGGAGGCCAGGATGGTGTCCTCGGGGTTGGCCGATACAGAGCCGACGGAACCGTATTCGGTCAGACCAAGCTGAGGGCGGTCTGACCGAGCCGAGGCCGGTCTGACCGGCTACCTAGTGGCGGTCTGACCGGTGCTAAAGCCTGGTCTGACCGAAGGCATATGGGCGGTCTGACCAGCCCCCTAGAGGTCGGGATGGTGTCCTCGGGGTTGGCCGATACAGAGCCGACGGAACTGTATTCGGTCAGACCGAGCTGAGGGCGATCTGACTGGCCACTCAACGTCGGTCTGACCGGCCAGGCCGATGGGGCCCTCTAACAGGGCTACAACGACTAGTTTTCTAGCCGTTGCAGAGTAGCACGATCTGACCGGCCATATACCTCCGGTCAGATGCCACGCCCAGAAATTCCCGAATAGAATTCCAAGCAGAATGTGCATTAAAACCCCTGTCCAGGACCGGCCAGGGTACACAAACGACAAAGTTGACATACAGATCCACGTCTTACGAACATCATAAAAGTCTTACATACATGCAGCGGAAAAGAAAAAGATAACTGGAGCTAATCCTTGACTTGGACTGCAGCGAGAACACTACTCCACAGGCATCCTCGACGGCACGGACGAAGCCTACTCCTCGGGAAAGCCACCATCTGACGCATACTCAAACTCTGGAGTTGGGGAAAATAGAGCAAGACTGAGTACAACCACCGTACTCAGCAAGTCATACCGGAACAGAGGGTATGATGCAGGATAAACTCAAAGAGTAGCTAGAGCGGTTCATTTGCATAAAGCGAGCCTTTATAAACAGTAGTTGAAAGCAGTAAAACAGTTGTAATAATTAATCAATATTAACCATCCACTATCCAACGCTACACCACGTTGCAACAGGCCCAACCATCCACCTGAGCTAATCAGTTCCATTATGCTAAGCTAGGGTGAGACTAATCACGGTGAATCTGGTTGACCGCCCATAACCGCGGGCACGGCTATTCGAATAGTTTTACTCTGATCAGAGGTGTACAACTGTACCCACAAGACACAGCCCCACGACACGTCACCGTACGCCGACATGCCACCACGACATACCGGAAAGAGGCCATGACAGGTCCCTTCGCATAACCCCCTCTAACCAAGCACACCACACCTCAGGTTTCACCCCCACTCCTCGCGAGGCAACGGGCAGTCTCCTCTCGTGCCTAGGTGAATCCGGAAGCCGCATAGGCCGTCGCAGGGCCCATCCAAACTCCATCACACCCACCCTTGCCTAGATGCGTCAGCTAGAGGAAAGCTACACTACAAGCCCAGCCGTTGCCCACGCTGGCTTGTGGAAAGTACTAGGATTTCTTCTAGGGTTTCCCGCGAACCGGTCCTTAACTGCCATGGGCGCGACCATCAAAACCATGCACCCACAGCCCACCATTTAATATATTTTAATTAACCAACACCAGAGCGGTGGCACTAAACCAACATCAACACTAGAACCTAAAGTCTATGCATTAATGTAATTCCCCCATTGTGTGCTAGTAGTACTAAGCATGGCTAAGCGAACCCTAATCCAACATCTAATCATGTTATGCCCCAAGCTACCAAAGGAACAAGGTAACAAATCATATGGCTAAGACAGTAGGTAATCATCCCATAGAACATTATAAAACAATGCAATATTTAAGGGAAAACGAGAGAGCATTTGCAATATAGGTTCAATATGTTCAAGTGACAAGCATGACTTGCCTTGCTCTGCTGCTGGAGGGACCTCGGCGACTATCTCAAAGTACACCGAAGCGTCGGGAGAGTCGGATTCTACACGACATACAAGGCAAACAATGCAAACAGGCTATAAAGCTACTGAAACAGAGAACAAAACCATTTTTAATGGATTCTTTGCATTTTTCTTGATTTACTGAGACTTGAATAGGCTTAAACGGAGCTCGGATGAATTTTCTATGAATTTTAGAAGATTCACTGCGCTTTTACTATAAACAGAAAAATCCTAAATGATTTATTGTGCAATAAATAAAACCCGAGAGAGAGGGGGCGGTGCTGACATGCGGGCCCCACATGGCAGTGACTCGGGGTGGCGGTCCGTGGTGGACCGGGTCCACGGACCGGAAGGGAGGCGGCGCACCACGTGGCGCTGACGCGGCGCACACGTGGCGGCCACGTGGCAGCCACGCGGGCAGCCGAACCGACGGTCCCGATCTACCCGAGGGTAGATCGGACGGTGATGGGGGAGCGCGGCCGGCGCGCACGGGCGGCTCAAGCCGGCCCGGCTGCCATGGCGCACGGCGGCGCTACCGCGGGGCGGCGGCGTTGCGACGGCGCGGGCGGTGCTAGCGGCGGCCGAGCGGCTAGGCAGCGGCGCGGCGGCTAAGTGGCGCGGAAAGGAGAGAGGAAGGGGAGGAGGTGCCTCACCGACGACGATCGACGACGGCGAGCGATGGGAGGCGATGACGGCGGCGGGACGAGCTCCAGGATCACCTAAGGGATCAAAAGGGAGGGGTTAGAGAGTGAGAGGGAGATGGAAGAGAGCGAGAACGCCGGCCGAGGACGGCGGCCATGGCGGCGCTCACCGGCGTGCGGTGCGAACGGGGTTCCCGTGGCGGAAAGCGGCGGCGGAGAGGCGGACGGCATGGCCCTCGGGCTCGTGAACCCGACGGCGGTGACAGCGCAGCTCGGCGCGGCGGCTAGTGGCGGCTAGCGGCGCCCGGAGCGGTGGCGGCGGCGGCGGAGAAGAGGGCGACGGCGCTAGGGCGGTGGAGGGCAAGGGAGAGCTCGGCGAAACGGGGAAAAAGGGAGAGGGGAGAGTGGTGATGCTTAAATAGGGGAGAGGGGGCTCGGACGTGGCCGGGAGTGGCCCGATTTCGCCGGCCGACGTGGGGAGGTGGAGGTGGAGAGAGAGGCGGGATTCGAAATTCGAATCCCAGCCATCTCGAGCGCGGGCGCGGGCGGGAGAGAGAGGGAGTGGGCACGGGGAACGCGGGGGAAGGTGGCGACGTGGGCGACTTGGCCCGAGAGGCGCGGGAGAGGCAGGAGCGGCGGTTGCGGGGCGCGGCGGCGCCGGCTGGAGGTTGGGGGAGGACCCGATAAGTGGGCCCCACCTGTCGGCGACCCCGGGAGAGAGGAGGAGGGTGCGGGCGGCCGGCTGGGCCGTGGCCTTTGGCCGGTCCAGCGGGGAGGGGAAGGGGGAAGAGAATGGGCCGGCGGCCCATTCGAAAAGGAAAAGGAGGGAAAAAGAAAAAGAAAGAAAAAGAAAGAAATGAATTTCCAGGGATTAAATAATGCTTGTGCTCATTTTTAAATGGTTAAAATTATTTCTAGAGCTCTGAAAATTCTACTAAAAATCTTGTTAGCATATTTTGACATGTAGAACTCAAAAAATTCCACATGCCATTTCCGATTATTATTTGCTTTAATTCAATTAGGGTTTCTCTCTTTTGCTTTTACACCGGTAATTTCTCGAGGCCATTTATAAATTAAATTTAGGCTTGGGAGAAGAACTTCAGGGTGTACACAAAATTGGGGGATTTTGCCCCCAACGGCTAGTTTTGGTTGGTAGGAGTATAAATACTCCCCCACCAGCAGTAAGGGATCTCTCTTGGCACCCAATTCAATTGCATACACCCCTTGCACCTCTCTCTCACACATTTGAGCTTAGTGTTCATCCATTGTAGTGGTTGAGGTTGTTCTAGCCAAGAGTCAAGTGCATTGCTTTCATTGTAGAGCTAGTGTGGCACTTGATCATCTCCGAGCCGCGTCATCGCTTGTTACTCTTGGATGTTGCCGCCTCCTAGATGGCTTGTGGAGGAGTTTCCCGGTGACCTCTCCGAGAAGATTGTGGAGGAGGCTCGGCGCCGGTTGTGAGTGGTTTGGAGTTCACCACCTTCGGAGTAAAGGAAGAACTACCCCGAGTGATTGAGGCTTGGGTAGTCCTCTCCGTGGGCCGGCTCCCGCCTTGCCCACCCCTTGACCAAGGGGGCGTGCGGTGGCTTCGTGGTTGAGCGGTGGAGTTGGGCTCGCCTCAACGGGGAGTAGGAAACCGGCGAGTTTCCGAACCTCGGTGAAAAATCTCTTGTCTCCTTGTCTCATTTACTTGTTGCATTTACATTTATACAATTTACATTCCTAGAGACATACTAGAGATCATATCACCCTAGGATTGCTAAACTAGACTTAGGAAGTGTAATTTACTTTCCTAGTGATAGACTTGAGCCACTTCACCCTAGGATTGTAAAACTTAACTTAGTTGCTTAGTTAGACTTGTCCCTCACCGAGCCTAGCAACTTAGGTTAGTTTTGATTGTGTCATTTAATTTTAAATCGCCTATTCACCCCCCTCTAGTCGACATCTCTATCCTACAATCTCGCACAATGAGAAGGCGATGACTCATGAGGGGTGGCCTTTGCTTGCTGACAACCAACAAAGATCAAGCAACAGTGACGCTCAGATCCGATGGTGTCCTCCAACAAAGAGCAGCATGTTATATATTTGTAGCCAGCTGTAATATGGACTCCAAAGCGTAATGTGTGTATGACAGGTGAGACCAGATATTAATAGTGTAGTATATGTTTATAGATAACTATTGTATAAATTAGCCTTTAAATTAGTTTAGATGATTTGGACTTAGTTGCTCTCAATCAATTGACGTTTGAGGGTTTTACTTTTCACATAGGGTGTGTTTAGATAATAGGAAATGGGGGGTGGGATTGTGATTAGGAAATAAATGAAAGGTTAGGATTAAATGGAGGAGGAGAACAAATAGTTAGGGTTTAAACATTAAAGATGTGTTTATAGGGAGAGTATATGTGTCAAAATTTTTTTAATAAAGTTAAGTTATAGTACAGTGCTTTCAAGGGGTGGTAACGTGGATAGGCAAAAGCCCAGTGCTGGCCTGGCCCAGAAAGTCCAACACGTGGCAGGGAAAGGGTGTCTCTCTCCACCGCCTGGGGGCCACGTTTTAGAGGAAGGAAGCCCATTGAAGCACGGCACCTAGTATCTTTGTTGTTGGAAGAGGCCCTTTCTCTCTCTCTCTCATTCTTGTGTTTCTTCTCGATCGATCGATCTCTCGATTTCTCTCTGTGCACCAGCATCAGCTATGGTGTCCGACGCCAGCAAGAATAAGGCGGCGCAGAAGAAGGCCGCCGCCGCTGCCAAGAGGGGTGGCAAGGCCGCCTCATCTTCCTCCTCAACCGCCGCCGCCATTACTCTCTCCGAGCGCACCTGCACCGCCGTCCTCACCTCCCATCCCCTCTCCCGCGACATCCACGTACCACTATTTTCCATCCCCACCTCCCGCCCCTATCTATTTATCTCCCCCTAAGTAACTAATTTATCCATCTTTGTCTCGCAGATCGAGTCCCTCTCCCTCACATTCCACGGCCATGACCTGCTTCTTGACACCGACCTGGAGCTCAACTACGGCAGGTAATATTTATTATTATTTTTCATCAATCAATCAATCCATCATCTGTAAGTAAGTACTAGTACTATAGAGACCATTCATCTCGTCTCTTAGGCGATATGGTTTGCTTGGCTTAAACGGCTGTGGAAAGTCCTGTCTCCTCAAAGCTATAGGATGCCGGGAGCTTCCTATCCCTCCACACATGGACATCTATCATCTCACCCATGAGATCGAGGCTTCCGACATGTCTGCGCTACAAGCAGTCATCAGCTGTGACGAACAGAGACTCCAGCTCGAGAAGGAGGCTGAAATCTTGGCCGCTCAAGTATGTTTGTTTTACTTCCCTTCCTTCTTACCATCCCATTCCCACCAATAATGTCTGTCTTAGGTGGTGTTTGGATGAGAGGGGACTAATGTTAGTCCCTGTCATATGCACTAATTAGGAGTATTAAACATAGACTAATAATAAAACTAATTGTATAAACGAGAGCTAATTCGTGAGACAAATTTTTTTAAGCCTAATTAAGCTATAATTAGCACATGTTTAATTAGGCTCAATAGATTCGTCTCACGAATTAGTCTAGGGTTATGGAATGGGTTTTTTCATTAGTTAAGTTTAATACTTCTAATTAGTGTCCCAACCTCCGATGTGATGGGGACTAAAATGTCACCCTGCATCCAAACACCACCTTACTCTTCTTCTGCTGGACTACTAGTTTCATTATACCTATATATAGTTTTTATTTTCACCGTGTCCCTATTTCTGAGGATTTCCCTTCCTGACGTATGCCTCTGCCGATTGAATTACTAAGGATGACGGTGGCGGCGAAGCCCTGGACCGCGTTTATGAACGCTTAGAAGCCATCGACGCATCCACCGCTGAAAAGCGTGCTGCAGAGATTTTGTTTGGCTTGGGTTTTAACAAGCACATGCAGGCAAAGAAAACCCGTGATTTCTCTGGCGGTTGGCGCATGAGGATCGCTTTGGCTAGGGCGCTCTTCATGAATCCAACTATCCTTTTGCTTGATGAGCCCACCAATCATCTAGGTGAGTCTCTTGAGTTACCATCTTCCAAAGCCAGTTTAATCGTTTGCAATGCATCGACAACCAATTCACTTAGAGTGGGTGGGATCAAATTGCACCTGTTTGAACTATACTTCTTTTTTCCATCAGACGATATAAATATTTTTTTACATTATGGTCTTAGGCATCAGCGCTAATTAATGTGCAGCGTGATGAAACAACATGCAAATCAGCATTCATTCGTCTGGCATGTAGGCTACATATTTGATATTTCTACTTTCTTTGTTTCATGTACTGGTGCATATGAAAAAAAGTCTGAAGTGCCTCATGTATATTATTGAGTGAATATATGCTGTGTGTTAACTTCTACTTGCATGCAAACAGGGAAAGCATTACCATTACCATTATGGCTTTGTGTTATGCTACAAGCTAGAAGCAACTACATGAAATCTTGTGTTGTCTGCTTTCCATTACCATGCACCTAGATTGTGACTGGTCCATACTACTATATACATCTGACAAATTTGGGTTTGAATTCCTGGATTTATTTTGCATCGAACTTCCCAGAAATGTGTTAAACTCATTTAAAAAAAAATATTGCTGGTTTTTATTATGTGAACCATATATTCATCTGTCCTGTCTGGCTTAACAATGTTGTTGGCTTAACCATATATATATTCAGTATAACTATGGTTTCTGTGAATTGTTTGCTGCCATATTGTTTCTGAATAATGTTTAGCACTAGGCTACCATGTGACTTATATCATTTCAGATTTATCAGAGATATGGATGCTCTGTTCAGGATAGATCAAAAGATCTCCGATGCATGGTTCCTATGAAGTTTTCTGGCCCTGAAATGTGTTTTTTCTTGATTAATATTAGCAATCCATTGCCACTGTTTGCAGATCTTGAGGCCTGTGTCTGGCTGGAGGAAACCTTGAAGAAATTTGACCGTATACTTGTTGTCATATCACACTCCCAGGACTTCCTAAATGGAGTATGTACAAATATCATCCACATGCAAAACAGGAAGCTCAAGCTATACACTGGCAACTATGACCAGTATGTCCAAACACGAGCCGAGCTTGAAGAAAATCAAATGAAACAATACAGATGGGAGCAGGACCAGATTGCCTCGATGAAGGAGTACATTGCACGGTTTGGTCACGGATCTGCCAAGCTGGCCCGACAGGCTCAAAGTAAAGAGAAAACTCTTGCTAAGATGGAGCGTGGTGGGCTCACGGAGAAGGTTGTAAGGGATAAGGTATTGACGTTCCGCTTCACTGATGTTGGCACGCTACCACCTCCAGTGCTGCAGTTTGTGGAGGTCACATTTGGGTACACACCAGACAACCTGATCTACAAGAACCTAGATTTTGGTGTTGACCTCGACTCAAGGGTGGCACTGGTTGGTCCTAATGGGGCTGGGAAGAGTACGCTCCTTAAACTCATGACAGGTGATCTCATACCACTGGACGGCATGGTGAGGCGACACAACCATCTCAGGATCGCACAATTCCACCAGCACCTTGCAGAGAAGCTGGACCTGGACATGTCAGCTCTGCAGTACATGATGAAGGAATACCCAGGGAACGAGGAGGAGAGGATGAGGGCAGCCATTGGCAAGTTTGGGTTGTCAGGGAAGGCACAGGTAATGCCAATGAGGAACCTGTCGGACGGGCAGAGGAGCAGAGTGATATTTGCATGGTTGGCATGGAGGGAGCCACACATGCTGCTGCTGGATGAGCCAACGAACCATCTGGACATTGAAACAATCGACTCTCTTGCAGAGGCGCTGAATGAATGGGTTGGAGGGCTTGTGCTGGTGAGCCATGACTTCAGGCTGATCAACCAAGTGGCGCAGGAGATATGGGTGTGCGAAAAGCAGGCGGTGACCAGGTGGGAAGGTGACATCATGGAGTTCAAGGAGCACCTGAGGAGCAAGGCCGGAGTGGACGATTGAGTTGAGTTGAGTTTAGTTTTGATCTTGCTGCCTGGCCTGGAGAGGAGATACCATCACTCTGCTAGTTACTAGTATTTCTTCGGCTGTTACTAAACTATACTGC
Organism: Oryza meridionalis; assembly: GCA_000338895.3. NCBI lineage: Eukaryota > Viridiplantae > Streptophyta > Magnoliopsida > Poales > Poaceae > Oryza > Oryza meridionalis. The sequence goes on along the minus strand of CM002532.2, from coordinate 23,369,278 downwards.
CCAGCCTATCACGGGGACGACGACTGCATCATCATCTCTTGAGTTTAGTATTCTCTCTCTCTTAGTTAAGTTGGATGCTTGCCACGGATGTTTGTACCTGACCTCCATCAACTACATCTGATGCTATAGCCCATATGTTACCACTACTGTGTTTATTATCTATATTCGTCTTGTTGCACACTTGGTAGTAACTATATATACTTGACGCTCTTGCTGCTCTTCCATTTGCAGCAGATGTACCGTCCTCTTCTTGGGGTCTCTGGAGAATGAGGAAACAAGATCCAGCCAGCATAGCATGTATGTATAGTGTAATTAGCTAGTTGTTGGCGGTGCACATGCATCAGATATACTTCCTCCGTTTCATATTATAAGACTATCTAGCATTGCCCGCATTCATATATGTGTCTAGATTCATTAGCATCTATATGAATGTGGGCAATAATTGAAAGTCTTATAATATGAAACGGAGGAAGTATTATCTTGGTTTGCACTTGCATGATCACCTGCTGTAGTTATTATATCAGTGACCAAGTTCCCCTAGCTAGCAGTAGCACTCCATGAAAAGATATCTATATGAAACTGTACCACCCCCACGATATTATATATGAGATTGGATTTTAAACTCTCGAGGGGATGTCTCATCGTTGCTTGTATGTCAAATTGAGAAGATGTATTAACATGTGATATATCTTATTATAAACATTCAACTTAAAATTTAACTTTTACATGTTGCAACGAAAAAACAAATTTGACTGAATATATGTTAACTAGCTATAGACCTGTAGTAGTTTAATTTGTTTTTTTTCGATATGTAGGAGTTGGATTTTAAGTTGCATGTTTGTGAAGTAATACATCACACATTAATACATATTCTCATTTTTTTAAATTTTTTTCATAACTATTTGGGTGACACGCAAATAATGAGGGACATCCCCTCGAGAGTTTAGAATAGTTCCCTATTATATATACTTGGATCGATACCTATATTTGATTTGTTCTTAGTAATGATGGTCCATTATTAATTGAAAGCTTGGATGACAAGGTTTAGCCCAAATGAGGAAAATTAAATCGGTGAATTAAACAGAACATCTAGATCGAACAACCTCTATTCTATATAGCCTATTTTTGTTATAACAAAGAAAGTGAAAGGGCGGTATTTTAAGGTCTCATTTAGATGCGAGATTCCTAAATTTTGTGGGGATTGGACCGATTCCTTCAAATGTGCTGTAGATATCCCACGAGAAAAGAACCAAATTAACCTACTAAATAGCCGGGATTTTTACTACTACTGGAGAAAAACAAATCACTAAATTGAATCCATAATAAACAAGAAATTGAAGTGGTGGATATTAACATGCAAAAGTAGGAGCATACACTTGTTTCTTTCATGAAAAGTGTAGATTTTTCATGATGGGGTGTTGAGAACCATGATAAGATTACGCCAGCATGGAATTTGAAGCTAAAACAAAGGGAAAGGGGAAAAAATATCAGACAGACAGATAGACAGAACTGATAAATTTAACCAGATGGAAACGAAATGCATCTCTGACCTCAAGAAATTATGTATTTGGGGACGGCCATACATAATAACAAGGATGAAGATGATGAACAACTAATGTATGCTCTTTGAATAGCAGAGGAGCTTACCTTTGAAAAGAAAAAAAGGCGCTTGTCTGCGGATGCAGCATCATCAAGATTCTCAGCCAAATCGGATGTATATGTGCGTCTTGTGATATATGCATGGATGTGAATCTTGATGATGCCACGCCCGCAAACACCGACTCTACCGTTCCATCCATGGATTTACTGTACTACTGAGCATCGTTCATATCTTCTACTCCAGAGTACAGTAAATTCAAGAGATGCATTGGACACAAGGGAGAAGGGGGAGATTTGCTCTTCTCTAGCCTCTTCTAGCTAGGGGTTTACTCCAACTTGCATTGCAGGTAGACGAGAGAGCACTGTCATACTATATAGGAGTACATCTGTCAGAAGTAGATCGAGTTAATTAAAGGAGCTTAATGGTAGTCTACGTGGCACAGTTGGCAGCGCCAGCAAGTGCACGAAGATGAAAGTGATATAATATATATAGTAATATACACCCTCCGTCAGGATTAGATTTTTTTTGGATGGAGGGAGTAACGTCTGGCCCGTCTTGGTCTCGCTCACTTCGCCCGTCTATCGTATCGGCTCGGCTTCGTCCGTCAAGCGACAGCTTCTGCCTCTGACGGCCGAATAGGCGTGCTTGGATGATCAATTCCTTGGTTTTTTCTTACCTGACCGAGAGACGGGGCTGATAGAGCATATTCCGGACAAGTTGGTTCGATTAGTACTACTTATATTATTAGCCAATTAACCACTAAAGTAGAGTACTTAGTGTTAATTGGCCGAAGTTACAAATATGGTCAAGTTGGTAAAACCGTAAAAGGAAAAGCTGCTGCTTGGCCACCTGATGACGTCCCCGCACAACCTAGCCAAAATGCAACAGCCTTTTCCTGCAGATCAATGGCTTTACTTCTCCATTGTCCGTTTTGCAGATCGATGACTTAGGCCAGATCTCATCCTAAAATTTAGTGCCTGTTCACTTCAGTGTCATTTTCAATAATACTATTTTTTTTAAGTTGCCAAAAAAATATCACGTTTAGTTGTTGTCAAATTTGGTAAATACATAAAAAATTTCTGCTAAAATTTAGTAAGGTTTATTTTGCCTATAATCTAAACATGCTTTTATATCATGTCACATCGAACGTTTGACACCTGTACGAAGTATTAAATATAGGCTAAAAAATAACTAATTACATAGATTGCGGCTAATTTACGAGATGAATCTTTTAAGCCTAATTGCTTCATGATTTGACAATGTGGTGCTACAACAAATATTTGCTAATGATAGATTAATTAGACTTAATAAATTTGTCTCGCGGTTTACTGACGGATTCTATAATTAATTTTTTTTGTTAATGCCCAAACACCATATGAAAAAGTTTTTTATTAGTGCCCGAACACCATACGGAAAACCGTATACCTTTATCATTATGCTAGCCAGGCTAGCACATCTCAAGTTTGTTGTTTACTCATTTTATCATCACTTATCTATAGGTATATATGATGCATCTCAAAATATAGTTTCTTCGCCTATATTTCCTGCCCAATAAATTATAATATTTTTTCCAATTAATTTTACTTACTTTTAAGAGCAAGTCTAATAGTACAACCCACTACTAGCTCTAATTTATATATAGCCAATCTAATAGCCAATTCATATAATAGTTACTTACTATACTATTAATATATGGTCTCACATGTTATATACACAGTGTGTGTTGGAGTCCGTGCTACAGCTGGCTACAGATCTGTAGCCCGTTGCTCTTCTCTCTTATCGTTTATCTCATTAAAATATGTTTATAGCTGATTAATAGTCTACTATTATACCTGCTCTAATATTCGTATCTAAGATTAAGATTTAGCGAAGGTGGTACCAAAAATATGTCGGCGAGCACTAGCTCGTAACTATAACATATTTGACGCGATTTAAGAATTAAGACTCGAAAATCTGTGCCACAGGAACATGCTCTCGCTTGATTTTTCATTAGCTGGAATTATTGACTTTTCTATGTGGTGCTGCCCCAAAAATTCCGCATCGCAGATCCTTTTGGGGCTGTCTTGCTCCGGCTGCTCTGCTCAAGTAGGGGGATTTGGCTTTGGTTTCATGCCTGCTCTGCAGAGCATATATGGAAATCTTCAAAACGACCAGAAAGATGTTCCTTCCTTGCTCCTTCCCCTTTTGGTGTTGTAAGGAAACAAGAGCTTAATTCTTTGGAATAATTAATTATTTGCCACTCTTACGAGTGGTGCTAAATTATTTATTACTGGACCCATATATCATAGACACATGAGGGCTCACATATCATAGATAGACAGTGACAAATAATTATCCCTAATTAAATGTCCCTAATTCTTTTCTACCCAGTGAGTAGGACCCATGATTTATAAAACTGTGGGTTATCGTAGTTATCACATGTGATAATATTTCTAGTTTCTGAAACCACGGTATACCTCAATCGTACGGTTTTTACGGTAACTGTGATAACCAACAAACCGTGGGGTGACGGTAACCTCATCCAACACGGTTTAGTAAATCCGGTAGGACCGCGCATCAGATTGCCTTATTATTATTTTCCATTTGGTTTTGTATTATTAATCATTTGGTTTTGTTAATCATCTAATAGTACACTACAGATCAAGGGTAGATGAAACACTTAGGGCCCTTTGATTTGTAGGAAAAATATAGGAATTTTGGAAGATTTTGATCCTATGGAAAAAAAATCCTTTGAAGGCCTTTGAAACAAAGGATTGAATACTATCCAATCCTTCAAAATTCCTATAGAATGGGTAATCCTATGTATATTTTGGAGAAAAGTTAGCAATAGGTCTAACCTCTTGAAAAATTTCCTGAGTCTATCTCTCTCATCTGATTTCTATGTTTTTCCCGTGGTCCAATCAAACGGTCATTCCTATGTTTTTTCTGTATTTCACAATCCTCTGTTTTACAATTGTATTTCTCTGTTTTTTTCTATTCCTCTATTTTTTTTATTCCTACGATTTAAGGGGCCCTTTAGACATCTTTTCTATTAATGCCATTTTGCACATTCTGTTTGGTCCATCTCACGTACTGCGTCAGAAATCCCTCCACCACGTACTCCAGTGTGGTACACATGTTTGGGGGCTTGCTGGGGTAGAGTGCCTAATGGCATGAAAGTTGAAATCACTTATCCTGTGGTTTTGAATTAAAAAAAACTATCTTTTCTTCTTTGCTGATTATTTTCTTGCTTACTCATTGAAGCCATACATGAGTTATTTTTCAAAAGCCTGGTTTGCAGGACCTGGTGGATGTGACTTGTCAACGATAAGACAAGGTGGTCAAGACTCGAGAAGTGTTTTACCCAAAAACATACTAGTCGAGAAGTGGTAAGTACTACGTAACAATCTAATCTCAGGATTGATGGTCCTTAACATTCCCTATGATCTCTTTCTTTTAGTATGAGTGTATGTTTTATGTGTACATCTTAACTACGCAGAGAACAGAAGTATTCCTATGGCAATTGGATCACCTTGATGGAATTGACTAACATCGATAAAGTTTCCATTATCTTTTTTTAAAAAAAGTACACTACAGTTCAGGGCTAGAGCACGAAAGAGTGATAAAGCAGGGCCTAGAAAAAACTGAATGTCGGTTTAGCAGCATTGGTAATCTAGTACACTACAATCTGCTGTGGATCTAATACACAACAGAGATCATAGAACTGCATGCCTGTCAAGGTAAATTGGTGATGTGCAGCATTGATAAGAGCAACACATTGCCTCAAACTTCTCTACATCTCGGAGGGTTCAGACAGTACATATACTGTATTTTCATCATTTACAGCTTAGGCATACGCAAACAGAAAACATAACTCCCAAAAGAATCACGCTGTGTGAATTTTTATCTGCATCCTCTCCAAGTCCAGGAAAAAAAAGGCATGAGGGTTAAAGACCAGAAAGAAAGAAAAAAAAATCGGTTATTCATCTGTTAAGTCTAGGCCTCCTGCAAAACACTAGTTAGGCAGATATACCCTGGTTATATGCAGTTCTACTTGTCGGGAGCCACCTCTGGAACGGCTGAGCCCTTGTGCTTTGGCGTCAATTCCACTAAAGATGGAGCACTCCGTGGCCGTGAACGAAATGATTCACTCAAGGACCGCTTCCACCTCCTTGTGCCATTTCGCTTGCTGCTTGCGCTAATAGGAAGAGCAGAAGAAGAGCGTGCAGTGTCAGGAGAGTCTAAGTCAACCTTTGATAGGGTACGCAAATTAACTTGACGCTTTCTCAATGTGCTGTGCTTCTGTCCGTTGCCATCAAATACGGTGTGAACAACACCATCGTCGGTCAAAAAACCATTCTCCATGCAATCACGCATGGCCAGGTCATCATATTCCTCATCAGACCTATTGCAATCTTCATCGACGGAACCTTCCATCTATCATGCAAGTTACCAGAAAAAGATGTTCACAGTGGATTCGAACAGTTTGTTAATCATGATAAAAGCGTAACATAGCCAACAGAAGATAACCACCTCTTACCTAGGTTTCAGAACATCATCTTCAGATCCTCAAATTAGTGTGGTTTTATTATTTTTTATACCTTAATACACCATATTACACTTTTTGTTCAAAACCCTAATGTATGATGGGCTCAAACTGCCTTTATATTTCACATGTTATGGATCTTTACTGTTGATATCTAAGCATTCAGAACTTATCATAGGTAAGCAAAACAATCATCACCAACATAAGTTGAATGCAAGATTTATCTCTAGTTTTTTTAATTTAAGAAATATTAGTCACCACAACGAAACAGTAAGCTGTACCAACATAGATGAAGATTAATGTAACAGACCACATTGTCTCACCTCCTCATGGATCGCCCTTATGTCTTCTTCACTTAGGTCCTCCTCGCTCCCTGAATTAGGTGGAACATCAGCCGCTTCTTCTTCTTCTTCTTCGTCATCATCACTTCCAGATGCCGCTGCTGATTCTTTAATCTAATCCCCCCAAAAAAGCACATGATAAAGCAGAAAAATAAGATTGCAGGTCGGCAGTACTTCCTGTATTAGTAATTCTCTCTCCACTAACAATCACATGACATTGTAAGGAGTAAAAATGTGTACCTCTTTACAATGTCCATCCAACTTCTTAGGAGAACCAGAAGAAGGAACATGGCTTCCAGTGCCTTCATTAGCATTGTCCCATGACTCGTTGACACTTCCAGCTTGACTTGTACAGCCTGCATCAGTAGGCCAGGCACTTATTCCGAAAGCGCCAAACTGGAGATTGACTGACTCTGCCCTTCCAATATTTAGAGGCCCGTATATTGGATCGCCTACATATTTCTTACTGCCATTTTCCGAACCGCCTTTTCCATCCCCGCTGCTGGATTCAACCGGCCAAGCCTTTGAAACAGATCCATCCACATTGACAATGGCCATGAGCTTTCTTGAGGATCCTAACCTTTGAATCAATTTGAACATCCCCTTGGAACTCATGGAGTTGGCCACACATTGGTTTTTGTATTCCTCGTTTACAACTGCCACCGTGTTTGTAGCAGGGTCATATAACTGATCACCAGCAGCTCTCCTACGGAGGCAGCTAAAGACAGTGGCATGGATAGAAGCCACACTCCGATCAACATTAGTGTTGTTCACCTTGGGAACTAGGTACTTGTCGGCTCGGCTGCAGAGGTACTCTTGGATAGTTCTAATGTTGCTGATGTATTTGACGTACTTATTTTTTGTTGGGTCAAGTGTCATGTACTTTGCACGTACGGCAAACCTCTCGGTGTGCTTGCCCTCATCGGATATGTAGATCATAAAAGGTATTATAGAAGGATGTTTCCTCATTAGCCCCATCTGAAATATCAAAATGATTCGATAAAACCAACAAGGTTAAATTAGGATAGATGAATGCATGAAGAAGCCTATCATTGCACTTTGCAGTGAGTATAGTGTATCTATTTCTATTGGCATAATAAATAGAGTAAAATATAAATTTAGGAAACTAAATAATAGTAACAGTTTAGGAAGCACGTACCACAAAATTAAGGCTTAGGTGAACACCCTCAACAACAACTGATTCCTTGCGATCCTCCCAGGCAGTAATCAACCGATCCAAACTATCAATGACCATCTCACTTTGTGCTTTGTAGCCTTCTATGGCCATCTGCTTCTTCCCAATTGGTTTGCCGTCAGGTTTGTCATTGAGAGGCCTGGTTTTATCAAAATCGATGCTTGAGGTCGTTGAGATGCCCGAGCGTTTTTTGGCTTTGCGCCTAGCTTTAGCATCAGCGACCGCTACTGGGTCGAGGCATTCGCCTGCATGATAGGTAGATGCCCAGAGAAGGGGATTTTGTTTCTCTTCAACAAAGCTCCGCATCATGTGGCGAATGGAATCAGTGGAGACTACAGTAGTGATTCCTAATCTGCTCCCCTGTTGAAAGAATGAGATGAATAATTAATTGTAAGGTCCAGCTTAGAAAGCATATATACACTGTGCTGTGCTGCTCAAGAGCAGCAAGGCATGGGTGTAGTTGTTGTTCTGTTTGTCTGTCTTATATAGGTAAAACATGGAACAACACATTTATTAGAAGGGTGATTGTTATCCTGGTGCGAATGAGAGGATGCCGTGGCATGAAGAAAGTAATCATCCCAGGGAGAGAGAAAGAGACCAACCAGCAAGGTGGAAAGAGTAGACTTGCCGCAGCCGCTGGTTCCGCAGAGAAGAATGGTGACTGATTCCTTCCTTTCCCGGATCCTAACAAAGAAAAGAAGAAGAATATGTATTACTCCAGTAGAGAAGAAGAAGAAGCATGGGGGATCTGAAGAGAAGAAATATTAGAAATAGAAGAAGAGAGAGAGGGAGAGAGGGAGACCTGCAGGCTCGGTGGAGATCAGAGCGCTGGTCGGGGGCGACATACTTGTAGAGGGCGAGGGCGTGGCAGACGAGGCGGAGGAAGAGCGGGCGAGGGATGAGAAGGGTGGTGCGGCGCTTGTAGAGCTCGAACTGGAACTGCCTGGGGCTGGCGGCTTCCGCGTCGGCGGCCAGCTCGTAGCGCTGCACGCCACCGCCCATGGCCATGTCACCGCCCATGTGACCTCGGATCTCGTCGAACACCCTGCCGCTGATCTGCGGCGGAGGGGGGATCTCAATCGACAAGATAAATGGAATGGATTGATGGGAAGAGAGGGGAGGGGAAACCTACCTCGAAGGCATGGCGCGGCTTGCATCCCATCAGCTGCAGAGTGCTGTGCAGGAGGGAGCGCGTGTAGCGGAAGGTGGCGCCATCGTCGTCGACCACCACAATGTACAGGAGCTTCCCCTGCCCCTGCCCCTGCCCCTGCCCCTGCACGGCGGCCATGTCGTCGCCCCTGGAATTCCTTTCCTTTCCCTCTGCACCGTTCTTCTTCTTCTTCTCCTCCTTGGTTGGGGCAATTCCGTAATTCCCTTTGCGCCTGCCCTGCACCACCCGACACCGTCTGCACCGCACCTAGCCCAACCTCACACAACACTCTTTCTACCGATGCCACGTAATACTGTAAGAAAGAAAATACAAATACTCCCTCCATTCCACAACTATTGTTTTTATCTCCGTCCTATTTTAAGTGCAATCATAAATTTTCGCGTCCAACTTTAATCGTTCGTTTTATTTAAAAATTTTTTATAATTAGTATTTTTGTTGTTATAATACGATAAAACATAAATAGTACTTTACTTGTGACTTATGTTTTAAATTTTTTTTAAAAAATTCAAATAAAACAAACTGTCAAAGTTTATGGTTGCACTTAAAATGGAACGAAGGGAGTATAAGGCATGTATGCATGCATACAATTAATTAGAACCTTTTCTCTATTAAATTATTACTTTTTTAAATCCTCCACCCTCAATATCTCTAATTCTATTGGATGCATGCATTATATTTATTATGGTAATCCAAATTAGGATATGATAATAATTGTTTCTTGGTCTTTGGGTTAAGAATAGTTGTGCTTTATATTTTGGAACGGAGGGAGTAAATAAAAACGAGCTCTAATCAAATCAAAATAGTAGTACTACTCTATTGCTAGCTGTAACGCCCCGATTTTCATTCGGGATTAAAAATCATTAAATAATGCATTTCCTAGAAAATAAATAAAAGTTAAAGCAATTTAATCAAGTGAAATAATGGGAGAATTAAAATTTTCCTTTAAAAATCGTGGCCGAGAATTTTTTTTAATATTCTTTGTGCCCTCAATATTCTCTGAAATTTTCCCGTGAATTTTCGGAGAATCAAGAAGTAATTATAATAATACTAAGTTCATCTAACCAATTAAATAAAAAGAAAAAAACAAATAAAATTCCCTCTCCTTCCTTTTGGGCCGCCCTCGGCCCAATCCCTCTCCCTCCTTCTTTCCCCTCTGGCCCGGCCGCCTCCCTCCCCTCTCCTCTCTTGGGCCGCCGGCTCGTTCCCCCTCCCTCACAAAGTCTGCTTTTCCCCTCCTCCTCCCTCTTCTCCCCGAGCCGCCGACAGGTGGGCCCCACCTGTCGGGGTCACCCCCAACCTCCAGCCCGGGCCGGCAACTGCCATGGCCGCCCGAGCCGCTCACGTCGCCGCCCCTCCCCGCGCGTCTCCCAGTTCCCGCGCGCATGTGGGCGCAGTCCACCCCACGTCATCCCCTTCTTCCACCATTCCCCCACTTCTCCCCTCCAAAACCGGCACCAAACTACCCCCACTCGCCCACGTCGCCGCCCGTTGCCGCCCGATTCCGCCATGCCCGGCCACGATTCTCCACCCCGAGCCTATAAAAAAGCACCCCCGGGGCTCCTTCTCCCTTTTTCCCCCATTTTCCCGAGCTCCTCGCGCCCCGTACCGCTCTCCCCACGTCGGCCTACGTGCCGCCACCCACCGGCGAGCTCCGGCTACACGCCGCCGTCGCCATAGCCGCCGCCGCGTCGCGCCGTTTGAGCCGTCGGCTTCGCCTCGCCGTGCCGCGCCCCGGCCTCCACTCCATCTCCCTCCTCCACCGCCGAAACCACCTCCCCACCGCGAACCTGAGGCCGCCGCTGCTCCCATCGCTGACAAACCACTCCACCGCTGTCGTCGCCATCGCTGTGCCGAGCTCCACCCAGCATTCGATCCTCTCCCTCAAATCGCCACCGCAACTACCATCCCACCGTGCAAGCTGAGCCGTCGCCCATTCCACCGCCTCCGGCCGCTCCCCGCCGGCGAGACAGGGCTCGCCCAGCCGCACTGCCGTCACCCTCAGCACCGCCGTCCTCCACCGCTCCTCGGCGTCCACTCCTCTTCGCCGAAGACCCGCCGGAATCCTAACCACCTTGCGTTCTGGTGAGTTCCGCCCGAGTTCCATCGCCGGCGTTGTTTCCCCGCCGCTTCGGTTGCCCGTTTTCCTCCCTAACCCATCCAATCTCTTCCTCAGGTCTCGCTGACCCTCGGCCTCCCTTCCTCCTGTGCCGGACGCCGCCAAATCATCGCCGTCATCCTCGCCCGAGGGACGCCGCCGCCTCCTCGCCTCCCTCCGTCGGCCGCCTCTCCCCGCCATTGGCCGCTTGGTGAGCATCCCTCCTCTCCTCCCCGCTCCCTTCCATTGCTTGCCGCGCAGCCGCTCGCCGTCGGTGGCGGTGCTCGTCCGCCGCCGCCGCGTCGCCGCTTGCTCGGCTCGGCCGGCGAGCCGGTCTCCCCTCGCTGTGGCCGCCAGATCCCCTTTGGGGTGATCTAGGCCGTCCACGTGGCGTCCACCATGGCTGCCCGTGGCTCCGCCACATCGGCGCTACCTCGCCTTGCCTTGCCGCCTTGGCTGCCACGTGGCCGTCCACATGGTGCGTCCGCGCCTATGCCGCGGTGGACTGAGTCCACCGTGGGCCGCTCCTCTTGCGCCGCTGACCCGTCAGCGCCTGCCCGCCTTTGATGACGTCAGCGGCGGCCCTTTCCCTTTGGAAGAATAAATAATAATTGTGCAATAAATTCGGATTTAATTATAGAAATCCATTTAAATGGCTCAAAACTTCCAAAATTCATATCTAATTCATTTGAACTTCGAATTGGGCCATTCAACTTGCAGAATTCATCTAAAATTGAGATCTACATGTTTGTTTACTTTTTATGTATTGTTTCCTTGGTTTTTATTAGAGTTTTCCTCGTTTTGCATGCCAGCGTGTAGAATCCGTCGTTTCGGAAGTCCGCGGTCGCAAGGAAAAGAGTTTGGAAGATTGTTTGAAGAAGCAAGGCAAGTCACACATTCCCCCTTGAGCATGTTGATCCCAATTTACAAATGTTTTACTGTTTGCAAATAAATATGCATGTTTTGCTAATTACACGGGATCCGGGTATTACCTATCTGCTTGCTTGTACCATGTTTACTTGATATCTGTCCTTTGTCAACCTTGGGTAATAAATCGACTAGCTCATGTTACTTATGTGACCTAGCTAGAACTATATGCTTAGCCATGCTTAATTACCACTAGCTCAGTTGATGGGATAATTGCAGTATTAGACCTCTTAGTATCATGACGAGCTGCGTGCTCGAGACATCTGGCCATGCTTCATGGTCGTAATTATCCAACTAAAATGCGTCTGAATGGTGGGCTGTGGGTGCATGGTTTTGCTAGTCGCACCCATAGCAATTAAGGACTGGTTCACGGGAAACCCTGGAAGAATTCCTCGTACTTATCACAAGCCAGCGTGGGCAACGGCTGGGCTTGTAGTGTAGCTTTCCTCTAGCTAACGCATCCAGGCAAGGGTGGGCGTGATGGAGCGGGGCAGGTCCTGCGACGGCCTCTGTCGCTTCCGGATTCACCTAGGCATGAGAGGGGACTGCCCGTTGCCCGTTGGGGACGGGGGTGAAACCTGAGGTGTGGTGTGCTTGGCTAGAGGGGGTTATGCGAAAGGTCCTATCACGGCCTCTTTCCAGTATGTCGTGGTGGCATGTCGGCGCACGGGAGCGTATCGTGGGGTTGTGTCTTGTGGGTACAAATGTACACATCTGATCAGAGTAAAACTATTCGAATAGCCGTGCCCACGGTTATGAGCGGTCGACCAGATTCACCATGATTAGTATCACCCTTAATAAATCAGCTCAATGCACTGTAGTTCAAGTGGGTTGGTTGGGCCTGTTCAACGTGGTGTAGCGTTGATCAATGGAGATTTAATGTTACATTAATCACTCAATAGTTTTACTGTTTTGCTCAATAAAATGTTTTACAACCGCCTTTATGCAAATAGCCACAAGCTATCCTTGTATCCCCTTGCACGTCTGCATCAGTGGTGTGGCTTGCTGAGTACGGTGGTTGTATTCAGCCTTGCTATTATTCCCCCTTTTCAGAAGTGTAGTGCTTCTGAGCTGAAGACGAAGTTAGAGGACCAAGGCTCAGACCCCCAGTTGAGTTTTGCCTGTGGAGTGGAGCTGAAGCCCTACTAGGATCGCCTTTTCCGCTGCTGCTGCTTTCTTTTCGGTGTGAGGACTAAGTGCCTCTTCTGTAAGTATTTTACGTTTTATTTACGTTTGGAACTGTATATTACTTGTCGTTTTGTGTACCCTGGCTGGTCCTGGACAGGGATTTAATACACAAAATAGTCTGGAAATTTGGGCTAAATTTCTGGGCGTAACACTAGCTAGCTAAGACCAAGTTTGTTTTAACTCAGAATTATTACAATTTTAATTATTAATCGTAAGGTCTAAACTCGAAGTACCAAATAATACTACCGGTCTGTCACCACCGTTGTACATGCGCACCGGACCCAACCCAAGCTCATCAGGGTGAAGGCTTTTGTGGCGCATTGGAGTCATGGGCAAGAGTGTCAGGGCGGTTCGAGTCCTTCGACGCGGCGAGGGTGGACTTGAGCGCTAGACCAGAAGCAGCACGTCCTGTTGGCTACTTCAACACTGTCGTAATGTTGTTGGCCATAACGTCTAATACATCTGTAGTAGCACTGTAGCAGCTTCAATGACAACCAAATGCCAATGATGTCATCGGCAAATGGCATCAATTGCGTCAAGCTATTGCCCCCTCCCCGAGATCCAATGGATTTGTGCCCCCAGTGCTTGTTAGCACATGACCTACACCCCCATCGTCTCCAATACACCGCCCGCCCCTTGTCTAGATGTAGCCAGATCATCATCGACATGTGTTTTGCCAGAAAGCACAGTTAGTCTCATCTCTAGGTTGTTCTATCTAGAGAGAATAAGAAGAAAGAAAGGGATTAAGGAAAAAAAAGGAAAAGCAATCTGGTCTTAGAATAATAGAAAATAAAGTAGAGGTATCTAGAGGTATTTTTTTGAATATTTATAAAATTATAATGACACTAGAAATGATATATTTTAAAATCATAAAATATATAAAGGCATAAAATCCAATTAACTGTACTGTTCCACAGCAAGTGTAGGAAGTAGTGGAGTACTAGGTGCTATCAAAAAAAAAAAAGCAGCAGCAGGACAGGGGAGCGGAGATCGAATTGGGAGTTGGGGAGGATTGGATTGGATTGGGGAAGAAGAAGAATTGAGATGTGCAAGTCCAGATCCGACGCAGTGCCCGTCTCCTCCGTTGCTTCCCGATCCCGCCGCTCCTCGGCCACCACCTCTTCCTCCTCCTCCTCTTCCCGGCGGCCGGGCCCGGCCTCTTCGTCGATCTCCGGTAGCACAGCCAGCGCCGCGTCTTCCAGTTCAAGCTCCCTTGCCGCCGCCCGCGCCTCCCTCCCGGATCCGCCCGTGCTCTACCCGTTCCAGGAGGTCGCCGGCGCCACCAACAACTTCCTCGCCAAGCGCGCCCCGGCCTCCACCTACTGGCCCTGCACCCTGCGCGGCCGCCACGCCGCCCTCTTCCAGCTCCGCCGCGCACCACCTCCACGCGACACCGTGACCGCCAAGCTACTCGCCGCCACCGCCAGGTACCACCACACCAGCCTCGCCCCCCTGCTGGGCGGCTGCGTCGCGGGAGCCCACCTGTACATCGCCTACGAGTTACCCCCGGGCGCCGCCACGCTGAGCGCCTGCCTCCGCAGCCCTCGCAACCCCAGCTTCACCGCCCTCCGCACCTGGCTCTCCCGCGTCCAGGTAGCCGCCGACGTCGCCCAAGGCCTCGACTACATCCACCACCATGCCGCCGCTGTGCACGGCCGCGTCTCCTCCTCCACCGTGCTCGTCTCCGACCCCGGCCTCCGCGCGCGGCTCACGCACATGGGCGCGGCCGAGTTGGCGGAATCGGAAGAGGAGGAGGAGCCGTCGCGAGAGGCGGACGTGCGCGCCTTCGGCCTGCTGCTGCTGGAGCTGCTGTCCGGGGAGCAGGCGGCCACGTACCGGGTCCGGGAGACGGTGGTTGAGACGGCGGCGGCGGCGCGGGCCAGCGGGCGGGTGAGGAGCTGGGTGGACAGGAGGCTGGGCGACTCGTTCCCACAGGCGGTGGCGGAGAGGCTGCTGGATGTGGGGCTGCGGTGCGCCTCCGCCTCGCCACCGCCGGAGATGACGTGGGTCGCCGGAAAGATATCCAAGGCCTACCTCGACTCACGGGCTTGGGACCACTCGCTTCAGCGCCCGCAGGCCCACCTCTCGTCTGTCTCGCTCGCCCCGCGCTGAGGCCCAGCTGCTTCTTCTCTTCTCATGTTTCCAAGGCCCAACTCAATATTTGGGCCTTCTTTCGTTTCGGTACTAATTCCGCCCGCCATGCTACTACTCTTCTTCTTTCCTCTAATTCATTCATGATTCCTATCAAATTCATCCACTATTTACTGCCTGACAAGAAAAACCAAGGACTTGCAAACAAACATCAATTCGTACGTGGATGGAGGAACTTACTTTTTCTTTGACCAAACTCTGCATTCAATTCATTATTACGTGCGCGGTGCTAATACTAAGCTTGTCTTCTCTGCGCCCAAAACTCTTTTTTTCTTCTCTTCAGTCTGACCAGCACGGAATAAAACACAACAAAAGTCACTAGCTACTTCTTCTGTAAAAATATGCATTTGACCAGCTACATGTATACCTAGCTCCTCTTGCAATGGTTGGTTCCATATCATATCTGACAGTGACCATTTCTTAAGTTTGACTTAAGCCCTCTGTTCCTTGTTTTAGCCCGGCCGCTACAACAATCAATCATACATCCAACCTGGTCATGCACTTATTTGTATTACAGTTTGTTTGTTAATTTGTCATGCAAAACAACAAATGAGCATGGAATTATGACTAGTAACTCCGCTGGATCAGGAGCATCGATCTATTTTGACCTTTTTGCACCTTATGCACCCAGCTCGTAGCTACTGTATTACTCTGTCTGTGGTAGTAGTTCGGTCAATTCAAAAGTCGCATCTATAGAATGCATCTATCGTTATACTTAATTATAATTTAAAATATGATCGATGTGTCTACGTACGCTGTTATCAGGTCAACGTGAGGAAGGAATTGAAGAAGCTACATGCTCCCTCTGATTATTTATTTATACATTATATCGATATTGTGTTTTCGTGCACATGAATTAAACAAACAACTAATTAAATAATTAATGTGGTTATACCATTTGTTTATTTATTTGTTTGCTTGCTTGTAAGAGTGATACATACAGTAATGTTAATTTATCGTGAAAAAGGCATAAAAGGATGAAAAAGTAAGGAGTAGAACATATATACCAAAATGAGAAACAACCTAGCTACGTACGTTTGAGAATTAATTGTAATTACTAGTGGAGTAGTACATTGATATTTTAGAGGCCGGGCAACGGTCGATATGATGAACGGATCGCTTATTTGACCAGCTGGGAATGGAATTTAAGCAAGAAAATTAAAGGAAGCATCTGGGTTTGTTCCTCCACCATCTGCGTACTCGAGCAGTCGAGTCGATTGCGTTGTGTTGATTCAATTCGTTGATTCCCTCCAATTAATATTTCTCTAGCTAATTAATATTTCTTTTAATTAAATCTCCTCTAAGGCATGATATTACCGTGTAGTGGAATAGATAGTAACCGATGGGGCGATGGAGACAGCATATAACAGTTGCAGTAGCTAGGTAGCCTCAGAAGAGAAGGATAATAGTGACCTATAAGTCCATTATAAACTTAATACGAGCTGTAAGACTAATACATTAAATGTATAAGTGAGAGATAGAGAGATAAGAAGAAAAATGTAACCAACTTTATAACTAATCTATTATATATATTGGCATTAAAATGGGCTAATAGCAGAAACTGAGCTTTACTATTATCCTTCCTCTTAGATACTGGAGTACTAGATATTTTGATTAACTACTACTGTACCATTACTCATCCATGCATGTATGGAGTGGAGTGGAGTACACCCTCTGTCCCAAATTAAGTTTATTTGTGGGTTTCTGTATTCTAGCGTTTGACCATTCATCTTATTTAAAAAAATTATGAAAAAATTAAAAGAAAATAAAGCACACATAAATTACTATTTATGTTTTATCATCCAATAACAATAAAATATATTGATCATAAAAAATTTAAATAAAATGGATGATCAAACGTTAGAAAAAAACTTATAAATAAATTTATTTTGGAACAGAGGGTGTATATATATTTTAATACGATGAATGGTTAATCCCGATTCGGTTTTCGAGGGTTCGCTCGTCATTTATTCGTAGTAACGTCGTATTGCCTATGCAGCTAAATCGATAGGAATAGGATTTCTCAAAGGAAAGGGCGGGTGGACATACGTTGCGGGTGTCCAGTTGGCATGGGTCTGGGTTCCGCTCATCAACTCGAATGGTCAATGTTGGCCAGATACCTGCATCGTTATATGTCATAAGTTGAGGTGGTTGAACAGGAAAAACAACAAAAGGAGAATGAAAAAAAATCCGGTATTGAAAGAAACAGATGGTTGAAATCAGAGTTCATTATAATGAATAAAGAAGGAATCCTAAGTTAACTGTCAGGAATGCAATACAACAGCACAACATACAGCGTTGAAGTGATGATTAATGAAATTGGCTTTTGTGCAGCGCATGGTTATCGTGCATCATGCATATATGTGGATCCTGTGTATATAGTCAAACAGAGGCTGAAAACACATGGGCCGGGGAGGTGGGGGGGGGGGGGGGGGGGGGGGGGGGGGGGCATTATTATTATTTTATATAATTCTTAATTTGTTGTATATATAGCACTCTAGTTAGCCTGTGCTGACCCGGCCATGAATGGACCAATTAAGCGGCGCGCTGACCAGACTGCGTCCTCCTGCCTGCCTGCCTGCAACCATGCGTGAATAACAATAATATATACACGAAAGATTAGATTATGAGTATATATATATATATATATATATATACACACACTCCAAATTAACTATATACATATAATTAGTAGTGGTAGTTTTTCCACAAACATTGCACACGCGTGCGTGCGTGCGTGCGTGCGAATGTTACGTACTGGGGCGTCAATGTGTATGAAATCTTGGATATGATCGATTTTTCTCCGCCGCCTAGCTTGCTTTGGAGGTTTTGCCTTTGCTAATTTGCGGCCGCCGGTGTGATTGCCTTGCCGTACGTATATATCGATTTTGGTCGATCGATCGTTTGATTAATTGCAAGAAAAAGCCCAACATAATTTCACGTACGTGTGCATTAGCGCAACATAAATATATATAAGTCCAGTGAAACGTATGTAGTAAGACATAAGAATCTGCCTCCGACCACTGAGATTAATCACTAATCAGTGGCAATATATAAAGCAAGCATATATACAACTTATTGGCTCCATGGGGGCCGGGTATTAGATATCTGAAAACCTTAATTTGAACAAGAATTAAACAACCATCCATGCACTGGTATCGATATGCTTGATGGATCTCCAAGTGATATATATATATATATATATATATATATATATATATATATATATATATATAGGCGGGGAGCTTGATTTTGTCTGCCCATCCATCTATCTACTCAAGTACTCCTCTATCTAATGGTAAAAAAAAAACATATATATAATCCTCTAATGATTACTGAACATGAGAAGCTAGGATCGATCGCGCGAGTACACAAGAAGAAGAAGACAAGTTGATCGATCGTGAGTAGCTAGCATTAGCAATGACGATTTGGTGTAGTGGTGAAGTTGGAGATGGAGGAAGAAGAGGAGGAGGAGGAGGAGGACTCGGATAGGCGGAGGAGCTCCTCCAGGTAGTCGGCGCCGAGGTCCTCCAGCTCCACCACCGTCGGCTCTTGTTGTTGTTGTTGCATGAGCAGCATGTGCTTGGTAGGCTTGCGGCGCTTGCGGATGGAGTGGCGGCGCTTGAGGGCGAGTACCGGCGATCCTCCGGCGGCGCCGAGGGCGAGTGCCTGGAGCGACTCCTGGACGCGGTGGAGGGGGAAGTTGAGGACGGCGGAGGCGCCCCGGACGGAGAAGGCGGCCTGGTCGTAGGCCATGGCGGCGGCCTCTGGGCTGTCGAAGGTGCCCAGCCACACGCGAGCGCCCTTGCGGGTGGAGTCGCGGATCTCGGCGGCGAACTTGCCCCATGGACGCTTCCGCACCCCGATCAACTGCTGCTGCCTCGGTGGCGGCGGCGGTGCAGGGCTCCTCCGGTGCTCAGGCTCAGCTGCTGCTGCTGCTGCTGATGCTCGCATGTCGGAGTCGTCGGATGAGGATGAGGAGGAGGAGGATGACGAATCGGCCATGTCGGCCATGAGAGCGGTGAGGATGTGCATGTCGACGTCGCGGTCGCTCATCTCCGGCGGCAAGCTGCTATGGATATGGTGGTAGCTGTTGCTGTACGCCGGTGGCTGCATCATATCCTCAAAAATCAAAACTCAAATGGAAATGGAGCTACTACTGTAGTAGGAAAGGAAACAGAGGAGCCGAAACTTTGAATGCGGCCATGTGGCATCGCGCGCTTTTTATAGGCGCGGCGCGATGCTATCTTTCCAAAAATAAATACTACTCCCTCCTTCTCTAAATGTTAGACACTGTTGACTTTTTTAAAAATGTTTGACCGTTCGTTTTATTCAAAAATTTTTATGATATGTGTAAAACTATATGTATATTTAAAAGTATATTTAACAATAAATCAAATGATAGAAAAAGAATTAATAATTACTTAAATTTTTTAAATAAAACGAACGGTCAAATATTTTAAAAAAAATTAACGGCGTCAAACATTTTAAGACGGAGGTAGTAATAAACAATGCTAGTACTGTACGGTACTCACTTCTACTGTGGGCGGGTGGATGGATGGATTGACTAGTCTACAGTGGGACCCACCTCCAGCCATCCAGGCAGAGGCAGAGAGGCCTTGGGGTGGGGATGGATGCAATTGGAAACTGGAAACAAAACAAGACGCCGATAAGGCAGGCAGGCAGGCAAGGAAGGAAGGAAGGAAGGAAGCCAGGGGCACGTGAGTGTGGGACCCACTCTCCGCTGACGTAGGGCGGCGACTTACGACAATCCACCCTTACGTCCTTCACCCTCTGCACCCACCTCAACTTCTTCTTCTCTGGAGTAGTAGTACTACTCCATTTCAGGGACGGTTTCTTTTTCTCATCAATGATTTTCAGGATACAAATTATTTTCGGTCATAAAGTAAAACAAATAGATTTTAAAATAGTTTCGTACATAAAAAAGCTTTTTACAAGACCATACCGTCTAAAAAACCAAAAAAAAACTATGGGTTGGTTTAGTTTGTGGCCTAAATAGGCCTTACCAAATTTTATCAATGTTAAATTTTGACAAGTTTTAGCATGACTAATTTTGGTAAGGTAAAGTTGTGTTTGGATTGAAGCTAAAATAGGCTAAGTTTACTATTGAAATAGCCTATTTTCTTAGGCATGCCAAAATTTGGCTTTAAACCAAATAGACACTAAACACTATTAAAATTGCCAAATATTAATAAGCCTAAGGCCTCAAACCAAACCAGCCCTATATTGCAATCTTCCATTATTTTCAAAACAACAAGCCCTATGATAACTTCTGTATTTCCTAAAATAGATTCAAGGTTCAGGGGGTCAATAAACATCATTATTTGTATCATTACCTATAAATGTTGGACCCTTCAATCTCTTATAATTATCCAATAGGGGAGGGAGGATGTCCATTAGTAGCAATGGTTCATCTTTGCTAATTAATACTCCCTTCATCCTAAGATATAACAATTTAGATTTGGATTTGACGCATCCTAAAATTACGAATCTAATTAAACCCCTATTCAAATTTGTAGTTAGTATACTATCATCCGATTCTAAATTGCTATATTTTAAAACGGAGATAGTATATCCAGCTTTTAAATACCACAACAAACAATCATATTAGCGTATATACATATCGTACATATATACTCCTAGCTATTTATTTGAAAGAAAAAAATAAATTAATGTGCATTGCGCAACCGATATGTCTGAATAATCCAGCTTCTATATTAATTAATTTCTTGAAGAAAGGAGAGGGATAATTGTGTTTATGTTCCCACATAAAGTAGTAGCTGATCCAAAAAATATGTGACTTTATATGTTGCTTCCAGGAAGGCAGCAGGAGAAACAAAAGTTAGTTAACCTCAGGATGAGAGGAGACAGGTGCAATGCATGCATCACTGATGATGCCTGCTACTGCTACTCCTAAATACAACCTCCTGCGCGATATCCATATATGACCAAGTCTGTCTGGACTGTCCCTGCACGATATCAATTCATTGTTCATGTACCTACAAATGCAATTAATATATATTGATAATAATAACTAGATAAACTTCTAGTTAAATCAATTCACAGGAGGAAGGATCGAGGAATGCTGCTTCCCGCGCGCCTATGCACAGCCGGGTACATAATCCTTGTGATATCGAATAGTATTAATTAATCCTTAATTAATTGTCATCAAAGTGGGAACAGTTCTGTATGTATAGATATATATGCTTGCTACTAATATAACGTCTATAATATATTACTCCCTCCGTTTCACAATGTAAGTCATTCTAACATTTTTCATATTTATATTGATGTTAATAAATTTGGACATATATATCTATCTAGATTCATTAACATCAATATGAATATGGGAAATGCATGCTAGAATCATTTACATTGTGAAACGAAGAAAGTATCTTGCTCTCATTCTCGTATAAGTCAGAAGAAAACGCTCAATTAGGATGATGGTATGGTTTATAACAATTTAAATCATATATGGATTTATCGTTCAAAAGCAAAATTAAGGCAACATCACTCAATGAGAAATGGAAAAGAAAATAAAAGGTAATATAGATTAATTATCCAATGACAAAACTAAGGTGATAGCGTGACTTTATAAGAGAAGATAAAAAAAGAAAGATAACTTGGACCATATATCAATCACCAAGGGTAAGTAACAATTAAGATGATGTAGCTTAATGAGAGAAGAGAGAGATAATATTATAACTACACTTATTAGTGGAGATGAACTTTATAGATTTGTAGGATTCCATTCAAGCCACCGTTCAGGTACTCGAAAAAGGTCCTCTATGTATTGTGGTATTGACTTTTGAAATAGAAATTCAGCTTGGGCCTATAAAATTTTGAAGTTCAGTTTCAACTTCCAATGCGTGCATGACGCCCTTAATTTTATTGAAAAAGACTGTTTTCCCGTTATTTTGGTAAATGCTTTTTCTAGGGTAGAGTACTTTTACGGCGGTCTCTACCGGTAATATTCCACCACTAGTATTATCAACACTCATTGAAGCGGTCTAAACCATTGATTTAATTATGAGTTAGAGTATATCTAAACCATTGATTTAATTATGAGTTAGAGTATAACATACTGTAAATGATATCCATCGGTTGAGAAAAGATTGGATAAATTGTACTACGAGGAGGAACGTCGACCAACAAAAGCATTCTTATAGTTCAACTATCCAACTACAGTGGAGGGCCACACCTTTACAACAAAAGTAAGGTAGGTGTGGTCAATGCTACGAGGAGCGAGGGCAGCGCCAAGTATTGAGGTTGAAAAGGTAGGCTAGCTTGGTTTAGGGTCAAATAATCTTAGTTAGTAAGGCCATTTGACAATAGATTGGTTGGTGTAAGCATTGAGGTTGAAACGTCCAGGCTAGCAAAGGCTAGAAGATTGTTTTACAACATATATATTGATGGGTTGGGGTATCGAGGTTAACAATACTAGCTAAAATTCCGTGCGTTGCAACGGACATTATAAGAGATAAAAGAAAAATAAAAATTAAAAGTTTATATTAGTGTGAAACTGTGAATATAATTCTAAATATGCCGTTATCTATGTGTCAGTGTGTTTCAAAATTTCTTCTAATTCTCTGCTGTCGACGTCGATGTTGTGCTTGAAAGTAACGTTGACATAGACACACACATATACACATGTTTAGCTGTTTAGCTAGGTTTACCTGGATTCACTTATTAGCTACTCTATCTGTTTCAAAATAGATTTATTTTTCACTCACCTTACACATACCAATACAAAGTAAAAAAATGCTAAAATACCTCTTTTTTATCAAATATCGATAAAATTATTTTCTATTTATCTACTCCCAATACATTCGTACCATGTTTTCACAAACTCTAATGTAATAATTACTAAAAATTAACTTATTTTAGAATAAATATAAAGAGCTAAAAATAAACTTATTCTAGGATGGAGTGTGTAGGTAGATACTGTTTAGAGACTCCATCCATCCTAAGGGCAAAACATAGGATTACAAAACGTAGGAAAAACACAGCAATAACTCTTTGTGAACTGCAGAAAAAACACAACAATCAGATGAGAGAGATAGATCAACTCAAAGAAAAGTTTCCAAGAGGTTGAAGCTATTGCTAAATTTTCTTCAAAATCTCTATAGGATTGTCCATTCCATAGGAATTTGAAAGGATATGATATGATTCAATCCTTTGTTTCAAAGGACTTTATAGGAAAATTTTCTATAGGATTAGAATCCTCTAAAATTCCTATGTTTTCTCCAAATCAAAAGGGCCCAAAAAAACCAATTTAGGTAAGGATTTAACACCACCTAGGATAATAAATTTGGACACGAGGGAGTATGGTGTGAGTGTGGAATATTTAATTGGAAAAATGGTGAAGTGGTTGATTATATAGTACTTCTATATGGTAGGAGCATATATATAAGATAAAATTTGTGATAAAGAAATTAATGCAATTTCTTAAGCACAGAGTGCAAAAACAGTGGACCAATGAGTGGGATTTTCTTCTCCTCTACTTAGTACTAGAAAAATATTGTCCTAAAAGAACTTAATTTTAAGCATGCTTATATTTTCAATCATCTAGATTTTTCTAAGATTAATATTTAATTTGATGTATGAAAACGATGTGTGTAAATTAGCTTTTTTTAAAAAAAAGATGAGTAAATTTCATAAAACTATAGATACTTTATATGATCTATCACAAAACTACAGATTTTAGAACTAGTTTCACAAAACTACAGATTTAATGTCTTCGTTTATCATAAAACTATAGGTACTTTGAATACTATATCACAAAACTACAGATTTAAGAACTTGTTTCACAAAACTACAGGTTTAATATCTTCATTTATCACAAAACTACAGATTTAGTGTCTCTATTCTCATAAAATTACACATTTTAACAATGCTAAAACCTGTAGTTTTGTGAGAATGGAGATATTAAATCTATAGTTTTGTGATAAATGAAAACACTAAATGTGTAGTACTGTGATAAACGAATACACTAAATCTATATTTTTGTGAAACAAGTTCTTAAATCTATAGTTTTGTGATAGATTGTACAAAGTACCTATAGTTTTGTGATAAACGAAGACATTAAATTTGTAGTTTTGTGAAACAAGCTCTTAAATCTGTAGTTTTGTGATAAATTGTGTAAAATACCTGTAGTTTTGTGAAATTTACTCAAAAAAGATATTTATAATATGACAGTATTGGTGGATTTTTTTTACACATAGTATTACAGAAAAGATTCGACGTTGTATTTTAGGGCCATATATATAAATCGATTAGCTAGGTTGGTACAGACGGTTAAGTCTGTTGTCAGTGTGGAATATTTAATTGAAAACTGGTGATGTAGTAGGAGCACATATATACACACACACACACTCCAATGTAATTAATTTGTGATGTAGAAATTAATGCAATTTATTATATTAATTAATATAAGTGCATATATATATATATATATATATATATATATATATATATATATATATATGTTAGGCTGAAGTGAGACAATATATGCATGCAAATGAATGGGTCCCGGCCGGCTGGTGGATGGGAAAGGGGATGGGATCGGAAAGGAGGAGCAAGCAGAGCGGAAGCTTCCTTAATTCACAACCATGGCCATGGCGGCGGCACTCGATCAGGAGATCGAGATGGAGATGGGGATGGACATGGACGTTTTTGTGTCCAGGTCCATATGTCGAACTCCCGCCCGGCGCCTCATACACGATAATTAATTACTTACGAGTAGCTAGCATATATACACTCAGGTACGTAGCTAGGTCGATCGAGTACGTACATGTAGATACTAAGCAGCTTGCTTGAAATTTCGGGGATGCTACGTAACTATATAGCCGGCAGCCGGCAGCTCAGCTATCTAACAATAATGAGCGAGAGCCGAGCTGAGGATGCATAATTATTATTAGGAAAATGATGTACTAGTATTTTTTTATTTTAAAATATATAACGCCGTTATCTCGCATAATGTTTGATCATTTGTTTTATTTTTTTTAAAAAAAATATATAAATATTATTTATTTTATTGTGACTTGTTTTATCATCAAATAAAATATAAGCTTTAATTTATACTTTTTTATATATTTATATTAATTTTTGAATAAGACTAATGGTCCAACATAGTACGGAAAGTAAACGGTGTCATGCATTTTGAAAAAAATTACTACATCCGTTTTAGGTTATAAGACTTTTTAGCATTGCTTATATGTATATATATATATATGTTAATGTGTATAGATTCGTTAATATATATATGCATGTGGGTAATATTATAAAATCTTATAATATGAAACTAGTATATAATAGTATATTGGCATGTCGCGATCGATATATCACTGTCACCATCTTTATCTCCCTCAACTCGATCGTTATATCGGCGCACCCTCTCCTATCGTTTTTTAAATGAACCGTACGTACGCATAAAATCACTAGAAAACTGTATAATCAGGAAAATCGAAAACACTAGCCACACCAAACAACTACAACATAAAGCACCCATTACTCGGAACAAATTAATAGGAACCCTCTTCTATTGTTAATCAGTAGTAAAAAGTAGTTACGGCCCGTTTAGTTCCCCAATTTTTTTTTTCAAAAAACATCACATTAAATTTTTTAGCACATGCATGAAGCATTAAATATAGATAAATGAATAAACTAATTGCACAGTTAGGGAAAAAATCGCGAGACGAATCTTTTGAGCCTAATTAATCCATGATTAGCCATTAGCGCTACAGTAACCCACATGTGCTAATGACGGATTAATT
This sequence comes from Oryza meridionalis, assembly GCA_000338895.3. Classification (NCBI taxonomy): domain Eukaryota; kingdom Viridiplantae; phylum Streptophyta; class Magnoliopsida; order Poales; family Poaceae; genus Oryza; species Oryza meridionalis. Next base: position 23,343,289 of record CM002532.2, on the reverse strand, counting down.
AGACTTAAAAGATTCATCTCGCGATTTCTAGGCGAGTTATAAAATTATTTTTTTCATTCGTGTCCGAAAAGCCCTTGACATCCGGTCAAATATCCGATGTGACACCCAAAAATTTTCTTTTCGCGAACTAAACAGTCTCTACGTATCAAGATTTTGGAATATACTATTGATGTGATGGTGGAGTCATCACCTAGCAGCATTCAAAGATAGAGAACTTTTATGGTACAATATACTACCGGTATATACTGGCAGTAGTTGGTGCGGAGATGATGTGTCATGATAAAAAATACATCGTGCCATTTAAAAATATTGTATATATGTGAAAAAAAAAGTACCACTCCACGATTAATTCAACAAGATTTATATATACTCCATGATACTATATATGTGCATATAGCAATAAGCTTGCTAAGCAGAGACGACACTACTAGCTACTTTGGGCCGGGAATAATCGTCTTTGGAGGCTAAGCCCAAGTGCGGCCCATAAGCAGTGGGCTTCTGTCGCAAGATTATTTGATCATGCCGATCGATAATGAGCTTACCTATTTATTCCAATCATCAATTAATTTATCTACTAATCTCCCACAAATGTGTGTGTATATATATATATCGCATACCTGAACCAGCAACCCCATACTGCATAGCTAGTAGCTCGCTTATTCTCATGCATATATTGTACTCCCTCCGTAAAAAAAAAACTTAACTAATAGAGAATGTGACCCCTACTAGTAAAGTGAATCTGAGCTAACCTTTATTACCCCTTCTACGTTGAGTACTTTTTTGGACGGAGGGAGTGCTTCACTACTAGAGTTCTGCAATCATCTACTCCCTCCGCTTCAGGTTATAAGACGTTTTAAGTTTCATTAAAGTCAAATTGTTTTAAGTTTAACTAAGTTTATAGACAAATATAGTAATATTTATAATACTAAATTAGTTTCATCAAATTAATAATTAAATATATTTTCATAATAAATTTGTCTTGGTTGAAAATATTAGTACTTTTTTCTACAAATTTAGTCAAACTTAAACGTCTTATAATCTGAAACAGAGGGAGTATCGATTAGCTTCTGCTTTTAATTAACTTACTAATATCATTATTAAAAATTAACCTACTAATATAGTAATAAAGTACTAGGTAGTGCGTGGATCAGATTGGCCTAATCTGATGGATGATTATTGAAGTATTAATAATTAGTTTACCTAGTACTTCTAATTAAGTATATGTTTAATTGTTCGCACGTGCGAATATTAGTGCATTCGCGCGCGTGCTAGCTAGCTTCCTTAGCTTTATAGTTTCGAGCTAATAAAATATTTATTCTGATACTCTTATATAAATATATATAGAGGCAGTAGGGAATGCCGATCGCTTTCACCTAATGGATCCGAGTGTGTGTATGTCGTTTGGTATATACTCCCCTCCCTTCCGTTTATGACGCCGTTGACTTTTTAACTAACGTTTGACTATTCGTCTTATTCAAATTTTTTATATAAATATAAAAATACTTATATCATGCTTAAAAACACTTGATGATAAATCAAGTCACGATAAAATAAATGATAATCATATGAATTTTTTAATAAGACGAAAGGTCAAACATTTATAAAAAGTCAACGGCGTCATACATTTAAAATACTGAGGGAAAATATCGAGGGAGTAGTAATTAAAATTAAGTATCAGTGATACGTACGGCGGAGCTTATAGTTTTTTGTGAATATATAGGTCATGTTCCTTTCTAATTAAGATATAGGTTCGATTTCTGTTAACATATTTTTAAACCGTTAAATAATATATAATATGTTTCGTATAAAAAGATTGATTGATTAATTAAAGATGAAAAAGAGAGAACGAATTGAAGAGGTACAATAGAAGTGATGCTCGCTGATGCTGATGCAGTATTATATTTGCAGTGGACGTTCCGGTCGAGAAACACCTACATGCAGATAGCTATAGCTAGTGGTCAAAATTCTCATCGACCAAAAGTCGAGCGAGAAAAGGAAGTAAAATTAAGTTCGGAACAGATGGAGGCCCATATCAAGTCAAGATATCGAATGCAAAGGTATATTATCAATCGATCGATCGATACATGTATATGTATGTGATGATATCATCCAACATACTACCTCCATATTGTAATATATGACGCCACTAACTTTTTATCCAACGTTTGACCATTCGTCTTATTCAAAAAATTTATGTAATTATCATTTATTTTATTATGACTGGATTCGGCATCAAATATTCTTTAATCATAACATAAATATTTTTATATTTGTACCAAAATTTTGAATAAAACGAATGATCAAATGTTGGTTGAAAAGTCAACGGTGTTATATATTAAAATATGGAGGGAATGCGTAGTAGTATATATTATTGTTGATAATTTGATATGAACATGCATACATATGGATGGACGGGCGGCGTGAAGCTAAGGTTGAATGATGCTGTTGTGCTGTGGCCTGTGGTCAATTATATTGGTCATGCTTTAATCAACGGACGCACGCACGCACGTAGGCAGACACGTGTCCAAGTCGCAAATTCTTCCAAAACGAACGAAACGTCACGTCACGTGTCACTCCAGATATATACTATACTCCTATGTACAGTACCTACCAAATACTATACGTACTGCTCCGCATATGCATAGTACATGCTTAGCATACCACTAGTTTGGCAGTAGGTCTTGCATCTCGTCTTTCTTGCATGTTGTGTGTGTTTGGGAGGTGGAGTTTGGCACTAGGAAAACGTGATGGTTTATTAATATATAATTAATTAAGTATAAGCTAAAATATTTAGAAAAATGGATTAACTTTCGTATAAATTTTTTTTGCAAAAAATACACCCCTTTATAGTTTAAAAAAGCGTACTCGCAATAAACGAGAGATGTTAGTTAGTCAAGTGAAGTAAACAACTTAGCCTAGGTATGTGCTCAATTGGAAGTGCTTGCTATATTATAGATGGGTTCATCTTCTTTTTATTGTAACAAATGACTTCTTGTGCTATGTGTATGCTAAGCTCTTGAATATAAATGAACACAATTTCTATGCTTGATGAAATCATTGTCAAAAGGGGGAGAAGAGAAGGAGAAGAGAAGAGATTGTGCATGTTTTTCAGGTCAAGGGAGAATTTCTTTCTTTTCAAAAGTAAGAGAGGTTTTCTTTTGGATTTTGAGCACGATATGTGTTTTTGCACGAAGTGTGCTTTTTACCACTTTTGTTTTTATTTTTCCAAACAACAAAACATTTTTGATGGGTTTGCCAACATGTTTATCAAGAGGGATTGTAAAATCAAAATATTTTTTATTCTTATTTTGTGATGAACAATTGGCATATGTGATGTTTAGTTTTGATATTTGGAGATTATCGGCGAAGTGGTTTTGGAGATAATTGGTTTTTCAGGTGATGAACAGGTGCTGCTGACAGGTGAGAACCGGTCAGACCAGACAGTGGTTGCCAGTCAGACCAGAGGTATTCACGCAGTCAGACCGGCCTAGCCCACGGTCTGACCGGTCGACTCTGTGTCGGTTTCGGTTTCGGTTTCGGGTTGTTTGTTTGGATATCCGTGATTAATACGTGTTTATGGCTTCTAGATGGCTACTATGCATATGTAATACTGTTGTTTGCTGAAAATGGGTCAAGTTGGAGATAGCTTGGTCTCGGAATATGGTTTCTTTGTTTGATTCATGTGTAGGTGACTTGATGCCTTGGGAGAGTATTGCCAGTGATGGATCGGGAGTCGACTTAGAGATAAGGCGACGTCCGGATGGTCAGATATTATGCGAGATACTTAGGCTAGAGTTCAATGCACGTTGTTGGTGAAGATTCCATATGGCATACGATAGAGATATTATGTGCGTATGGGATGCGGAGTTGAATTTGGAAGGAATCCAAATTTGGTATGATTGGAGTTTGTAAAGTTTGTTTCTTGTACGAGAAGGTTTCCTAGGTGGATTAGGACTTGTATGAGTTTGGTTCGTGGCTTTAGGCTGTCTACCTCATATATAAATAGAGAGGGAACGTGAGGCTTATTGGTATCGCTTTTGAGAGCATTGAGTTGAGAGTTGAGTTAGGGTTTCGAATTTAGTCGAGATTTTCGTGAGGAGTGCTATTGTTGCACTTTGTAAACACAGATAGAAGTAATAAAGTTGTCATCTACCTTGAGAAATCTTCAATTTGTGTTTGCTTAGGTTTGGCGGTCTAACCGGCGAGACACCGGCGGTCAGACCGGCGGCAACTTCAGGCGTGGCAGCTAATCTCGGTGGTCCGACCGGATAATCAATCTCGGTCAGACCGACGGCTTCTAGGCGGTCAGACCGGTGCATCTACTTCAGTCAGACCGCGATCCGTCGAAATTGAGGGTAGCTTTTATTTTTGCTAAAAGTTTTGGTTTTTGGGTACACCAACCATTTACCCCTCTTTGATTGGCTTAGTTCTTTCTATTCGATCAAACAATAGGAGTTTGGATGAACAAATTAGGTAATTCGACAGGAATGCTGGTGGCTAGTGGTGCTACTGTAGTTTTATGGGTAAATTTGGGAACTTAGTAATAACGCTTGCTCCGAAAGCATTTTACCCAAAAACCCTATTGAAGTAATTTTTCAGGTAGCTCATTACATCTTCAATTGGGGCATCTTGTAGACCTAGGAGGCAGAGACAAGAAATCTTTAGGAGAGGGCCAAGCTTTTGTAGAGGAAAAATTTGTCAATCACAAACTCTTACAGTTTGTCAAAATATCACTCACTTATGTTTTCACTCAAGCTCTCCTACTAAGGATGCTTTGAAGTCATCTCCTTTTTATGGAGAATGCATTGTTGGTTTATGTACTCTGTTTCTAAAGTTAAATAAAACTGTTTCTAAAAAAAAAGGGGCCAAGCTTTTAAAGCAGGTGGCGGATGAAATCTACTATGCTCATCATGGATGGAGTTCCAAAGACAATGAAATTACAAGACGGGTTAAGGATAAAGTTGCTGGAGGTCTTGCTCGATGACTCTGATCTAGGTGGGATTGTTGTATCAATTGGCTTCATTTTGCAGCTATTGATCAGTACGATGTAAGATAGCTTTGTTTCTGCCTGAAGGAAAAATCCTTCCTGTAAACTTCTTCTCTAACCATGGTGGGATGTCGCTTGGTTAGGGGGGAGGGCTTTTAAGCTCCTGTTAGAAAAACATTTTTGTAAAAATAAAACATTGGAGCAAACAAAAAATAAAAAATAAAAAATAATCATTAAATAAGTAAATGGCAGGAAAAAAGTACCAAGTTACGCGGAGGCGGAGGTGCAAGGTCGGCTTATACGTATGTATAGATTATATATGCGTATAAACTTTATATATATATACCTATAATTTTTTTAACATGTACATACACTTTATATGTATAAAAATTTTTATACAACACATAAAGTTTATACGTATATACGTATATAGAGAGAATAAAATGTTAATAATCGATTGCAGATAGATAGATAGATAGATTATGACGGGAGAAAAAGGGAAGAAGTGAAGTGTAGTATAGTAATGAAGGGGAGGAAATAAAAGTGTAGGGGGGGGGGGGAGATTCGGCACGCGCTGGGTCCACAAATGCGATGCGTTTCCCACCTCAAAAATCAAATCCGGCTCTGCCTCTGCTTCTGTCTCTCTCCCTCTGCTTCCTTTTAAACAACCCCCGCCCCCGCCGACTCCCATTCATTCTTCCTTCCATTCTCCCGCCGAGCGGAGCCCATATATCGATCGTCGGGTCTCCCCAACACAGACAGACAGATCGATCATCTTCTTCCTTCCTTTCTTCCTTCCATTGATTTCCTCATCTATATATCAACAACACATTCATTCAGTTACACGTACACGCTGATCGATCATCTGCTAGCTTATATCAGCTTGCTACGACTAGCTAGTCGATTCAACTATATATCTTAGCTGCTTGATCGATCGATCCATCTATATATATATATATATATAACTAATGGATCAGCAGCAGCAGCAGGAGGGTGAGCTGGTGGCCAAGTACAGGGGCGTGCGGCGGCGGCCGTGGGGCAAATTCGCGGCGGAGATCCGCGACTCGAGCCGGCACGGCGTCCGCGTGTGGCTGGGCACCTTCGACACAGCCGAGGAGGCCGCCCGCGCCTACGACCGCTCCGCCTACTCCATGCGCGGCGCCAACGCCGTCCTCAACTTCCCCGCCGACGCCCACATCTACGCCCGTCAACTACAGAATATTAATGCTGCTGCTGGCTCTTCCTCTTCCGCCGCCGCCGCCGCAGCCAGGCCGCCGCCGATCGAGTTCGAGTACCTCGATGACCACGTCCTGCAGGAGATGCTCCGAGACCACACCACCAACAAGTAGCTTACTACTCCACGTACTATATATGCTGCTTGCTCCTGCTGCTTTGCTATCTCCTCTGCTCTGCTTCATGTGTTGTATCCTCCCACCGGCCGCCGCCTATTGCGTTGCACCAATTAATCCATAAACGAATGGACCAACCAAGTACATGTACCAACGATCGATCAATCGATCGATATATACGCATATGCATGATCAATGGCAGCCTAGCTAATTTCATATATAATTAAGATCGATCGATCCATCAGCCAACATTAATTATTACGCATGCATTAATTCATCTTCAGTTCCTCATGATGAATTAATGCAAATGGCTATCTTCCTCCATCGATCGTTTCGAGCCGGCACGGACATTAATTAATTACATTGCATATATTTGCATTGCACCACGTACTCACATTCCAAATTAATCCTACTAGCTAGCTAGCTACTAGTGGTATACAGTAGGAAGCTGGAGAGTAGTACGTAGGATCGAGTGGCCAGTAGCTATAGGATCAGGAAGTCCGTCGATCGATCGCCGCCGGCCGCCCGCCCGGATGCTTCAGGTGACGATGGATCGATGGAATCTAAGTGGACTAGAAGGTAGCTAGAACAAACCAGAGAGTAGAGTGTACATCATGCATGCATGAGTGCTAGCTACCTGCATGCTTCTCTGCTTCTTGCTCTGATCGCTGCAAGAAAGTTCCTGGAACCAACGTACATGACATACTACTAGCTTAATTTAGAGGCCATAAAACAATCCACCACACACTACTAGAAAAAACATTTTCCCCAATATTGGGGTCTTATTTTCGCAGTCGGATATGACTTTTGGAGCCAAATAACCGCCTACAAAAATATAAATTGGATGATGTTCGCTATCCGCCTGCGAAAATCAGGCGGACCACTTAAACGCCGCTTAGGTGGTGCGCCTGCGAAAATAGACTTAATAAAAATAGACAGGCGGGCCTAAATTTTTTCTAAGTCCCTCACCTCTTCTCCTCTCCCCTCCCCTCCCCTCCCCTCTCCAGCTCTCCTCCACTCCCCTCTCCTCCTCTCCCCTCTCCCCGGCTGCCGGCCGGAGGCGGCGGCGGCTCCAGGCGGCGCGGCGGCGTGTGCTCTCGGCGGCGGCGGCGGCGGCGGGCGGTGGTGGAGGAGGCGAGGCGGCACGGCCGAGGAGGGCGATGGAGGAGGGCGGCGCGGTGACGTGTGCTCCCGGCGGCGGCGGCAGGCTGTGACGGCGGAGGGCGGCAGCGGTGGAAGGTGGCGGCGGAGGGCGGCAGCGGCGAGGAGGCGCGGCCGAAGTCCGGGCGTCTCCCCTCCCCTCTCCCTCCCAGATCTGGCCGGAGGAGGGAGGGGGGAGACCAGCGGCGACGGCAACGGCGTGGAGCGGCGACAGCGCTGTCCGGGCGGCGGCGGCACGGGCCGAGCGGTGGCAGCGGCTCCCCTCCCCCCTCCCTCCCAGATCTGGCCGGAGGAGGGAGAGAGGAGGCCGGCGGCGGCGGCAACGGCGTGGAGCGGCGGCGGCGTGGTCTGGGCGACAGTGGCGGCTCCCCTCCCCCCTCCCTCCCAGATCTGGCCGGAGGAGGGAGGGGGGAGGCCGGCGGCGGCGGCAACGGCGTAGAGTGGCGACGGCGCTGTCCGGGCGGCGGCGGCACGGGCCGAGCGGCAGCAGCGGCTCCCCTCCCCCCCTCCCAGATCTGGCCAGAGGAGGGAGGGGGAGGCCGGCGGCGGCAGCGGCTCCCTTCCCTCCTCCCTCCCAGATCTGGCCGGAGGAGGGAGGGGGGAGGCCGCCGGCGGCGGCGACGGCGTGGAGCGGCGGCGGCGGCTCCCGGCGCGATTTTTTTTGTTCGTTCCTTCCATTTTCGCAGGTGGGCCGTTGTGGTGCAGTCGTTGTGGTGCAGGCGGACCTCTCTCTCGCCTGAAAAATGAGTTTTGGCCATCAGTAAAAATGCTTTTTCTAGCAGTGACACTCTGCCTCTCTAGCTTAATTTGCTGCACATACACATACAAATACTCTCCATCGCCCCCAAATTTAATTTCCTACCGTTACTTATTATACTGTGCTACTATTAACCACCAAGCTAGGAGGGATATGTATAAATATCCAACAGTCTTAAGTTGCACCGGTCCAAAATTCCAAGAATGGGTATTTCTGCCCCCCCCCCCCCCCGGCCTGGGGGGAGTGTTAGGACCGAAATTACTGAAATCTTGGAATTTCAAACGAAATTTCTGTTAAATTTGAACAGATTTTGACTAATTCAAAAAAAAAAATCTATAAATTTTGGCCGACATATTTCGTGCTGGGGAGGAGGTGGGGGGGGGGGGTCCAAAATTTCAAACACGGGCCATCATACATTATCATCTCGTACTCATTCCTCCCCCAAAATAAGTTATCATTTACAAGCCAAATCATAAGGGATAAGAAATGACCTAAATTCCCCTTATTAAATGAAGCTAGCTAGTACCGTTAAAAGTGGGAGGGTAATTCAGGTAAGATAAAAAAATGAATAAAAAGTTATTGATGGGGCAAATAATACTCTAAAATGATTATTTATTTTGAGATAAATTTTAAATGCAAAGTGCTCACTTATTTTGAGATTGAGGCAATAGCAATTAATTTACAGTGGACCCATTAATTAATACACATCATCACCATCATATATATATGCAGGGTTGAGGGTGGCAGCGAAGTGGAGACGGAGGCGGTGGCGGGAGGGATAGGCGGCACGGGGAGGTGGCGTTTGATGAGACAGAGCGGGGTGGCCATCAGGGTAACGACGGCGTGCCGCTGCCAGAGCAGGTGCGGTGGTTTTCCCGACGCAAGGTTGAGGGCGGTAGTGGAGGGGAGGCAAAGGCGGTGGTGGGAGGGACGACAACCTCTCATCTCATCGCCGCCGCTATCCTCAATCGTGCTTCCTCCTTCCCCACGGCAGCGAGCGAAAGAGGGAAGAGGGGCGGCGTGATGATGGCCTCCCCTCATCACTGTTGCTTCGACCGGAGAGGAAAGTGAAGAGGGGAAAGTGAAGGAAGAGAAGAAAGAGTATGTGATACTGATATGCAGGTCCCACGCGGTGACTACACGGCATGTATATGAAAAGACTCGTGTATATAGGATATACATTCCTCATATATACTGCCTAATTGATAATTAATCACACAAGACAACTATATACGTTAAGTAGGTTAATTTCATTAATGCTATATGAAAGGGAAGGGAAGGGAAAACATAGTTGAGTTAGTTTACTGATGATGGACATACATAAAGTAAGTACTCCCTCCTACTTTTAATATAAAAGATTTTGATATTTTATTTAGACTATTTGACCACTCGTTTTATTCAACAAATTTGTACAAATATAAAAAAAAGTTATGTTTAAAGTACTTTGGATAATAAAGTAAGTCAAAAAAAAATAATAATTTTAATTTTTTTAATAAGATAAATGGTCAAATAATACAAGTAAAATTTTAAAATCTCTTATATTAGATAACGGAGAGAGTACTTAGGTAGGGCGTGATCGGTTAATAAACAATTAATAGAGGAACGACATGTATACGTAGTAGTACATAAAAGCGTTGATTAGTTAATAACAACCAGAGGAACAGCAGCAGCAGACAATTTAGTCGCGCGCGATGGGGTCGTTTGGGGGCTTTATCGTTTGGCCTATAGCTTATAAGCCAAAGCCAAAATTTAAATTTAAAAACTTGAATTTAATTTTTTTTTGTAACTTTGACTTTTCAATCACTAAGAATATATATATATAAATTTTACTCACATATCATTTTTTAATCGTAAATAAGCCGTTATGGCCTATAATAAGCCTAGACCAACCGATGGGGACCGAAGAAAAATGGAACCAAACAGTTGATCGATCGACCACATATTTTTATAATTAGTATTAAGACAGATCGAGTTAATTTGGAGTTCACCTGGTGTTTGGGTGGGTGTATCGTATTATACGTAGGCATGGACGTCATGGAAGAAGGAGCGAGATGGCCAAACTCCAGTGATCATCGATTCCATTCCAAGTCAACGGTAAAACAGAGACCAACTGCAGGACAGGGTCATGCTAACCTCACTCCTCCAAACTCACTCAGAGTAAGTAATTGGGCCTCAAAGAGGAGACCGAAGGACAGGAGCCCAGGAGGCCGTGCGGAGTACATTAATTGGGCTTTCTTGTGTTGTTAATGGAATAAGTTTATTTCCCATCCCTCGTCTCTTGTTCCTGATTGAATCGTCTCCCTGAACCCTAAAACCATGTATAGCGTCTCTCACATATTCAAAACCAGTGCAAATCGACTCCTTTGGTGGTTTGGGAAGTGGTTTATACTAACGTGGCAGGACCGCGGTTGACTCGTTGAGTCAGTAGGTGGGACCCACATGTCAATGAAAAATGTAGTATCCTCCTCCTCTATACTCCCTCTCTCTTTTTCCTCTTTTCTCCATTTCTGACTTCTTTTGTTGTTCCTATGAGGAAGACCTCAAGTTGTTGAGCAAGGCTGCAACAGTGGTGCTGGACTGCTGGTTGACGACGAACGCGATAGCAGCGACTATGGAGCAAGGTGAACTTGAGCTTCCAATCTCGTCCACGGTAAGGCAGCGGTGGCACCGGACGAGGAAGGCGGTCCATGGCAGTGAAGGAGGGAGGCGAGGGAGCCGGTGAGCTCGAGATCGTCATCTCATCTATTGTCTTCCTCCCCCGATGCGCCATATTGTCTCTCGATGCGTCGTGGTCCACGGTAGCGGCGACGATGGCGGCCGTATCGCTGCGTTGGCGGGAATCCTCGCCCGCTTAGCTCCCGCGTGCTCTTGCTCCATTGCAGCTTCCCCAAGCTCTTGCCTTTGCCTCGGGAACCTAGTCTGCCTTCCCCGATCATCTTGCTACCGTCGAGTTTCTTGTGGCGAGACGATGATATGGGAAGTGGCCGACCCTCGCTTTGTAGGATTTGAAACACCAAGCAGCCAATAAAGTGGATCAACAACATGCAAATTGCAAACCAACATAGCACACCTTTTATCTTGCCATCGTAAAACCATTGAATGTGGAATATAACTATTGAACCCTCAATCCCAACGGAAAGCAAGCACGATCTTGACGGGATCCCCCTATTCCCATCTATGTGGTCGTGCCAAATCATAAGAAGAATGGGGGCGAGACCATCATATGGTTGTAACTATAAGCTAGTTTTTATTTATAATGTTGAGTCTCTTTTACAATGGATGCACATCCATTGCTTTATATGGTAATCTTAAGACCTCTAAAATAATAAACAAACTCGTTACATGACTTGGATACGAAAAAAGAAACTTCAGCTGTAGCAACGATCGATTGGTTTGGTAGATTGCAAATAAACCACGAGGAATATGAAGGTGGGAAGAAATCTTGACATGTACCATCAAATTAGCTTTCCAATAAGAACTCAAACATTCAAAACATAGTTCGAATGCGAAATCCACGACCGTTTTACTGTAGGACTATCCAAACCGAATCCAAACAGATGAATCAAAACCTTTACAACTTCAAAATTTTCCTTTGGAAACAATTCAGTCCATGTAGATGAGTTACTTGCCGACTTAGGGAGAGTCTTGGAATAGTAGGAACCATATAATCATGGCGTAGTAAGCACAAATTCTCCAAACTTAGCAATTCTCACATGTCACTTTTCCAGCCTTCACAAATCGAAATCATGTGTCTCTTGATACGTCGGAAAGTAGACTTGTTATATGACTTTTTGATACCTTGAATCCCTCTAATTTGATGCACAACTCTTCAGAGAATTGACGGCAAGTACTGCACCACATCTTCATTAGACGGAGTTTATGTCAATGCATGAGCAGGCGAAAGGGGTTCCCTGGTTACAGTGAGACCAGGCTGCAACGTGGGGAAACCGTTGTCGCCCCCACATCATTGTATCCATGCCCAACGTTGACACCTCCACGAGGGACCCTTCAAGCATGAGGTCAGGCCAGCACGTGCGATAGCGGTGGCCATAGTTGTTGTTGGCGCTATGTGCCATCGTCATCGATATCTGTTATTTTCAATTCCTTTGATGACTTGGCTGTCACGTCAGTAGAAACCGCTTCCTAAACCGCCGTTCAAGGAATTGATTTGCACAGGTTTTGAAGTAGGGGAAGACGTAATACCCGATTTTACGGTTAAGAGATATGATTTGACCAATGGTAAGAGTGATGTGGAAGGGAAAAATAGACTTATACCCGTTGGTTGTTAATGGCTTCTTCTACTCGCAGTAATTTAATATAGTTAGGCCTTTTAGTTGTTGTTGTTGTGTTTGATAATTGGGCCTTGTTCACTGGCAGGCCCAAAATGTGGTGCTCGTCCTCCTCCTTGACGAGACAAGACGAGAGGAGAGGAGAACGGAACCCTCGACGGAACCGCCGCCTCCACTATCCGGGGGGCGGTAGAGATGGCGGCGAAGAGGCTCCTCCTCCTCTCCCGCTGCCGCCTCATTGCCCACCGCCCTTCCTGCCACATCCCCTTCCTGCCGCCCGCGCTCGCCCGCTACCTCGGCTCCCCATCCAATTCCAGCCCCAACCCCAAGAATACTAGTAGCATGGGGACGGCATCGTCGGGGGAGGAGGAGGAAGACGACGAGGGCAAAGCTTTCCCGTGGAGGAGATGGAGGCCTGACGTGGCCTGGCTCCCCAAGGCCCTGGAGCCCGCACTGCAACTCTACAACCAATACAAGCCTTTCCTCACTGGTATGGTATCCTTCCTGAATTCCTTGTCTGTCTCTGCCTCTCTGGAAAGACCATTTGCTACTTCCAATTACTATTAATTGATTGATGAAGCAAAATCTTCAGACAATATCCCCGCAAGCACCCGCACCTTCAGCGAGATCCTAAGCGACCTCCAGCGGAGCAAGGTCAGCATTAAGGACTGGAGCCTCACTGATCTCACCATCGGCCTCTACCTCATCTACCTCAGCCAAGCTTCTGCAAAGGATGCTCAAGCCTTCAAGGGTCTTCATATCTCCTGCAACAACAAGGCTAGCCCCCCCCCCCCCCCCCCCTCTTCTCTTCCCTATCACAATTTCACAATTTATAATCTTTCTAGACTTCTGTAACTCTCATTTCTCTTAATGAAATGGGGAGAGCTTTGCTCTCCTAGTTTCAAAAAAAAAACAATTTATAATCTCGCTTCTTTCTCAACCCATTTATACAATACAATTAAATGTTCCTTTCTTTCCAATGTTTATCATACACTCTTCTAAGTTCCAACTAACACTTTCTAGGTTCAACAACTAATTTATCACCTTGAGCTTGCAAGAGGTTGCTATAAGGGCAATGCCACTGGCCTTGCACGCCATTCTATGCTTCGCAAGAGGAACGTTCTCAAATTCGTCAAGGACTCCAGTATTCTCAGACCTGGCTATTACATTGCCATTGATCCACGCACTAAATTGGTCATCCTTGGGATTCGTGGGACTCACACTGTTTATGACCTAGTTACCGATTTGATTGCTCTAAGCGATAAGAAGGTATCACCTAAAGGTTTCTCGGCACACTTTGGAACATATGAGGCCGCCCGTTGGTACCTTCACCATGAGTTGGGACTTATCAGAAAGTGTTTGGAAAAGCATAAGGTGGGAAACTGACTGTCTTCAAATTTGCTCCGCATCTTTTCTTGGGTGATATATATGCCTGAGTTTTACCCTTTTCAAAGCAGGATTACAAGTTGCGCCTGGTAGGGCACTCCCTTGGAGGTGCTTCAGCCGCGTTGCTTGCTATAATTCTAAGGAAGAAGTCAAAGGAAGAGCTTGGATTTAGTCCTGACATTATATCAGCTGTTGGATATGGAACCCCGCCTTGTGTCTCAAGAGAAATTGCTCAAAGTTGTGCAAGCTATGTTTCAACTGTTGTACTGCAGGTTATGCTTGACCCTTTCTCAGAGTGACATCCTATTTATGATATCTTTGCTGCATACTAGAATTTTTAAGTGAGCTGACATTTTCTGCCCTTTTTTTTCTAGGATGATATCATCCCTAGATTAAGTGCAGCTTCACTGGCAAGATTGCGAGCCGAAATACTCAAAACAGATTGGTAAGCAATGGCTTTTGTTGAGGTAGCATTTATAGAAAGAAGCTTGTGATTGTTCTCCTTATTGGGATAATTTGACTTCTTGTTGAACGATTCTTTTTACCCACTCTGAATGGCTTAATCCTGACATGTAACATAGCTTTCAGCCGCACATTTGTGACTTGCACTCGTAGTTGTGAAACATGAGCAACATCATGACACAGTGATAATAAAACACTAAATGGGGAACTATGTATACAATTGTTTAAATCATGTTCTTTTGTAGGGTAAGTGTTTTGGAAAAAGAAGACTGGAAGCATATAGTGGACATTGTGACTAATGCTAAGCTTGTAGTTTCGTCAATTCAAGATGTGGCGCGCAAGCTTGCTGATTATGCTAAAATTGTCACAGTATCAACTAGTTCTGGTAAGCCCCTTGCCTTTTTAATAATTTTGCAAGTTACTATTTTTTATTTATTTCAATCGTCAGTTTCTTGAAAAATTGAGAGGATTTGGGGGGTTAGTATTGTATTGAATCACATTGGTCTTTCTTGCGTTGTTAGATGCCATCAAAGATCAAGATCGCCCCCTGAGCACCAGTGAAGTATTGTCACCGGATAGTAAAGAGGATGTATTTGTGCCAGAAGATCTGTTCCTTCCTGGGACTCTGTATTACCTCAAGAGGGACATTGAGGATATAAACGGTGTAGAAGATGAGTCGTATACACTCTGGAGAGGTGATGCCGGGGAGAATTTTCAGAGGATACTGTTATCTGGCAATCTGATATCCGATCACAAATGTCAAAGCATATATTACGCCCTGAGGGATGTGCTCAAGACTCTGCCGCCCCAGGAATCAGGATGACAAGTAGGAGTTTCTTTTCAAGCTTTTTGCAGTTGCACGCCTGCCTGCACTGACTGGATAATCTCCATCTATTCTGTAGTTTGTCATCTCGATACAATAGAGGCAAGCATATTTTTGTTGCTACTTAGTTCTCCCATGGGTAAAGGCGAAAGTCTGCCGGCTTTGGGGGAAATAGAAGAATAGAGCTTGTTGTACAGGTTTTTTTTTTTTTGTGTGTGTGTGTGTGTTTGTAAGGGAAAAAACAAGAATAATAGAGAAGAAATGCTTAACACTATCTTGTTGCATGCAGTGAAAGACATTGCAGCTGGTGTAGTTACTTTGACTAATTCTCCCTAAGTTTTGGAAGAATTATTACTGTGTGAAAGTAGGGACTAATTCTCCCTAAGTTTTGGAAGAATCATTACTGTGTGAAAGTAGGAACACATAAGTAGGAATCTGCTCGTTGTGCTAGTCAGGTTACTGCTACTGCGTTCTTCTTAGGGTAAGACACAAGGAACACAAATTGTGAGTGTGTAATGTGTTGTTGTTCGGCTAGAATCAGTCAGTTTCAGAGCAAGGCAATAGCTATATAAGATTGAGGGCTAAGAGCATAGTTATAAATAAATGTTTTCTAACATTGGATTGTTATTGATACAAGAAGAACGGAACAATGCATTATGCATGTCTCAAAATTCCTTGTAAAAGGAAGAAAATATACTCTAGTAAGTAAGTAATCTAATATAATCAGTTGGCGTTGTCGTCGGCGAGCTGGCCGCAGTCCTCGATGAGGACGCGCTCGGCCGTGGCGCCAGAGCCGGAGCCGACTTGCTCCATCTTCTCGACGACAGTGTATCCGTCGACGACCTTGCCGAAGACTACATGCTTGCCGTCGAGCCAGGTGGTGCGCGTGGTGCAGATGAAGAATTGGGAGCCGTTGGTGTTTGGTCCTGCGTTGGCCATGGATAGCACGCCTGGGCCGGTGTGGCGCAGCTTGAAGTTCTCGTCGGCAAACCTGTCGCCGTAGATGGACTCGCCGCCGGTGCCGTTGCCGCGGGTGAAGTCGCCGCCCTGGCACATGAAGTTGGGTATGATACGGTGGAAGGCGGAACCCTTGTAATGCAGCGGCTTGCCGGAGGCGCCGAGGCCCTTCTCGCCGGTGCAGAGGCAGCGAAAGTTCTCGGCCGTCTTGGGGACGGTGTCGGCGAAGAGCTCCATGACGACGCGGCCGGCCTTGGCCTTGCCGATGAGGATGTCGAAGAACACCTTGGGGTTCTTGCCCGCCATGGCTTAGCCTGAAGGCTAGTTCAGTTCAGTTAATCAAATCGAACGAATACTCCTACTACTCCATTACATATATACAATCTCCATAACATGTTACTACTAGTGAAGTACCAAGTAGAAGCAAACAAAGATTGATAAAAGAAGAACAAGTGAAGTGTGGACAACATCCATCCATCCCAGATGCCTAATGGAGGCGGCAAAGGTGTGGATGGAGAATTGACAAAATCGATCGATCTTGCACAAGCTTTGAGCTCATTAGGCCTTTTGATTACTCGACGCCTAAGAGCCTTCGATATGTGCGCACCAAGCAGCAGCACGCAAACGAGGAGGAACCCACCTGGAACTGGAAGACGGAGATCGGCGCGTCGGCGGCGGAAACAATCTGATGAGGAGGAAGAGGAAGGGGACGGCTCGGCGGCATAAAAAGACCTCAGGAAAGGGTTTAGGGTTTCGTCCAATGGGCTTAATGGGCTAGGCCCTTTTGAGGGACTTTGTTGGGCTCTGCAAGTAACAAGCCCAGCCCATTTCCCCCAACTAACCACTTCTGCCTTCGCTCTCCTTTTGTGCTAAACACTTCTTTTTCGTCCGGCAATACAACATGTCAGAAATGTGGCGTGCATTCAACCTCCATCGACCCTGCCCATGCTGCGCCTTCAGGTTTTCTTCCTGCCGTGCTTTGGGTTTGGGCGTTCTGAAATCATCAAACATGATGATGCAATCTTTAGAAATGTTTTTATTTGAAAGCATTTAAATTTAGGCCGAGTTTAGTTCCAAACTTTCTCTTCAAACTTCTAACTTTTCCATCACATCAAAACTTTCCTACACACACAAACTTCCAACTTTTCCGTCACATCGTTTCAATTTCAATTAAACTTTCAATTTTGGCGTGAACTAAACATACCCTTAGGTAAGATGTTTATGTTACTACAAACAATTTAGGCATAACTAAAAATTAAAACGAAATAAAAAGTAATCGCCTCGTAATTAGAGGTGGAAACGAGCCAAGCTCGGCTCGGCTCGGCTTGATAAAGAGAACGAGCAAAAAAAAGCAGCTTGGCTTGGCTCGTTTCAAAGCTCTAGCCAGCTCGAGCCAGCTTGTGATATACAACAGCAAGTAAATACTTCAACAAATTGTTGATTCATTTGCCCCAATCTTTTTGTGATTGAATCATTGATAATAGCGCGCACACACACATACACATCAATTCATCACGCATATACTACTGAGCTACATGCATCACAAAAAATAAAAAATGAGAAAATACTAAACCTTTTCATTTGTGGCGGCACTGGGGTCGAGCGTCACTGGGCAGCTGGGGAGGGAGGCCGGAGCCAGCGCAGCCGCGCAGGCCATAGGGGAGGAAGGCGGCGCAGGGGAGGGAGGCCGGAGGCAGTTGGCCAGCGGCACAGAGGCTGCTGCGTCGAGCGGCGTGCCGGCGCGACCGCTGGGGACTGGAGAGGGAGGCAGGGCAGCAGGCAGCGGCGCTGGGGAGGGAGGCGGCGGGCCGGCGGCCAGCAACTCCTGGCGCCGCCCAGGGGCGCGAGTCACAAATCAGCGCCGCCCATGGGAGGGACTCGGTGTCTCGGTGTGACGGTGGCTTGGGCTCGGCTGTGGGAAGGAAGGGGAGTAGTTTCTGTCTGTGCCAAGGTAGGTTAGGGTTTCTCATTGGGCCTAGAAAGGGGAATTGTTAATGGGCCAAAGTCATTTTTTCACAAGCTTGACAAGCCTACCGAGCGGCTTGCGAGTTAGCTCGGGCTCGGCTCGATTTACAAACGAGCTCTGGAGGCGGCTTGGGCTTGGCTCGTTTAGATTTCGAGCCGAGCCGAGCTTTGCGAGCTCGAGCCGAGCTCACGAGCCCGAGCTTTTTGTCCACCCCTACTCGTAATTGATGGTGTAAAACTTATGATGGGAGAGCACAAGTGGCGCGATGGTGGAGTCGTGGATACATGACTTCACCCACCAGGGTTCAAATCCAACCCACGAATATTATGTACCTGATAGGGAACGTATTCACGAGTGTGGTGTAGTTTGTTTTGCGTGTGCGTCTACCGTGTAATAAAAAAAGCGTGTGAGTGTAATGTGATGTACTCCCTCCGTTCCAAAAAAAAACTAATCCTGTGTTTGAATCCGGACATAGTGAGTGTGCATCTTCTGTACAATAAAAAAAAAACTTACATAACAAAACCTACTTACTTTCTTGAAGAGATGCACAAAAAATATCTGATAAAAGCTATTTCCATCGTCCCGGTTAACCTGAGGTAAAAAAAAAACATAGTCCCGGTTAACATGAGTGGAAAAAAACTACAGTTTCAACAATGTAAAGTCAAATTTGAGCCTTAATTTATTTTTTCTTTTAAAAAAGAAATTGATGCCCTCACCAAACCGGCGATGAATGAGTGGGGGTGTTGTCGTTCCTTAAGGGCTAAGCTGTTGGAAACAAACAATGAAAGAAAACTGCCATTTGGTAATATCATGTATATAGTCCAAAATGCAATTAAACTAACAAAAATATTTAATTGGATTTAGTAGGGAAAGAAGGGAGGAAGGAAGGAGCGAAGAGCGTGCATTCACAAGTGGAAGTGGAAGGAAGGCCCACGCTGCAGTCAGTCAAACATGGCAGCTCCTCCACCAGCCGAATCGCGTCCAGTCACCACCTCTTCTTCTTCTTCTTCTTCTTCCCCATCAGGCCATCACCCACCCACGCGCCTCGCTGGCCTGCCCCCTTGACTTGCCTTACCATTAAAAAGCAAGGGGAGCACAAGTAAGCAATCCAAGCAAAAGCACTAGCCATGGCCGCGTCGCGCTATGAGGTGGAGGTGACGGTGGCCTCGGCGCGCGACCTCAAGAACGTCAACTGGCGCAACGGCGACCTCAAGCCCTACGCCGTCGTGTGGATCGACGACGGCGCCAAGTGCTCCACCCGCGTCGACCTCGACAACGCCGACAACCCCACCTGGGATGACAAGCTCACCGTCCCTCTCCCGCCCTCCACCCGCCTCGACGACGCCGTCCTCTACCTCGACGTCGTCCACGCCAACGCCACCGACGGCGTCAAGCCCCTCGTCGGCTCCGCGCGCCTCCCGCTCCGCGACGTCCTCGCCGACACCGGCATAGGCGCCCGCGCCTCCCGCTCGCTCCGCCTCAAGCGCCCCTCCGGCCGCCCCCAGGGACGCCTCGAAGTCCGCGTCGCCGTCCGCGAGCCCAAGCGCTACTACGACCCCTCGCCGGCGTACCCTGCTCCCTACCAGCAGCAGTCGTCCCGTGACCCCTACGCCTACGGTAACACTGCAACTGGTGGCTATGGCTATGCCTATGGTGGGGCCCCTCCGGCTCCGTACTCCGCGGCCCCTCCTGCTGGATACCCGTCGCCCTATGGAGGAGCGGCTCCTACTCAACTTGCCTATGGCTCCGCCGCGCCACCTCAACCTGCAGCTGTCAGCTATGGAGCGCCTCCTGTGGATGCAAAGAAGAAGAGCAAGATGGGCATGGGGGGTGGGCTGGCGGTTGGCGCGGCGGCCGGCGTTCTTGGCGGTCTGGCGCTGGCGGGCGGCGCCAGCTACCTGGAGAACAAGTTTGAGGATCGCGTGGCGGAGCGGGTGGAGGAGGACCGCTACGGCGGCGGCGGCGGTGGCTACGACGAATACGGCGATGACGACTATTAATTTATATGATATTCGAATTGCAGTTGCAGGGGAGTGAGATATATAATATATAATCCAATCCAATTATTGTAATTGAGTCTTGTGTTTTTATCATCCTAGCATTGTCTTGCAAATCAAAATCAAATTAAATTAAAACTGAGATGTGTGTGTGTGATCCTAGCTAGCTAGGAGTATAGAGTTCCGGCGGCGTCGACGGTGGGAGCGCCCACTGGTTGGCGTCGATGTAGGAGACGTCCATGAAGGGCGCAGCCTGGCGTTGGTCAAGCTGCCGCGCGTAGGACACCCTGCCGGTGGCGGTGGTGGCGGATCAGGGACCCCAGCACGCGTACTCCGCGAACCACACCTGCTGCCGCCTGCTGGGGTCGCCCCAGTCGTTCCACCCCTCCGCCGCCACCGCGTCGCCGAGGTACGTCTCCGCGAACACCACCGTTGCGTACGGCCCCCACGCCCTCCCCAGCCACACCTGCCCCGTCCCCACCACGCTGCACCGCACGAACGCGAACCCCGTCCTCTCCGCCGCCGACGCCCTCCCCTGCGCCGTCACGCTCCCCGTCACTTCCTTATTCCCCGTCGCGCTCGCCATGGCCACGGAGCTTATGGTGCAACCCACGTAGAGGGATCGTGCGTTTCCGAAGATGAAGTCGATGGAGCCCTCGATGTAGCAGGTGCCGCCCGGACTCGTCCAGCAGCGTGTCCTGCGCGCTGTACACCCCGCACCAGTGGAACGCCGCCTCGTCGCCGGCCACCCTCAGCGCCACCGCCTGCCCCCCTGCGTCCCCGGGCTCGGGCGGGGGCGACGTGTTCTGGAAGCTGATGTTGTAGGCGACGAAGGCGGCGGCGAGGACGGTGAAGGTGGCGCTGCAGACGGTGCTGCCGCCGGTGGCGTTCCAGGCGACGGTGGTGTTGGGGTTGCCGCGGCCGTGCAGCGTGAGGGCCGTCTTGTTGGGCCACACCACCACCTTCTCCCTGTAGATGCCGGCGTCCACGGCGATGAGCGTGCGTGTGGCGGCGTAGTCGGGCACCGCGTCCACCGCCTTCTGGATGGTGGTGAAGTTGGCGCAGCCCGCGGCCTGGTTGTGATCCACGGTGAGCACGAGGGTGGCATTGTGCTGCGAGGCGACGGCGGCCGCCCACCTGAGGTGCTCGGCGCACAGCTTCGTCCTGCGGCGGCGGATGATCATCAAGCTGTAGTTGGTCGAATTCGCATTGGGATTGGGAAAGAGGATCAGGTGGAGGCGGGAGGTACAATACTATTACAGTTAGTAGGGAAACTGTTTTAATCCCTTCATGGGATATCCCTCGTTCTTTGCATGTCACTTAAATGGTTATGAAAAAAATTGAAAAAAATTGGAAAGGTGTATTAACATATGATATAACACTCCACAAACATGCAAGTTCAAATTCAACTTCTACATCTCGTAACGAAAAAACAAATTAAACCGCAGCTAGTTAACGTGTATTCAGAGTCAAATTTGTTTTTTTCGTTGCGAGATGTAGAAGTTGAATTTTTACTTGCATGTTTGTGGAGTGATATATCACATATTAATACATCTTCTTAGATTTTTTTCTAAATTTTTTTATAACCATTTAAGTGACATGCAAACAACGATCCTTTCGAGGGATCAAAATCCTCTTCCCAGTTAGTATAAGAGAGGTGAGGAGGAGAGCATACAAGGCCCTGCTACTGCTACTGCTAAACCTGCACTTGTTCATCTTCCTCCTTGTCGATCTAATACTAGCTTAGCCCGCGTGTTGCTTCATTGTCTCTGATCGATTAAGCATCGGGCAAATCAACACAGCATTGGATCAATAGAGTATATGAATTGATGGGTGCATGCGTAGTAGCAAAGATTTGAGTGCTTCCGTTCCTTGATCAAGGATGTGGTGGGATACATGCGGTTGCTTCAATTCTTGCTCTCTGGGCCTGCGTTGCGTTACCATTACCCAACAGCTGCTAGCTACTCTATATATGTTTGCAATAAGTCTATTTTTTCTCCCTCATTCTTGCCTTTGTCGCTTCGCATCCCTCAGCCGTAAAACCAGATATAACACCTCCCCAAATCCGAAAACCGGAGTAAATATACTGTCGGTTTTAGCTTATGTCATGTCCACGTGGCATATTGACTAGGTCTTCGTCCCACGTGGCACTCAGCATAAAAAAAAAATGGAACCCACATAGGCCTCACCTATCAGGGATTCATCATCTTCCACCAGCCTCCTCCTTCTCCTCCACCTCTCCTTCTCTTCCTCGTGCTCTCCAGGCTATAGAATGACGGTGAGAGCGGTGACGGTGGCGGCTCCTCTTTATCGAGCAACGTGGGTGGTGAGACGATGATGCATCTGGAGTCACTCTCGGCCACTGCTACCCTTTCTCCCCCGTGATCTCGGCGAGGTCGCCTACCGTCTGCTTCCCTGCGATCTTGAGCTTGAGATCCACAACATTGCCTCGTCATTGAGCTTGGTGATGCCACCGATGCCTGCGCCACTTGGGAGCTCGGTGACATCGCCCCAGCATTGCTCCCTTCCATCTCCATCGTGGGAGCCCTACCCCGCTTGGGAGCAGGACACCAAGTTACCCCACTCCTCATTGTCGAGTCAAATGGAAGGAGGAGGACCGAGCCCTGAAAGTGCATTAATCCCCCTAGTGGGTTTTGGTGATTAATGACAAATGTGGTTAAGGGACTAATGAGTAATTGAGTTTCTTTTAGGTGCATTAGTCCAAGGTGTGGAAGATGGATGCTTGGAGACCCCCCCAAAAGTATAAAATCAAAGCGGATCGGAACTCGAGAAGTGCATAGGATAATTTATTTATTGCAATCGAGTTTTTAGGAAAAACCGTACTATTAAGAGAGGTTCCAGGTGATGCTCTGAGATATGTCAAGTGCTCTTAGTGTGAACCAAGTATCAAGTTTCCCTAGGAGTTATTTTTGCAAATACTCCATCTGTCCAAAAATGCAAGTCCAGAACTTCCTGTCTTCCAGGTCCGGAAGTTCCGGTCAGGTGAAAGAGATTGTCCTAAGTGTAGTCCGGAAGTTCCTGTCTTCCAGGTCCGGAACTTCCTGTCTAGTTTCCAGTTTAAAATTGTGAGTAACGGCTAGATGATGTCACCTAGCCGTTATACATAGCCAGCTCGTTCTTTGGCCATTCCACTTTCACTTTTCGAATCTAGAGCTTCATCAGCACGTTCAAGCCCAACGGCGGTTGACCTCCTACTCCAACTCTCTGCCCATCTTCCTAGATCGATCCCCTTCGCCTTCGTCGCGCGAGCCCAAGCTTGCGCCACCACGGGCTCACCAACCGTTGGGCCGCTGTGGCCACCGCACCAACCCTCAACACCGCCTCGATGGCCTGTCGCCTCTCTATCTCAACTCCTCTTCCGGATTGAGGGCGCTGCTACCCTGGGTGTGTCAAGCTGACTGACTTGATTCGCCTCCCGTCCTTGCCCCAACCTCCAGGTTCTTCCCCGTCATCGTCAACTTTTGCATCCCGCCTTCGACCACCGGATCCCCTCTGTTGAACCAATCTCGACGGTGGCTCTAACTCGCGCCACCATGCCGATGTCGGCCATGCACTGTCTTGCCATCTGCGGATCCTTGTGAGGAGAGAGAGGGAGATAGGAGAGGAGAAAAGTAATGTAACTGACATGTGGGTCCCTCGTGGGTCTCGCCTATTTTCTTATAGTGTGAGTGCATGTAGATGCCATGTGGGACGAAAACCTAGTCAATATGCTACGTGGGATGGCACGTAAGCTAAAACCGGTCTCAATGCTTCCTTGGGAATATATTCACACCATTTTTCGGAGTTGGGGAGGTGTTATACCCGGTTTTACGGTTGAGAGGTGTGATTCGATGAGGAGCAAGAGATGAGGAAGTAAATAGACTTATTCCTAATATAGAGAGAGAGAGAGATCGAGAGTTGGGCCAAGCCCATTGCATTTGTAGTTGGGCCTACGGCCTATATTAGATACTACAAGCCCATCGAGTAATATTATTGTGGGCCGTCTCGGCCTGACCCATATCCTCGTTCCTAAACTTGTTAGGAGTAGAGTATTGAGTATTAGTACGTACCATAGTGTGTTTTAACGTACTAATTAAAAGGTAGTTGGAGTAACAGTCCCCATATACGAGGGCCACCAACTGTGTCGTATCGTACGTACTTTTGTAACGGCTTAATTGTCAGACGTACATACGTACTCTACGCTCTTATTACTGCTTGTCGTTCACCTTTCCTCCACCTTTCCTCTCCTCTCCCTGGATGCAAGCGAGCAATTGCATCCTCCATCGATTTCAATTGGATCTTATTGTTGTTGAAAAAGCTAGCTTAGCTTGTACTGGAGTAGTATGTAGTGGTACTATGGAAGAAATTAAAACGCAGTTGTAACGACAGGGATGAAATGTACGCTAGTGGGCTGGCTGGCCGATCGAAGAAGAAGCCAGCAAGCTAGCGTGTGAAATTA
Source organism: Oryza meridionalis (assembly GCA_000338895.3). Classification (NCBI taxonomy): domain Eukaryota; kingdom Viridiplantae; phylum Streptophyta; class Magnoliopsida; order Poales; family Poaceae; genus Oryza; species Oryza meridionalis. The sequence continues at coordinate 23,318,696 of CM002532.2, read as the reverse complement.
AACAGAGATCGATGATCATTCATGTACAGGTAGGTACATCATATCTTTATTGTGCGTGGTACGTACGTTGTATATATATCGTTGTTCAGACAGTTACAAAAGAAGATCGAGCTCGATCTGTCATCGACAATCCAAAATATTATTCCACTTGCATCTGCGTGCATACAGATACAGGCTCTCTCTGCCTCCTGATCCGTTTGTATCATATCGATGTCGTGGTTGTTGCAGGCAGAAGCTGGTGGTGGTGGGCGCAGCAAGAAGACAGCAGCAGGTGAAAAGAAGAAGAAGACGAGGAGGAGGAAGGTGGCGGTGGTGTACTATCTGTGCCGAAGCCGGCAGGGAGGGCTGGAGCACCCACACCTGATGGAGGTGGAGGCGGAGGTGGGCGACGGCGAGGAGCAAGTGCAGGTGCAGCTGCGGCTGCGAGACGTGACGCGGCGGCTGGACGCCCTGCGAGGCAAGGGGATGGCGGCCATGTACTCATGGTCGTGCAAGCGGAGCTACCGCGGCGGCTACGTGTGGCATGACCTCTCCCACCCGGACGACCTCCTGCTCCCTACAGGACCCCACGACTACGTCCTCAAGGCCTCCCTTCTCCATCTCCACCACCTCATCGATCCTCCTCCTCCTCGCCACCATCCCTTGATCACCTCCACCAGCAGCAGCGCTCATCATGGTCACTCTTTGCCACCTCATGCTGCTCATGTCTCTCTTGTATCATCTTCTTCCACCGACGCCAACGCCAACATCGTCGTCGTTGGCGATGACCAATGCACCTCCTCCTGTAGGACTCAGCCACATTCATCGTCGTCGTCTTCTTCCTCCTCTGCCTCTTCTTCAGGCAGCAGCTCGTCCCATAATAACAACAGCAACAACAACACCAGCAAAGAGAAAGAGGACGAGAAGCAAGTAGTGGGCGAGGCGCGCAGGCCTGCAGCAGCTGTGGTGGTTGCGTCGGCGGCAACGCAGACAGATGACGACAGCTCCTTTACTGTTACTGGATCGATTGCGGCGCCATCAGCACAAAAGCAGGGGGCGGCAGCAGCTGCAGGAGTAGGAAGAGGCAGCAGCAGCCGGAGCCTCGAGTCACTGATAATGGCCGAATATTCCGGCTTCAGGAGTATGCTGGAAGATGATTACGATGAAGATGACGAAGAAGAATCAGCAGGAGGCGCAGATAGCAGCAGCAGCAGAAGAAGCTGTTCCATGTCGATTTACAGGGTGAAGCCGGCCAACCTGCTCATGCGTCTCATCGCTTGCGGTTGCGGCTCCTCCATTCCCATTCCAGCGGCTGCGGCTGCGGCTGCTAAGCAGCAGCTACAGCAGGTTGAGTCTTTGCCATTGTCGCCGGTGCTGTCTCCTCTGTCTCCTCTCGTCAATAAGCAGCAGCTGCCTCATAGGCAGTATCATTTTTCCGGTGGGACAATCAGTACTAGTAATGCTAATCCAGCAGGAAAGCTCAAGTACGTGTATACATATGCCGGCCCCTCCTCCTGCACCTGCTAGCGCGATTACATTCATACATTCAGTATTTATTATTTATACATTCTTCTTCGGCTTAAAATTAATTAATTGCAGAGTTGCTGATGATAATGCACCACCACTAGTACAGTCCCAAGTAGAATGCTCAAATGCACCCAGGCCGGAGGATTTTGTTAGCTCGGCAGCAGCTGCTGGTAATACTACAAACGAACTGGCACATTCAAGGCCGGTAGTCGTAGCATTCCGTCTTGACAAACACGACGACAAGGTCATCAAGATCGAGGAGAGGTAACTAACAACAATTTTTATACTCTATATAGACTAGATTCACTTAACTTTACTCTGTTTCTGTTTCATTGCTTGCTGCTTAATCTCATATATTATCTATGATCAAATTAGTACTCTAATAAATCTCACCTACGAGTATATATATGTGCAGGCTTGCTTCTGGAGCCCGCGTTACCATATCCAGTAGCACTGTGCACCCAGCTGCAAGTGGCTTGGCTTGCTCCTCTAATTAGAGGGAGTTATAAACCTACTATGTACTTATGTGGAGGAGAGAGGAAAAAAAATTAAGGGGGTTAGCTCTCATGCAAGAGATAGCTTAACACAATCTCCAAGACAAATATATTAAATGTGTAAGTGAGAGATAGAGAGAGGAGAAGAAAATTGTAGCCAATCTTATAGCTAATCTATTAGGGCATTCCCAACCCAATGATTAGGATGGTGTCCATAACATTAAATAAGTTGCCATCTAGGATAAAAAATATTGTGGCAAGTGAATAAATGATGAAAGGGAAGGAAACCATGTCTTGCATGAGACATGGGTTCTACACAACATCCAAGACATCATATGAGATAAGTAGCATTAAATTGAAGTATGGAATAGTGATGTTTGCATTGGAAGAGTAGTGTCTAGTACTAGTTTCTTGATGATGTGGAGTTTATAAAAACCATATCTAGTGTTATGGGTTGAAAATACCCTTATATATATTAGCTTTAAAATAGACTAATAATAGGACTAATAATAGGAAGTGAGCCGCTCATTCAACTCCATCATCGTTGTCACACTGACGGCCTTGCTTAATTATATTTTTCCTCCCCTATTTCGCAGTCAAACTCAAATGTACCGTCCACAGCACATCTTCCACGAAAATAATAATAATAATAAGCTGTACTGTACGTACCCTGGTAGAGTCACACAACCAGATCGATCTCTCTATCCTCCTCTTTTTATACCTTCAAAAAGAAGCTACAATTAAGCTTTATGTATGTGCCAATAAGCTATCTTCTGTTAATTTGTGCCTTAAAAAAGTTACAGTCAAGAGTTGGAAATCCTTAGGATTTTTTTCCTACGAAGATTGTTTGGTTTGTAAGATTTGGACTTGCAAAAATCCTTTGGAATTCATTCCAATGCCCTAAATCCAAAGGATTTTAAATATGAGCTCCAACCTCATGTTACTACGGCCGTGTTTAGTTCCTTTTCAATTTTTTTAAGTATACGGACAGACATTTGAAGTATTAAACGTAAACTAATAACAAAATAAATTATAGATTCCATTTGTAAACCGTGAGACGAATCTATTAAGCCTAATTAATCTATTATTAGCAAATATTTACTATAGCACCACATTATCAAATCATGGCGTAATTAGGCTCTAAAGATTCATCTCGCAATTTACATGCAAACTATGTAATTGGTTTTTTTCATCCGTATTTAATTAGTGCTTCATGCATATATCCAAATATTTAATGTGACAGAAAAATTAAAAGTTTGAAGGGAAATAAACACAGCCTATGTTACTTTCTCCTATAGGAATTCCAAAGCAACATCACTCTTTCTCTCTTCTCTTACTCAATTTAAGTAACACGTAATCTAAAATATCCTATATTTTTCTTGTGAGCCATCCAAACACATATTTTTCATAGGATTTCAACATGTCACGGCAATCCAATCCTATGTTTTGCTTTTGAATATATCCCGTTTTCCTACTCTTATGTTAATTTTTAAAGGAAAAAGTACGTATTACCCCCCGAACTATAGCGGTCATCCGAATTACCCCCGAACCATAAAACTGGATATTTTTCACCCCAACTATGAAAACTGGACGAATTACCCCCCTCGACCCAATCCACGGTGGTTTAGTCTACGTGACGTACACGTGGCATCCCAGTCAGCGTGGGACCCGCCTATCATACTCTCAATCTCTCTCTCTCTCTTCCCCTCTTCCTCTCTAGATGTGGCCGGCGAGTTGGTGGCCGGCGCTAGGCGCGGCGGGGGCACGGTGGGCGGCGTCAGGCGGCCGGCGGGCGCCGTCGCCCTCGCGCACCACCAGGAGCAGCTCCAGCTCCACGCGCGACGGAGGCGGGTACGGGCGAGGTCCGGGAGGGAGCAGCCGCGGCGAGGGACACGGAGGCGGCGACCGCGTGAGACGCAGAGGCATCCTGGCGGGACGCGCGGGTGGCTGAGGCGGAGGCGGAGCGGGCGGAGCGGGCGCTGGCGGCTGCGGCGGGCGCCGGTCTCCAAGTAGACATCCTCCTCGTCTACGGCTTCGATGAAGGCATCCCAGTCGCCGCCGCCGCCGCCGCCGCCGCTGCATCCTCGCCGCCCTTCTCCTCCTCCGCCCGCACGCGCTCCGCTTCCGCCGCTGCCGGCCGTCTACATGACGGCGGAGTCCCCCATCCCGGCCTACATGCGCCGCCTTTGCGGGATGCCGTCGCCGATCCACGTGCCCACCTCGCCGCTCGCGTTCGGGTGCCTGTGCGTGCCGCCATGAGCGCCGCCGTCCGTGCTGTCCCCCCCGCCCGTCCCCGCGCCGCCGTCCGCGCCATCAGCGCCCGCCTGCCCGCCTCCGTCTCAGCCGCCCGCCGCCGCCGCTAGCGCCCGCTCCGCCTCTGCCTCAGGCCTCAGCCGCGCCGCCGCTGCCGCTTGACTGACCCGCGGGCGAGCGAGAGGATGAGAGAGAGTGAGTGAGAGAGAGAGGAGAGAGAGGTGGGAGAGTATGACAGGCGGGTCCCACCATTTTTTTATTAAAAAAATGCTGACTGAGATGCCATGTGTACGTCACGTAGACTAAAACCACCGCGGATTAGGTTGAGGGGGGTAATTCGTCCGGTTTAGATAGTTGGGGGTGAAGAATGTCTGGTTTTGTGGTTAGGGGGGTAATTCGGACGACCGCGATAGTTTGAGGGGTAATTTTCCATTTTTAAAATCCTGTGTTCCAAAAAAAAAATTCCTAAATTTATCATCTCCTCCAACCATGAATATATCTGACGTTGCCATCCTATCTTCACTATCGATTTTATTATATATATGTATCTTAGAAAGATCACATCTAGATTGCGAGCAGGGTTTAATAAATTAGTTTTATTTGAGTATTTTTTAAATACCGTATAAATGCAGACACTCACAACGCGCGCATACTCACCTCTATGAACGCCCACCCTGCCTCTACGGGCACATTCGAAAGATTAAACCGGTATATGTTGAAATCGACGAAGTCATCAAAGACGTCTCAATATCAGGGACATGTCGGCTAACACTGAAAGAATATAGCCGTAAATACGTGAGTACCCATATAAGTCTAGAATTTGAATTCGGGTGGACAGATTCCATCATAAGAAATCTAACTCGCTGAGTTTTGGTCTGAGTTTTCACTTGAATAGTTTGATGAGTTGGTTAAGATATTGCAAGATGCAATATTACAGTTTCCAAGTAACATGCCGTTAATAATTTTATTAAATTTAAGAAGAAAGTGATGTGATGCAGGACGATGTGTGTTAGTTAGATACTGGAGTATATATATACTCCAGCTGCAATTTACTGGACGCGTCTACAGTGTAAATATATGTTACTTATACTTTTGCATCTGACCTACCCCTACTTAACCTACCGGGGCGGTCATTGATCGAGTGTATTGTTGAAAGAGGATTAGTACATATGTTTGCATGTGGCTCTAATTAACAAGTTCTTAGGCCCGTTTGAATCAAAGGATTTATTTAGGAATTTCGTAAGATTTAAATTCTATAGGAAATTTTCCTATTTGGCTCTTTGATTTAAAGGATTGAAGCTTTCTAAATCCTATGAAATTCTTATGGAATGGCACATTGCATGTGGATTTTGGAGGAAATTTAGCAAGAGCTCCAACCGCTTGGAAAATTTCCTTTGAGTCTACCTCTCTTATTCGATTCCTGCGTTTTTCATGCGCTCCAATCAAACGACCATTCCTGTGTTTTTTCTGTGTTTTGCAATCCTCAGGATCATGTGTTTTTCTTATTCCTCCGTTTTTTCTATCCTGCGATTAAAAGGGGCCCTTAATGTTTAAAAAATGCATGTGCCGAGTATATGGAGAGTACTATGTATATCGCGAATGAATTTATGTTGGAATTGCTGTGGACCAAAGTGAGCAACAAATCGATCGATGATGATCGAGAGTGTACCAGTAGTAGGTTAGTGGTGGCTGGGTCGTCACGTCATTGCATTGCAAAGTCCAAATATCAGCACACACGCACACATAGACGGAGACGACCGACCGACCAGTGGATTTAGTCGCAGATGCGTGCTGTGAAGGATTCTAAAAGTTGGATTTACTTTCCAGTCCAATTTCCAAGCTACTCCGGTATTTATTTATTTATTTTCCAAGTCGCAGTAAGAGTATGATTTAATGAATTATATGATGGAGTTGTGTAAAGTTTGACCTAGCTAATTAACGGGAATGAATTCCATTATGTCAGAGAGAGAGAGAGAGAGCGCAGTATTACTGTTTGTCAAATCTTATAATTAATAAATAAATACTCGTCATAAATTAAAATAAAATGCCTTATCAAAAAAAAAGAAGAAAAAGGAAATTGGAATAAAACCCCGAAAGAGAGGGAGGGGAAGGGAAAGGGGGAATCCACCTTGAAGATTCCTCGTCTCGCTCTTGGCTCCGCCCCACCCGCCGCCGCCGCCCAAACGACCAAACGACCTCCCTCCTTGTTCGGACTTTGGAGCAAGCAAAAGCAATCGCAATTAGCAACACATCAATCAAATCCTTTGTTAGATTTGATGCGAGCGTCCTCCAATCCAAGATTAATTTCCATCTATTATTAGGGTACTCCTACGAAACAACAAGTAGCTAGCTATTAGTGAGTGAGTGGAGATTGAGAATTGGATGGGGATTCCGAATCCCAGCGACGAGGTGGTGCAAGTCCGGCACGGCGATGTCGCCGGCGAGCCAACCGTGGTGACCATTAGCTGCCCCGACAAGACGGGCCTCGGCTGCGACCTCTGCCGCCTTGTCCTCCTCTTCGGCCTCAACATCGTCAAGGGAGGTAAAATATAACATTCCCCTAGTATTCCCTACTCTTCCCTCATTATAGCAGTCCAAGAGATTGGATTGGATTGGATTGGATTGTAGACATGAGCACGGATGGGAGGTGGTGCTACATCTTGCTGTGGGTGGTTGCAAGGCCCGGCCGCGCCATGGCAATGAGATGGGACCTCCTCAAGGACAGGTTGATCCAGCTCTGCCCTGTCGCCGCGCCATTCGGCCTCGACAACCACCACCTCGCCGCCGCTGGTCTCCACCTCCACGACCACGATGCACCTGCCGCCTCTCCCAACATCTTCTTGCTCAAATTCTTCTGCTACGACCGTATGGGCCTCTTGCATGGTGGAGTACTCACTACTGTACCTTCTTTTTCTTTTCATTTCTCTGCCCATGGGTTTCCTTTTTACTTTTTTGAGCCCTAATCTCTCCACACAATTACCAACCAATTCATATGCCCCAATCTCTTTGCAACAAACTGATTTACTAGTTTAGCCATAAACCTTTTCTTCAGCTTCAGTTCTGCATGAATGTTGCTTCAATTCCTCACAAGACTTAGGAGCTCAGGATTACTAGCGAGCTAATCCCTAAAAAAAAAGAAGTGCTTCCAGTGAAGATATTTTACTAGAAAAAGGCCTAATTTGGAGCTGCTTGCTTCTGTGCTTTGCAGACGTGACACGAGTGCTGTGCGAACTGGAACTCACAATTCGTAGAGTGAAGGTCTCCACCACACCTGATGGGAGAGTGCTGGATCTTTTCTTCATCACAGATGCTAGGTCCACTTCTTATCTCCCCACACATCCTTTTCACTACTCCCATCCAGATTCTTTTGCTATAATTCCCAGAACAAAATATTATCTTTTCACAAATATCCTGCCATACTTTCTCTTAACCCTTGCAAAGTTGCTTATTGTTTGGTTCTGCCTCTCTACTGAAACTTACATGGTTGCTGATTATACACTTCTTCCTGAGGGATGTGCTATTCATTCTTCTAGAGGAGTATCATTGCAATAGTATATACAACAGTATCTTGTTCATGTAGCAACTAGCCTGACAGGGTGAATACATCCATTCTTCCTTTTTTCAGATAAATCTGGTTGACTAGGTAGGTAGGTGAGAAATTCAGTATTTTCCATCCAATTCACTGGCCCGTAAGCCTTTCAAATTTTGCCATCAGGACTGCGAATTTCTTCATTCCGTGCTACTTCCCTCAGTTTGAGTGTGTCATCCTTCTGTGTTCGCCCGTCAGCTGGCACTGCCACTCTTGCTAGGTGTAGCCGACACCTGCCATTGCCGCTCAGCAGGAAAACATTTTCCCCGCCACAAGAGACCAAATCTATGCAATCAGATCATCGAGATCCAGATCGCCATGGCTGAAAGGCTCAGAATCAACTCTGGAGGAGTTTATATTACGATTACCAAAGAAAAGCACAAAATTGAGAGCATGCTAGAACAAACAAGCACAAGAGAACCTACGGGACAGTGGCGTCCATCGGCGGGCAGGGAGCAGGAAACAAACAACAACCCACCGAATTTTGCTTGACTTTGCCGCTGTTTTTCTGATCTAAAAGAATCCAAAGAAAAGGAGAAGGGGATTCTTGTTGGGAGCAGAGCCATCGCCATTGCCATGGCGCTGAACCGATTCACCCAATGGCTGAGGCCAGTGAGCACGGTGCATGTGGCGACGATGGACGAGCTCTCGAGTACCCTAGGAGCCAGCGCTGGCGAGCGCAGCCGTGGACCGCCGGGAACAGCCACTGCCACCATGGAAGCAGTCGTGCGGAGCCCACAGCAGAACGGCTGAGGAGGGCATTCGATATAGTTACCGTGCCATCTGATGGCAGTGGGTGCCTGTCCAGCTGGCAGGAGGAGCTATTGCTGGAGGCTAGAGCTGCAGACGGACGACGACATCATGGTCCTCGTGCGGTGCTACCGTCGGGATGCCCAAGGCAAGGGGCCGGCGGGCTGAACGGCAACACCGGCGATGGGGTGAACAGATGGACGCGTCAGCAGGCAGACGGACGGACGGACAAACTTAGACAGACGACGCGCTTGAACCGAAGGAAGTGGCACGGAATGAAGAAATTTGCAGTCCTGATGGTAAAATTGAAAGGCTTATAGATCAAATGGTAATTTCTTAAAGGGCAGCGAATTGGATGGCAAATACTGTTACAAAGGATCTTCAGTTTGGTGCAATTTATGTTCAGCAAGTTCTATCATGTGAAGTATAAGCTCCATGCCTGGAACAGTGCTGAATGCTTTATCTGTTTCTGTACAGTAAAATGGGGCTTGGTTGTAAGCCCTTTGTTTGTGAAAAATAATCTTCACGTCCTTATGTAATGTAAATGATCAAAACTCTCATGCATGCTATATCTTACAACGTTTGCAATGATCTCAGGGAACTTCTACATACAAAGAGCAGAAGGGAAGAGACCTATGACAAACTTCAGAGTGTTTTGGGTGACTCCTTGACAAGCTGTGAAATAGAATCTGCTACGGAGGAAATGTCCTCTTGCCTCCAAGCTTCTACTTTGTTGCCACATTCTGCGGTGGAAGAGATGTTTAACGTGGAGGTTGGCGAGGAGCAATCCAGGTCTTGTGGTGGTTTGTCAGTTGCAATGGACAACTCTCTTAGTCCTGCGCACACTCTTATTCAGATCCAGTGTGGTGACCATAAAGGCCTCGTATATGACATCATGAGAACACTCAAGGACTGTAACATCCAGGTAACCACAAGAGAAGAATGATTTGGTTCGAAGATACTAAGTTTTGTTGGCTTTTTTTGTTTTTGTTTTGGGAATAGTATGTATGAAGAATGTTTAATTTTGGTTTCAGATTTCGTATGGACGATTCTATGCCAGCCAGAATGGGAGCTGTGAGGTAGATTTGTTTGCTGTGCAATCGGATGGGAAGAAGATCGTTGACCAGCACAAGCAAAGAGCGCTGTGTTGTCGGCTGAGGACGGAGCTCCACCGTCCGCTGCGCGTGGCATTGGTAAACAGAGGCCCTGACACGGAACTGCTGGTGGCTAACCCAGTGGAGGTGTCGGGCAAGGGTAGACCGCTGGTGTTCTACGATATCACCCTTGCTCTCAAGAAGCTTCACAAACGGATCTTCTTGGTACGCATTTCAGCTTACTACTCTACTCCATTTATTAGTGTATCTGTATAACTTACTTGCATTTGTGCCTTGAGTCCTTTACCATCGAATCGATTGATTGACGACACTGTTGCATGCATGTAGGCTGAGATCGGTCGGCATGTGGTGGGTGATAGAGAATGGGAGGTTTACAGGGTGCACCTTGGTGAGGGGGATCATTCTTCATTGCGGAGCAAGATTGTTGATGGAGTCACCAACATGCTCATGGGCTGGGACGACACTCCTCCATCCTAGTCCTACTAGTAGTAGTTCTAGTTAGTAGTTTTTTATGGAACACACGTCCTTTGCCCTGTACATAGTTGGTAGTGGCTGCTGTAAATTGTGTGCCTTGTTAAGTCGTACGTGGTAGAATGCGTTGGCAGTAGCTAGCTTTGACTAATCAATCACCAGCTAATTTCAGTCTGTTTGTATCACTATCAAAACTGAATAGTGCTCAAGTTATCTAACAGGAGGAAATGCTTACTCCTAATTAAAGTGGTAGTGCCCGCAATTAGTAAGCAAGCCAGTGAACCAATTGAATGCATTCATTCAATAGCCTTGTTGGCAAATGAATCTGGAGTAAATCTCAAGGTTAAGGCCAGCTTTGGTTTTGTGTAGAGAGTTGACTGGTCGTATAGCTGAGGGCCAACATGCACGACACTGGTCTCTTATCCAAACACTTGACATATGGCGCATTGGAATGATGGGGCCAGGCTCTTGTCTACTCGGGACGGGAGTACTCCACTCCACTAGCAACAGTGGTCGCCAAGTCCAAGGCAGGGCAGCTGGTGTAGTAGAGAGGGGTGGAAATGGAATCGTGCAGAAGTTACCACGTCATTCCTGGGCGGCTGCCGCGTGTTCACCCGTGCCGCGCCCTCGCGTCGCCATGGACATGGAAATAACCCATAAAGGAAAGGAAAGGAAAGAGTAAATAATCAATCCACTGACGTCAAGCAAGCCCAAATAAGCCATGGCTCCGAAGCAGAAGAAGGCGGCGAGCAAGAAGAAGGAGGCGGCAGTGTTGGTGAAGACCAAGGTGGTGCAGGTGCAGCTCACCACCACCACCGCGGAGCTGGAGCCCGAGCCCACTGTCACTGTGCAGGTGGACGGCAACAAGACGGGTGCAGCTGCAGATGAGACGCCGCCGGTGGTGCCGCTGCAGAGCCAAGAGACGCAGGACCCCAACGACGAGGATCCCAAGCCGAAGAAGAAGAAGAAGAAGAAGGAGGAGAAGCGCGCGGGGCATGGAAGAAAAAGGAGTAGGAGGAGGAGAGGCGGTGCATTGGAGTATGGCGGTTACAAGAGGTACGTGTGGCGCGTGCTGAAGCAGGTGCACCCTGACTTGGGCGCCTCCGCCCAAACCATGGACGTCCTCGACATGATGATGGCCGACATGTTCGAGCGCCTCGCCGACGAGGCCTCTCGCCTCTCCAAGCTCTCCGGCCGCCTCACCCTCACCTCCCGCGAGGTTCAGTCCGCCGTCCGCCTCGTCCTCCCCGCCGACCTCGCCAACCACGCCATCTCCGAGGGCACCAAGGCCATCTCCAACTACCTTTCCTAAGCTACCTAGCCTTCTCTAACGTTAATTAGCTAGTCTCTGTTTCCCTTCTTTTAATATATTGCTTCACTTTGCTTAGCTCAACAGAGTATGTAGGATCGATTAAGTGCAGGGGATTTGAAGCTTTAGTAGTAGCCTCTGTACAGCTACTAGTAGATCAGTCTGTAATCTCCCTTGCTAGCTAATATATATAATGTGATTGTGATGTCCAGTCAGTACTAGTACCTGTTTGCTGCTTAATTACCGTCCTAACAATAATATATAATTTGGATTATGTTTCAGCAAATTAATTAATTAAATCACTGCACGCACATGCATGTACAGTGATGGATTCCGTGCTAGCTTAACAAGAAAAAACTACAGTTGCAACCAGGGTGGATATGTTTGTATAGGAACTAGATGGGACGACGTACTCTTAATTTGGCGACTAATTATTAGAGAGTCCGTCCAGCTAATTTAGTTGCTGGGTTGGGTCAGTGCGGAAGAAGAAATGGTGTTGATCCTGCGGGAGTGGAGGAAGGACTTGTGGTTGCCCTCGGCGGAGGCGAGGTAGGCAAGGAACGCGGCCATGTCGGTGTCCATGTACCGCCGCGGCCTGTTCCGCTGCTCGTCCACCAGCTCCGCCGCCGGCCCGATCACACGCTCCGCCGCCAGGCTGTGCAGCGACGCCACCGACACGCGCGCCCGCCGAGCGTTCACGCGCACACGGTGCAGCACGCTCCGGTACAGCCCGTTGCTCAGTATCTCCAGGTGGTCGCCCACGTTCACCACCACCGCGCCGGGAAGCGGCTCCACCACCGCCCACCCGCCGCCGTCGCCGTAGCTCACCTCAAGCCCTCTCACCTCGTCCTGCAGGAGGATGGTTAGCAGGCCGTAGTCCGAGTGCGGCGGCATGCCCAGCGTCAGCTCCGGCTCCGGGCACGCCGGGAAGCAGTTGACCATCAACATCTGCGACCCCGCGTCGCACTCCTCCAGCAGCTCGCGGCGGCACCGCACGATGCCCAGCGCATCCAGCGCCGCCTCCATGAGCTCCCGGAACAGCCTCTGGCACGCCGTGGCGTACGCCGCGGCGGCCGGCCTGAGGTCCTCGGGGGCGTCGGGCCAGGAGGGGACGACGTCGGCGAGGCGGCGCGTGTCGCGGATGAGTAGCTTGAGGAAGTCGCGCCAGGAGAGGACGGCGTCGTTGAGCTGGTTGAAGCTGGTGCCGTAGCGGACGGCGGCGCGGATGTCGGCGGACATGTAGCGCGCACGGGCGGGCAGGGGAAGGTGGAAGAAGAAGCGGCGGGCGGCGTCCAGCATGGCGTCGGGGGGCACGCCGTGGTTGAGAAGCTGGAAGAAGCCGTAGTCCCGGCAGGCGGCGTGGAGCGCGTCGAGCTGGCAGGGGTCTCCAGCGCGGAGGGCGGCAAGGTCGACGACGGGGAGCAGAGCAGGTGGTGTGAGTGTGATGGGACGGTCGGCGGGCGGGAGGACGTAGCGGGCGGGCAGGGTGGTGATGCCGCTGTCGCACAGCTGCCGGACGCCCAGCTCCCACTCCGACGAGCCTGAGCCTGAGCCCATCTTGGCTTCCTCTGCTCTCTCCAGGATGGCCATTAACTAGGTCCGTCTAGATTAAATTAGGGTGGGAGTGCGTCTGGCTTGCTTAACAAGTCATTGATTAGCCGCGTGTATTTATAGCCGTCCACCCGGAGCAAATGAAATCATCTTTTCCCTAATCCCACAGGGCCATATATGAACTTTAGCAGAGAAATGCCCAGGGTCTTCCGGCTAGCTCCACAACCTTGTGGAGCTAGACGACCTGAGTTTGAAGCCTTATCCACTCTAATTATTTGATATTAGATCCTTCCCTAATATTAGCGTCATAGATGAACTTTAGCGCTATGGTTATGGCCTTTTTGAAGTTCATGCAATTGTTTAAGCTATTAATCTTAGAAAATCTTGTAAATTCCTAACATTATACAATTCAATTTGTGCTTCAGTCACCCACCTCTTCTTTCTTCTCCGGTAAACTCCCGGGTTCGAGGTGGATATAGGGAGAGGAAAAGAGGGGAAAATCGCCAGGCTTAAAGGGATGGATGTGGGAGGCGGTGGCCCGACGATGGGAAGTGGATATAAGCCCGCGTTTGCGGCGGGGCTTATTGAAGCTTGTGATTAGGAGACGGCAACTGGTGGTGGCGGATCCAGCGACGTGAAGCTGTCGAGGCTAGGAGACTCACCACCACCAACTTGGGGAAGAGTATAGGGAGGGGGTCACATGTGTCATTGACTCCTTCTGGTCAACCGGCGAGGCCGAGCGGCGTTGGAGGCATCGCGTGGAGGTGCATGAGCTCACAACTCACTAATTGGGGTGGCGTAGGGAGTGACGAGAGGGGAGAGGAAGGGTTAGGGCTAAAGGCACGGTCCATAATTATCAATATTTGTTAGGTGTTTTATGTAAATACCCTAAAGTTAAATGTCTCCTTGAAGGGGATAGTCATTTTCAAAGATCATTCCCCCAAACTAAACATCTTGAAAAACGGGTTTGCCCAAACCCGACCCATCTAGCCTCTCAAACCAAACATATACTTAAAAAGGTTGGGTCAACACATCATAAGATTGATGAAATCACCATATATATCTCACGGTTAATGTAACATATCACCAACATGAAATAAAAATTAATTTTGACCAACAATACACGGAGAAATCCATTCACATTCTACAAAGCATTTCTTATCACTCAAATATATCTATACTTATCTTAGTAAAAGATATGCTACCATCATCCCAACTACCATACAAGGCCCACAAAAAGTGAGGGAAGGCTTTACATTTTTCCTATCCACACAATCTAAGATCCTACATGCACATGAAAAATATGTTAGTCGACCCTTATTATAAAATTTTTCATCACTCCATGACATATTAGACAATAGAAATAACTTCTTTTAGAGGCTTTAAAAACATATAGGATGAACTTTTTTTTTTAAAAAAAAGAAGATCCATTGCAACACCACGGGCATGCATTAGGCATTACGCTAGTTGATTAAAATTTCTAAAAAAAATATTATGTTATATATTATTGCTCTATGAAAATGGAAGACTATATTTGAATATTTGATCTACACGTTTAGAATGAACATAAATCTGGGACTATGAATAAGGTACATACTTTTTAAACCAAGTTTATCTTATTTTGGGACAAATAATTTGTGGGACAGCATATATATACTAAGAGAAGCCAATGCATATGGTCAAAGTTATTAAATACTAGAGAGATCATGTCAATCAATTACGTACTCCCTCCATCTCAGATTAGTGTGCTCCTTCTAAACTAGTGAAGTTATTTATTTTAGGACGAAGGAGTCTAATTTCACCCATATGTTAAAAATCAATTTCTTATGGTCTAGCCCGATGTAAGTCCGAAACATAACATATGTGCTCGTATTTTCTTATGACTTTATCTTTGAACTCTTGCCAGGACGTGTCAACGTGGGTGTGTAGCGGGCGTAAAAGTGTGGTACGTGCATGTGCACTTTTTTTAAAAAAATGAAGATGGATGAAGTAAATGTCAGTTAATTACATTTCAGCGCATATCCTTCTTTGATTTGGTCTGATATACTTTGGGAGTTAGGGCACGGTACGACTCAGAGAAAGGTGCTTAAATTGCTACTTGATATGTTAATATTAATTTAGAAACAAGAATAAGTTCTAGCATGATCTGAGATGGATTTGCATGCATCATATTCAGTGGGCTTAATCTATCATGCCTGCAGCATCTCTGCATGGTGCTTGATCATCAGTAATTACTAATTATTATCAACAATTCGATATATTGGAATCTTATTTTTTTTATTATATGGAATGTACTCCCGGACAGACCACAAATGTTGGGCCTAGATTTATTGACACTATATTTATTCAGTGTTGATTCACACTAAATTTCGCACTAGCACTATAATAATAATACAATAAGAATATACTGTATATATGGGCTACCGATTGATCGGTCATTAATTTAGTGCTTCCAAATTAAAATGCATGCGTGCTGTCCTGGATATCTATCTCTAGCAAAGTAGATTAGTAGAGTAGCAAAGCATATGCATATGCATGATTTTGCCTCAGCTAGGCTTCCGACCAGACATGACTTAACCATGACCTAACCGCACGAAATATTCTACACATGCACGAATTAAGCTCCCTGACTTTTTTATATGCCATTCCTAGCTGCTACTAGCCTACTACTAGCTACTACATCCATCCAAAATATAAGCATTTTTAGCTATCGATCTGGACAAATATAAGCGGGTACTTCCTTCATCTCCAAAATATAGGCCAGTTTCTAAAAAAAATTCCCAAAAACATCACATCAAATCTTTTGACATATGCATGGAGCATTAAATATAGATTAAAAAACTAATTACGAGGGAAATCACGAGACGAATCTTTTGAGACTAATTAATCCATAATTAGCCATAAATGCTATAGTAACCCACATATACTAATGATGGATTAATTAGGCTCAAAAGATTCGTCTTGTGGTTTCTAGGCGAGTTATGAAATTATTTCATTCATTCGTGTCCAAAAACCCCTTCCGACATCCAGTCAAACATCCGATGTGACACCAAAAATTTTCTTTTCACGAACTAAACTGGCCCATAGTAATTTTTAGCATTTAAATTCTATTTTAAAAATATAGTTATTTCGTTACCTAACATCTTATCTCAACCAATTACAACTATGGCTGATATAAATTTTTCGGCTATTTACTCTTTTTAATCAATCACGTTATTTCTTATTTAGTCTCACGTAGTTTCTTAATACCTATGTTTTGCTTTAAAAATACTTATATTTTAGCACTGAGGAAGTAGTAGCCACACTGGCATCCACGCCTTGATCTATCGAAGTATCGATCGATCCACAGTGCTTGATTAATTGACCGATGAATGCAAAGACAGCCGTGGCCCGTACTTGATTAATTGAGCTATGCCTATATGATAGTGAGCACAGTGTAAATTAAGATGCTTAAAATTTACGCCAAAAAAAAAAAACTATATGTACTGCAGGTACACACGCATGGATACTGGATAGATCACTGCCCTGTACGACTCGATTGGAATCTGTATTATCTGCATGGATGCAAATTAAGTCAATTAATCGTTCGCTGCTACGAATAGTACTAGTAGCTAGGTAGCAATTAAAAGGTTTCATGCCTGCGATGCACCGTGACTATATTGTCTTTTGCAACCGATCCATCGATCTGATCGTGAGTTGAATACATATGCAAAGTCATGTGGTTTTCTCACCGACTTTTTCATATTCGTTTTACAGAGACCTCTCATGATCTTACATTCTCAAAATTCCAAAATTGCGTCGCAGTGGTCAGCTGGTAATTAAGAACAATACCGCATGTACAATTGCAAGATCTGTCAAATGAACCAAACACACGTCGCAATTAAGTCCTAGATTCAAATACTATTCGATAGCAGGGGCAGCGAATGAAGATAGGTCTCTTCAATTGTGGGAGCTTTAGATAGATGCAATGCACTGTTCGGTGACAGACAGACTGACAGAGAGTGATGGTGCAGCGCATACAATCTTGTGTCAACTGAATTGAATTGGAATGGATCAAATCGAATTTTGCAAGGCACATATTAGGCCCTATTTAGTTCCCAAAACAAAACAAAAATGTTTGGACACATACATAGAGTATTAAATATATGAAAATCTTTTAAGCCTAATTGCGCCATGATTTAACAATATGGTGCTACAGTAAACATTTGCTAATGATAGATTGATTAGGCTTAATAAATTCATCTCGCGGTTTCTTGGCGGAATCTGTAATTTGTTTTATTATTGAACTACGTTTAATACTTTAAATATTTCGTATATCTGATGTGACAACCAAATCCAAAAATTTTCTCCAACTAAACAAGGCCTTAATATCAATTATCACTGCTATGTTATCAGGCAGACAGAGAGACAGGCTTTAATCTTATTATTGATGGGCAACAAGTTGAGCTAGTTGTGTTTATGCTGTCGGTCGGACCCATTTCTACCAAAGTGGTGCATGTTTGATAGATATGGAAAGCAGCCCGTTTTGGCTATGTCAAGTGTCCCAAAGATTTGCTTACTTAATTTCACCAATCATGCATTCATGCATGCACCTTCGTCATCGATCCAAGCATTGCCCTGCCCTGTCCTGCAATCTCGAAGACCGCTTGTTGGGGCATCAAAATCATCTCCTCGTACTCGAAAACACAGCAAAATCAACAGTCACCTTATCCAAACATTTGTCCTAACAGTGATATAGTACAAAAAAGAAACACAGAACAAACTACAGGTAGGCATTTTACCTACCTGCAGTGCAGGCTGCATTTGGGTTGGGTGTCATATGGTTTGAAGGAAGGCTGAGCTGACACAACCCAGGAGCCCATATATACAAATGTAGTTCTTCTGGTTCAGCACCCAGAAACCACCTATGTGATACAGTACGTACTTTTACAACCGAAGCACATGCCTTTGCCTTCCAAAAGAAAGTTTTGCAACTTCAATCAGTATAGCAAAAAGATCTGATGTAATCCCTTCTGCAGCACACCAGTATGAACAGCTAAGTTTCTGTTTGCCAATGCAAAGGGTACATACTCTTTCTTACCCATATAACTTGGCAAAATAGTAGCAAGATGCAATCATCCTAGTTTTCGTTGCGCTGAAGCTGCTGAGCTCCAGCATAAGTAACTCCACTGTTACTGCCAGCTGTTTGTTGGGACGGCAGGGAAAGAAGCAGACCTTGCTGTGGTAGCTGAGCTCCATTATTCAAGTGAACTAAATTAACTGGTGGGGGTCGGCCCAGCAATCCTCGACTAAGCTGAGGAGCCACTGGCAACTGAAGCGATAAACTGTAGCCAAAACCAGAAGGGATAATAACAAATGGTGGCTTTGGCTTGTGCGCACACTGAGTACTAGCCTTAGCCTGGGTAGGATGTCGATGTACAACCTGAGGAGCTTCAGCAGTTGTAGAATTAGTATGCTGGTCTGATCCTACTAGGTGCACAGCATGCTTTCCCTTTCCGAGCCCATATCTGCTATCTGGGCTCGTTTGTGGCTTGCGTTTTCTCTTGCCACGCTTCAAACGAGGTTTACTGACTAGCTCATCTGGTTTAAGGCATCCAAACAGAAGGGTCTTTAGCTTTGATGTATCTAGTTTACCCCTCATGAAATCTAACAAGTTCAAAGCACAATCTCGAAGACATCTGCAAATCTTCTGCATCTCCTTTTTCCCAACTGACCTAGCAAAATTTTGTGACCGGTCCAAGAAATCTTCAACCTACATGAACAGGAGTAAAGGAAAATTCTTGTTGAGGGCATAATACTTAATTCAAAACAGATCTTACATTTAAATTGCCAATTCCTTTCTTCCAGGTCTTAGAGATCCATGATGCTTCAAAGTTGCTAGCGCATAGCCCATGCTCCCATAAGCTCTCCGCTGATAATAGCTGGAGAACAAAAGGCCAACTTTGTGACTTATTAGCGACCATAATAAACTATCACACAATGGCAATTAAGGTGGTACAATTGTAAAACAAGTGCAAGCTAATACAAGTGACCAAATAATTGTACACACAAAAATGTTAGTTGCAATACTGGGGAAAAAATATTGAAATTAATAGTGTGCAATGTATATTTCCATGTAATGAAAATAGCTAAAAGCCCCAAAAGCACAAACAAACAAATACATCCTGCTAGAAGGGGTACATTATGAGAATTTCTGGACGAGTATTATCTTGTTTGGGCTTGCCTAACCCAAAGTTCTTAAAGAAAATGATACAAGGAGAATCTGAGTTCAAAAGGAACCTAGGCACACTAATGAACATTTAAATGAGTCAACAAATCACATTATTAATAAGGAAAGTAACTTAAACATAAAAGCCATATAAAAGTTATATCCCAAAGGAACTCACTTTACTGATCAACGATACAAACAGTTCAGCTACAGTTTCTTTATTTGTTCTCCCAAACCCCTTAAATGCCAACGTATTCCTCTCAACACTTTCAAAATCTGAACCATCTGCAAGGAATCTCATCATCAGCTCAGAGTGACTCAGTTGCTGCCAGCACATGAAAAAAAACAAAGATAAAAAATTATTTCTAAAACCTTTTAATAAGGCAGATAACGGGGGTAATATTGGAGGATCCCGGGTCTGCGCTGCACATTGCACCAATGGTAAGAAGATTCAACTTATACTTATCATATAAAAAAGGAAAAGAAGTATTAAATGCCAAATGTTTGTTTTCTTAAGCATAGATCTAGTGAGTTACTAGTAAAACACCCAGTTTCATAAAGTTCGATGCAACAAACTCCAAAACGTATGTGTAAAAAGACTTCATCTGTTCAATTGAAATTCAACATAAACCCCTGGCATCATTCCTTGATATTATAAGGATATGAAAAACTTTTTAGTGAAAATCCTCTTTGTTTGCTAGACATATTGATTCAAATCCAATAGTTGAAACAAAATATGGGAAAACAACTAATCATCATATAATAGTCAAACAGTGCATTGTGAAATCCTCTGTACCTGCAAATGGAAAGCAACTAATGAAACTATTGACATGGAGCTCAGCGTTCGCTCTCTCGGGCTATTCACATCATGTATCTTAGCCCAGAACTTCACCTTCAAACACAAAAGAAAAAAGAACATTGTTATCACCTTGCATTTGTATAGTATATCTTTTTTTCTCGGGGGAGGGGATTACATTACCAAGTAACTTAGTATTTGAAACCTTGGATCAAGTGAAGAAATGAACTTAAAGATCATTGATCTCGTCATGCCATCTTTATTTTCAACCGTAATATCACACTCAATCCCAGTTCCCCGATCAATAACATTCACAATAGGCACCCTAGCAGTTACAACAGGCAGAACCCCACAGAAAATTCCATTCCCTGAAAATGTGAGTATATTACTGCAGTTGGAGATAGATGGGCTTAGAAAGATGCATAATTATAGCGGGCTATTTTTATGCTTTCTCTATTTGAAAAAAGAAAAAAAAGTGGCCAGGATGGTCCATTAGTGAAGTATATCAGTCGGCACACCCAATGACTTTGTAAAAAGCTCCAATATTCAGATAAGCTGATTTGAACTAATTATCCTATGATTACTTTTGCAGTGCGCTTTTTTCACTTTTATGAGATTTAGTAGCAACTGAGGCTTAGTACATATAAACCATCTGCAATGTTGTCAGTTTTGATATCCTTTTTTTATCCCTGTATGAGCTATCATTGCAATTGGAAGTAAGATAAGAAAACCAAGTGGCATGTCACAGGAAACGGGGTCGAAGGAAGCATTCCTTGACACTGGGGAATGTCGTCCCCATCCTGGAAACGCGGGTACATTTTCATTCCCACCTTGTAAAAACCTCTCACAAGTAGCATACCACGTTCCTCGATCCCATTGACCTGGGAACTTTGTGACTCATGCAAAGGAGCCTAATGATAAAAATTGGTGGACATGCAAAGTACTAGTGAATATTTAGAGATACTGTGCTCTAGGCAGTAGTTACTTTGATGAGAATATAGAACTTTGGCAAATTTCCTAATAGCAGAAATTTTTTTCTTGCGAGCATACTGATCGTCAGTATCAGCAGTAAAATTGACAGAGAGGTCCAGGTCACTTCTAGGGGTAAATAAATCCATTGTAAATGATCCAAATGCCTCCACGACTGGAAACCCGTTATTGTTACCTGAAATGATTTGTTAAAGAGGAGGGCCAATCAGCATGCTAGAAACAATGTTTAGCAACTAATCAAACTACCACTTTAAAGAGTTGTTTTACAGTCATTGGGAGGTATTGACAGATATGGAGGCATATTCTAGATTTCTAGTGGTAAACAGTGGCCAAGTAGTGAAGTAGAGTATTGTGAAGAACATTAGTATAGTATAGTAGATGAACATTAGTATTAGAAACGATTACATGGGTATGCAATAAGCAGATGAGTAAGGAAATGAAAGAAAAATAAAGCCTCTTAGCTTACCGAAGATTTGGTTTGCTATGTTGTTGAAGACATGAACCAAGGTAGTCCGTTGCTCGTAATCAAGTGGTTTTGGGCGCAGCATAGTATACACCTGAAGAAGCAAATTATCGAGAATAGGAAGAAGAGTGCGATTGAGTGACAAGGCTGCCAACTCCTCCGACTCGAGACATTCGGCATGCGCGCGTAACACTGAAGAGAAACAGGAAATCGAAATTAAAAGGAAAGATGCATGGAAGATGAATGGGAGCAGCAGCTTTTCTGAGTAGCCTAGTACCGTACCTTGGGGATCCCATGCGCATACCTCACTGTCACTGGACCTAGATGGAGCATCAACAATCAAATCAAAGAGGAAAACATATGAGATCCAGTGGAGTATGATATTCCCAGCCCCAGCGAGCGGAAGGAATAATACGGGATTGGACGCCAACTAACTGAGAGCTTTCGGAGGAAGACGATGACATGGAGAAGA
This sequence comes from Oryza meridionalis, assembly GCA_000338895.3. Lineage (NCBI taxonomy): Eukaryota > Viridiplantae > Streptophyta > Magnoliopsida > Poales > Poaceae > Oryza > Oryza meridionalis. The sequence continues at coordinate 23,296,729 of CM002532.2, read as the reverse complement.
CCGCCGGCGGCGAGGGTTCAGGCGCCGCTTTGGATCGAGTTGTGTGTGTGTCCTCTCCTGTCATGTGGGCCCTACAAGTCAGTCTCTCACTGCTGGAATACTGACTACTCGCGCGACTAACCAAGAAAGAGTGTCAACTCCTCCAACGCCCCCGCTCCCCGACTTCTCCCTCCGGCCCCGCAGGCAGAGATGGGTGAGCGGAGACCCCGTACCACCCGACTAGGCCGCTGGGTGACGATTAACGAGCGAGGAGCAGCGACGAGGGACAATGACGGGTGGTTGAGGACTGGGCGTTGCTACCACCGCCGCCGCCGCCGCCGCCCACGCGCGTGGCCGCCGGTGGACTGGTGGAGTGACGGCTGGGATAGGTTAGGGAAGAGTAATATGGGCTTTTTGGGCTCGCAATATGCTAGTATTAATAGTCTAATATACATCCTCCGGGGATCCACGGGGAAAAAGTACGCCTAAGGTCCCTCAACTTAGACTGAATTCACTTCCTAACATTGCATAATAAGCAGGTATGTCTGGGCAGTGAAAGGGTACATCGAGTTTCAAAATCGTCTCACAACCACAAAGATATATGGTATTCCTCAACCTTACAAAACCTTAGATTGTTTAGTAGTTTTGACCCAGTATTATCTAATGTGGCGGCTGAGTCAGTGTGGACCCGCGTGACTGTCCACGTCAGCCACTTCTTACCCTCCCCCATCAACTCACTTCCTCTCTTCTCCCCTCTCCACGGGCGATGGCTGGCGGAGAACAGCCAGGGCGCGGCAGGACGGTGCGGCGGGCGCGGTTGCCGGTGCAGAGGAGCACGTCGCGGTCGGGCGCCGCCATGGCCTCCCTTCTCTCCGCCGCGCCTTCATCGCCGCTATGGCCTCCCTTGTATCCTCACCCCGAGGGTCGGCGGCGGCGAGCACGGCGTCCGCGACGCGGCGTGCCCCGTCGAAGTCACCCCGGTCGACGAGGTCGGCGCACGCGAGCGGGGAGGGGCGTAAGTGGCAGGACCACAGGGGCAGAGCGAAGGGGGAGCTGGAGGGGAACAGCGGTGGCGAGGTGGAGGAGGAGGACGCCACTCCGACCAAACTCCCATCCGGGGCGAGGGAGGAGCGGAAGATGGAGACGGCGACAGCGGGAAGGAAGTGGGGATGGAGGCGACGTGGAGGGAGTTGGCCGGCCGACGCGCTGTCGCCGCCGCCGCTGTTGTCCTTCCTGCCCTTGCTCATCCGTCAGGCCGTCCCCAACGAGCCGCCGCTCCGGCCGTCCTCCCCCGTCCCCGCACCATGCCTCCTACTGCCCAGCTCCCTACAACGGTGGCGCCTGGTACTGGCGAGCCCGCCGCGCCAATCCATGCCTCTCCACCCACACCTCCCGTGCCCTGCCTCCCGCAGCTCCAACTCCCGACGACGGCGGTGCTCGGTGGCGAAGACGGGCTGAGGTCGGGTGAGACCGGAGGCCGCCACCGCCGCCGTGCTCCCCCCGTCCCCTTCGCGTAATGACCGCCAGCACCGGTCCCCCCGTCCCATTCGCTGCGCTCCCCTCCTCCTCCACCACCGCCGTGAGCCGGTGCCATGATGCGCTCCTCCCCTTCTCCCGTGTCGCCGCCGCCGCCAAATTTCCTCACCCGCCGGTCTCCTCCCCACCCGTCGCACGCCATGCCCAGAGACAAGAGTGAGAGAGAGAGAGAGGAGGAAGGGAGAGAAGGGGGAAAGAGAGAGCTGGCATGGACAGTCTGACATGTGGATCCTGTGCTGACTCAGCCGCCACATCGAACAAAACCACCGAAGGATCTATAGTAAACGGTTTTATAAGTTGAAAGATATCATATATCTGATTTTGTAATTTTGTAGTTGGGGGACGATTTTATATCTCAATGACAAGTTGAGGGACCTTCAGTATACTTTTTCCATCCACGGGTCACCCCCGACCCTACTAATGACCGGGCCCCCAGCCCCAACTCTCTGCGGGTTGAAATCAACACCCACCTCCATGGTGGCGGGTCCCTGGCCCCATGGAGGAAATTGCTAACCCTCTTTCTTGCCGGCCTCTTTCCTACTCCCTCCGTTTTAAAAAGACTTAATTCTTCGGTTTGCGTGTACAACGTTTGACCGTCTGTCTTATATAAAATTTTTTTTATGATTAGTATTTTCATTATTATTAGATGATAAAACATGAATAATACTTTATGCATGACTTATCTTTGTAAATTTTTTTATATTTTTTTTAAATAAGACAGATGGTCAAACATTAAACACGGAAACTCAGGAATCGAGTATTTTTGGGAGTACTGATTAAATTGAACTTTTAGTACTTCGTAGGAGTAGTACTAGTATTTGATAATCACGCTGATTAGCGTTAACCATTAGGGTTCTTCCTACTACAAACATGACAGACAAATAACCGTCGTCAATCTAGCAATCTCAGATACTAATTAACGTGATCACTCCAGTTTCATTCAACAAGCGAGGTCTATGCGTATTGTCTGCATCAAAATTACATGGCAATGTGCAGGTAGGCGCATGCGGCCAGCATTTTATGTTGTACTAGACAGGAACATTAGTTCCCTCTTACTGTATCCCATCAATCAGTTTGTTCAAATGATCAGTTGAGAAATGAATTAGTAGTTGCCTCCGGTAATCCCAGTTCCCAAACAAAACACTTTCTGCCCCCCCAAAACCATATATTACACCAAGGCAGACAGGCAGGGCCCCAATCTAACAAAACAATGGAACTCATCAGAGACAAGAGACACACACAAGACAACACAGGCATAGGGCATAGCTAAAATTGAATATAATCATACATCCACTAACACCTACAAGCTCTAAGTAGGAAAAAGAAAAGAAAAAAATATTTCGTCTTCTTTATCTTCCTTTCTCTCTGTATCTACATGATGAAGTATGCTCGGATCACCTCAATTATGGGTGCACGGCACAGCGGGCATTTCCCTCCGCTTCGAACCAACTCATTCGCGCATTTTGAACATGTGCACATGTGCCCACATCTGATAGCAAGTCAACACCCCAACCGCCAACAAAGAGGCAAAACAAACCATCATTAGTACTGTTATACTGTATAGAGAAGAACAAACTACATGGACCTATTATTCATTATTTCAGAAGAAAAGCATGAGTTCAAACCTGTACAAAAGAGAGTCAATCGGAGTATCACAGCATATACAGCACGTCCCTTTTCTCACATGGATCCATTTTGATCCATCGTCTATAGTTTCTTTACTTTCACCTGAGATACCAAATACAAAGCTTAGGTACAAGTCTGAGCCAATGCGACAAGCATCTAAGCATCAGGCGTTACAAAACTGCATATGATGAAAGTTTATTGTATACCGAATTTATCGTTCCATGATAGATCCAAACTACCTAGCTAGATAACAACTTAGGTCAAAATTAATATAGCTTGACTGCACATCGCCCAGGACTTGACATGTTATTGACTGGAAGGAGTATAATATCATTCGTTCTTGAGGAACCTTATTATCTTAGCTAAGTGACAATTTGAATTGTAAGGCGTGCCTCGCAACCTTGACAGTGTAAGCACTATGAAGAAGAAACAACATCCACGTATCATACAAATATACTATATGCATCAAAGTGATACACCAAGGGATAATCAAACATTAATTTCAATGCTAAATTTTGTCTTGTTAGCGTTGTTAATAGATGAGTACTTTCCAGATGAGTTACTAACCTTGCTCCCCGATGAAGCGATTCAAGGCTGCAGAAACTTCCTGCCTTACAGATCGCTGTAACTCAAGCTGCATGTCCATACAAGCTTCCAACATTCTTTGCATATGACTCATGCCCTGCTGAAGCCTAGCCATATCAGCCCTTAAATCATTAATAGCCTCCCATTCCTGCAAATACAAACCAAAAGAAAATAAGCCTTTAACAACAAATATTGAAGCAACAGTGCACTATGCATGGAGGATAGAGAGGCTGAATGTGGCAACCTAATTTTAAAAAGAAGTGCAAGTCTCAATTAAAAATGGCATGTTGGCTTGGCCATTCAGAAAAAAAGAAATTGTGCACTTGGAATAAACTGAGGAAGATGAAAAGCTCACACATGTGACAAGAATAATATAGGTAATAACTTACAATATCAGAGCGATGTATGTTTTGTCTGATCCAGTTATTACGATGCAACTCCGAATGCCAAAGTGGTTGGCGAGGAGGTATAGGCGGAGGTGGAATCACTAAGGGAGGCCTAACAACATTATCATGAAGTTCCTGTTCCTCTTCATCTCTATGCTGCTCCTGGCTTTGCTCGGGTGAGTCAGACGCAGGAGGTGCTCCTTCCAGATCCCAAGAGAGAGGAGCACGACCTTGCCTTTCAACATATGACCGGATAAGTCGGTCCAAATTTTCACGAAAAGCACTGTGAAGAAGATTAGAAACACTCCTTCTGCAGAATGAACACTAATTCAGTATTTAGGCTGAGAACTAAACAAATATGTTGCAGAGACTTTCTTCATGAAAGAAATAAAAAACCTGCTTAGGAGTTCCCTTAGTTCTGTACTGTACACATTATCATCATCAGCTGGGACAAACGTATTAGCTCTTCTAATAAGAGCAGAATCATGATCAATTGGTTGATCAGAGTTGTCATCATGCCAATTATCTGCAGTATCATTGGACTCATCATCATCATCATCATGCCACTCTTCATTTACTCCTTGGAAATGATCATCGCTGTGCCACTCGTTGTGTACTTCTGTAGAAATAAATGGATTACTGCCCTCATTCCACTCTCCACGAGATTGTTGAAGATCACTGTCATGCAGCTCTTCATTCTCTTCAGGAAGATGGCTATTGCCCTGCTGTTGTCCATGTGATTGAGGAGGAAGATTGTCACTAGCTAACTCATCATGTGATTCTGGAAGACGTGCATCTTGACCACCTTCAACTTCAGTACCCTCATGAGATGAACCATTGTACGTATTTTCATGCCAATTTGTTTCAGATTCCTCTCCAGTAATAGCATGGGAATATTGTTCCCAATCTCTTCTCTCTTGTTCCAAATCATCCTGCCAACTCTCTGCTTGACTATGAGGTTCATACAGGCCTTCAGCAATACTAGGAGTATTGCTTCCAGATTCAGATACTGTCGTTGTACCTTCAATTTGCTGAAGACCAACATTCAGCCTTGTCCGTTGATGTCTCTCAAGATTATATTCAGAAGAAGAAGGGCTTGATTCAGTACGGCCATTTGTAGAGAGCTCAAGATTTTGAGCTGAAGAATCATCGGATTGGCTAACTGCATGACCCCTGACGACGTTCTCCAATCTGAAGCGGAACTCTTCTCTAGTTATTAAAAATAATAAGTATTGTTATTATATTTAATATCCCACAAAACTTAATGTATACAAGTAAACTATATCCATAAGTTGGTTTGAAGATGATGTGCTCAACAAAAAACATATGCTCTAATATCCATATCCAGTTGACAAGATCATCAGTTGTTGAGATATAGTCCGTATGCTCTAATTGTACAACAACATAGGTAATCTGAGACAAGATGCAACGCAAATAAGCAACATATAGCAACGGTGGCATGAATAGAAAGAATCATGAGGTCTCATAAGAGGTAACACTTGCAACCACGGAGCAGCTAAGGATATAGTGAGAATGACCTGGTAGGCCAATAATCACATGCATTCATGCATTCCAGAAGAGAAGTGGAAGACAAGCAGCAGCAGTATTGCAGTAGCAAAAAGAAGCGTGCGAAGCCGGTGATATACAATGTATGTAGTGGGTAGAGAGAGAGAGACCTCAAACCAGAGACAGAATGGCGCTGTCGTAGCTGGCCGAGCTCGGTGGCGGCGGTGGATGGTGGCCTTCTGTCGTCGTCACCATTGCGCAGAAACCTCCCCCGGAGTAGTGCCTGTGGGTGGGTAAAGAAGAAGGGGGAATCCGTAGATTAGATTAGATAGGGGCAATTGAACAGAACAAATGGTTGGAATATACTGTATATGGGGGATTGAGGATGGTACGTAACGTGGATTCGGTTGCGGTGGGGGAAGTCGGAGACGGCGCGGTGGTGGGAGAGGCGGTGGAGCTCGGCGTGTCGGTCGGCGGCCATGCGCATGACGAGCTCGAGGCGAGCCTGGCGGCCGCGGATCCGGAGGCGGGCGTGGTCGGGGGGCGGGTCGTCGTCGCGGTCGCGGGAAGCCATGTACATGTGGAGCGAGATCTGGGCGGGGCCGGGGTCGTCGGGCCAGCGGCGGGCGGCGCGGCGGACGGCGGAGGCGGAGGCGGGGTCGGGGGAGCCCTCGCGGCTGGATCCGTCCCAGTCCCAGTCGCTGTCGCTTTGGCGGCGGGTCATGAGGCGTGGCGGCGGCGGGAGGTCGGCCATCGCCGGCCGAGGAGGCGAGGAGGCATGGATTCAGTTCAGGATTCACAACTCCTCCATTTCTTCTGACTCTTCCTGGCACTGCTGGAGACGACGACCACCACAATGGATTGGATTTGGATACACCACCAACAACAGCAAGAAGCCGACGCCCTCCGGCTCCGACGAGGAGAGTCCACTCCAACCCCAAGCTAAAGCAAAGGAGTCCCCTCCCCCCCAAAGCCTCTCGCCTCCGCTCTCCGATTGCTGTTTTTCCGCCCTTTCACTTCTTTCTCCTTTTTTTTTCCTTTGTAAATAATAATAATAATAATTAAATAAACAAGAAAAATATTCTGGAGGGAAACAAAATTCCAAATGCATCACATTCATCATTATTGTTATTAACAACTATATTTGATAATAATCCAGAAACACTTGTATTATACAAATTGAACTTATTCTTAAACATTACTATTGATTGTTCTGTGAAAAGTCCATGAGATGCACATCATGCGCAGCGTGCCATCATAAAGTCTAAAAGAGTGCAATGATTTTGTTCATGGAATAAATCCTACAAATCTAGAGCTTATCAAATGACGACTACTACTATATAGTAGTAATTCACACTCCCATAATAAAATTTACTTTGGATTAACTTTTACTATCTGTCTAGTTATGTGACATTTTGGACCACCCTCAATTCTTTTATCTATTTACATCCATCTTGTCATATGTCAAGAAAAAATCTACATACATTTGGGCGAGTTTATTGACGTGTGGCACTTTTGGACCACCATCAACTCTTTTATCTATGTAAATTGTAGACTTATCATATGTCAAAAAAAAATCTACATACAGAAGCCAGTGTACCCAAAGCCATCCGTATGCTTGAGAGGAGATACGAGATGGTCCAAACTAAAACAAAACACAAGATGATTAAAGAAGATGATTAAAGAATAGTTCAAAGCGATACATCGGTTATAAAAAGGTGGCTCAAAGTAAAATTTACTCTTAACCTAATTAACTATTCAAAATAACATAGTGACTTTTTTGCTTTTAACACTATATGGAACATTGTGGGATTTGGGATACACCCCCAAACGTCTTACAGACTATACTCCCACCGTCTTAAAATAAACTTTAAATGAGATGTTATCTAATACAAGATTCCTTGTACTAGGTAATATGTCATATAATTTTAGGTTATTTTATTTTGGAACGAATGGGGTACGTTTATTACTAAAATGTTCTCCAAAATGTTTTTTTTAAAAGAACAGTGCTCATACTCTATCGAATAATCATAAGTTATTTTTAAAGAATAATACTTATCACATACCATTAACATTGCTTCTCTGCTAGGGGTGGGCATTCGGTCTAACCGAAAATTTCGCTCTCGGTCTTCGGTCTTTCGGTCTTTTTGGTCTTTGAAAAATGAAGACCGAATTTCAGCGCAAAAATGTTAGGACCGATAAATTCGGTCTCGGTCTCGGTCCTGACCGAAATTCAACAACGTTTTTATATATGCAAAGAAATAATGGAAATTTTCAATACAAAAATCACAAAAAAAATTCGTAAGCACTTAGAAGTAATGACTCTTATTAGGTTGCATGCCTAGAATAAGTAGGGATGTGAAAATTAGAGTTTAATCCTATTAAACATAGTGATAGTGGATTGTAGGTTGCATCTAGACTTTTTTTTTGATAATTCGGTTTTTTTGTCTATTCGGTTAACCGAGGAGACTAACCGAATTAACCGAACAAAATTCGGTCTTTCACTACCTAGGACCGAATTTCTCGATCTCGGTCTCGGTCTTTTTCTGCCCACCCCTATTCTCTGCAATGCAGAGAGAGAGAGTAAAGAATCATGCTTTTCTTGAAAAAAAAAGTAAAGAAATGTTATCATTATAACTAACACGGTTTCATTGTAGAGCATCACAAAATACTTCTACCTACTATGACCAAAAAAACCCATTTTTGTTGCTGGATGGCAACATAGTACCATCTGATCTTGGTAGACGCAATATTATTCTTACTCCCTACTTTTATTTCACATGCAGGGATTCGAGCTTTTCTTAAGAGTAGCGTGCAAATTAAAACATATTCCTTCTGTTTTTTTTATGAACTAACTAACGTCATACATTTTGGGATGTAGGAGATATTTTTTCAACCATAAGTTTAAACCATTTATTTGTATTTTTTTTATGTAGACAAGTAGTAGTAGCTCCATACTGGAACTGAAAACTGTTACTCAAATCAGCTCGTCGGAAACCAACCAAAAAACTATAATTCAGTAGTTTTTGCTAGCAACAGTAACAAGAAGCATAGGATGATTCAGCACAAGCATAGATAGTCATGCGATACGATCCCGCAGGATATGCAAAATAACAGGAGCAGCATCACAAATTAACAAAAAAAAAAAGCTTAATCTCCCAAAATGCTCTCATAATACACGAGTTTGGCAGTAGCTCTAGCTCCTTCCTCGAGCAAGCAAGGTAGCTGGTTCACTAGTGGATCAATATTTCAAAACAAAAGAAGATGTTGAGCAAGTTGGGCAGGAGCTTGTTCAGAGACAATCTTACTGCAAAGACTGACGCTTCTTGGCGCAGATGCTTTCAGGCAGCGTAAGGTAATTCACTGGCTCCAAGTTTCAGTTCACAGACTAATCCATTGCAACTCTTCAGTTTGCTCTTCATTGTTTTCACTTTTCAGTGGCCCAACCGTCAAATGCAGCTATATTTCTCTTGCTAAAATGAAGGTTTTCAATCAGCTATATCTCTCTGTCTAAACGAGAGCTTTTCTTCTCGTACCACAATAAGACATCAGCAAAATCAGCTATACTTTTTGTGCGTATAAGAGCATCTACAGCTCATTCAAGAACTTTCTCTCCAGTTGAGAAGACATTCCACACCACTGTCCCTACTATGTACAATACCACAGCCACCTGAAACACACTATCCCAAGAACCTGGCAGTCCAAAAAAGAAAGTTAAGACGTAAGAGAAAGTTAGCATAAACACACATTGATACATATTCCACAAGAATGAACATGAAATTCATTATTAAAATATGGTCTGTCCTGTTTGACATTTCTAGAGATACCATGTTTTTGCAACATCCCTACCTTTCTGAAGAATGTAGCCAGTGGCAGCAGTACCAAAAACTCCTGCAAGCACGCCAGCAGTGTTTGACAGTCCAAGAAGTACACCCTACATTTTTTTTTTGTAACATTGTATCGTTAGCTGATGGATCAAAGTTAAAAAGAAGCAACTTAACATCAATACAGCTAGCAGTAACACTATAATTTCTATTGTGAACTAGGGAATTTTGGAGCAGTAACAATCTATGTGAGAACATTACTGCATAACGTGGGCCTATGTCCTGGTGATTCGAATATAGCCCAGACTGTGAAAAGGCATCACTCCCCTGCCAAAGAAATTGGATATCAAGATCAACAAGCATTAAAAGACAATAGTCAATAGATGGTTCAGAAGCTAAATCCATATGAATAGCCTTTCAGAAGAATATCAAACCTGACTGCATGCCATACACAATACAGCCATGGCTGGAGTTTGGACTTTGCTCAGCAGTGTCAAGAAGAGGGCTGGTCCAAGGAAACCAATCGATTGCATGATCTACAAAATACATTTCAAAAGTATGTCAAAACCAAAAGCTCAGCAGTCAGCACAGCTATTCCCAGAAGTTCATACAGGAAACAGCTATTACTGAAGAATTTACCTTACGAACATTTGTTATGGAAACCCCCCTCCCAACAAGAGTGTCAGCAATCCAGCCACCAATATTCGCAAATATAGCCATTGTCAGCCACGGCAAGACACACAAAAGCCCAGATTCAGTAAGATTGAACTTAAGAACCTGGATAAGAGCACCTGGTGAGTACAACCACCAAGAACAGGATATGCTACCATTGTCTGATATGGGCAGTGGGTATTAAATTGTAAGAACCTGATTGTAGTATGTAGGCATCCATGTTAGAAGAATGAAGGTTCCCCAATTATGGCAAAAATGTGATACTATTAGAGCCCATACTGGAGGCTTTGATAGAATTAGCTTCCAAGGTATGGAGGTGACGGGCTCCTTCAAGGTGCTTCCACCTAGAATGTACCTCTTTTCGGCTTTGCTTAGTTCGGGATCTTCACTCGGGGAGCTGTGTGCCTAATTAAGGGTAGACATGCACTACCAGTTAGCCCTTTTTTCAGGGGTAACAGCAATTAGTTATGTAAGAATCAAGAAGAATGAGCATCTAAGAACCAAATAGTACGGTCATTTCCAGAGTTACTTATGTGGTTAACATAATAAATGAAATGACTTCAAAAGCAAATTTTTAGGTTGGAAGCTAGTACATGAATTGATTTATCTTACTTTTCTTTGCCAAAGTGCAAACCAGACGCTTCCAAGGGACCCGAATGCGTAAAAAACAGATGGCCAACCGAATCTGCTGATCAAGAGAGGTGAAAAGGCTAGGCCAGTCACTGAACCAAGGTACATTCCACTGTACACTAATGCAAGAGATCTGCTTCTCTCTGAAACTGGAACCCATTTGGAGAGTATGTTGTTCATGGCTGGCATGGCAACACCCTGTTAAACCATAATATAACAAAATTAATCACATAAAGGAAAGGAAAAGCCTCAGTGTAAAAACTTTATTTTTTTTTATACTCAATGAAAGCAAACTGAGTGGTACTGGCATTTTTCACTGAGATACTTGATGACCAGTTACTTCAAAAGCTTAATTTTGCTTAATTTGGAGGAGTATGACAGGTGTTTTTGTGACAGGCAATTGCTCCTAGTCAGACAGAATTTCCACCCTTACATTTGCCTGCATTTCATTAAACCTAATCTAGAGGAACCATTGTCCGGACTATTACGAGAAGTGTGTTTATGCAAACATTCCACTTGATGGTAATGGCGGCTTGAATTATAGTAGAGAGAGGCACAGATATCTACCTCTCCTATCCCCATGAAAGCCCGCATGACAAGTAGGAAAGGAAGTCCAATCTTTGCAGCAAGGGGTGTAAGAACTGTCGCAATTGACCACCAGACAACCCCAAATCCTAGCACCACCTTACCACCAAACCTGTCGGCCCATATACCTCCAAGGATCTGCAGTTTAGTATGAAATATTAGTCCTCACAAAGGACAAAGATTCAAATGTGAGAGAAACTGAGGCATAAAAATCCCTGGCTTACAACAACAGTAATGCACCTGCGTAAGAAGGTAACCCCAAAAGAAGGAGGACTGGATTAGGCCTACAGTTGCTGGACTCCAGCCGAATTCTGATGACATTGGAAGGATCGCGATACTCATATTAACCTGGCAGAAGGCAGTAAAGAAAACAGAAGGAGAGTGATAATTAATGACCTTATTACATAAAAAGAAAGAAAAAAGAAGAAGAGAGAATTCAACTGTTGTTATGAGATACAGTATATTTGGAGAAAGGAAAGGGCAACTCACACGGTCCATGTTGCACAGAAGGAAGGAAAAGAAGCACAAGAGAACGACTGTCCAGCGCTTAGGGAACTGCTGCCACCAGGGAGAAATCTCATTTGTATCTCCAATGAGAACTGCCTCGGCGGGAACATCAGAAGGGCTCAACGGTGATCCCGTTATCTCATACTGCTCGGCTTTACAGTCGGCGCGTGTTCTGACAGGAATTTTGTAGTCTGGCTGGACACAAGCAGTGTCCAAACTAGTGAAGTTGTCCCACCTTCTTGGTTTTAGCCAACCAGTGTTTATTGGATCCGAAGTGAGAAAGCATTCAATCCGCCGCCTCTTGAGGCTTGCATTGTAAAACCACCTGGTGAGGTAGCTTGTAGAAGAGTCAACCACAGGCTGGTGGAATCGGGCAGAAAGTTGAAATCTTTCCATTGAAGAGCTCCTGGAATAGTTAGAGACTTGGAAAATGGTGGTCCTAGTAGTGACTCGACTGAATTTATCTCGGGTGGGAGGTGAGGAACAGGTGCACTTGTTGTTTGGTGGTGGATGCTGCTTTCCTGTAAAACCCAAAGGGAAGAATCAGGTTGACATTTCCTGTAAATGACCATGGCCGGCCCTGCCCTTGATTATAGTCAACCTGATTACACTAACTAGCTAGTTAGTTATGATGTTGGATATATATAGGCTGTTGATGAATAAATTGGTCAGTAATGTTACAAGCAATTGAAGGCAGTAAGCGTGTTAATTGTTAGAAAGAAGAATCATGGAGTGGCGACATGTTATACATAGTTATAGCAGTGAATAGTACTAGTGTAGAAAAGAAGAGGAAGGGTGAGTTAAGGGGTATTACCTGAGGAGGAGAGTGGAGAGGCGAAGGTTCTGCTGGAGAGCACGGCCCCCATAGCCATGGCCTCCGCCTGGTCAGAGCAGAAGAGGATCTCTCTCTCTCTCTCTCTCTCTCTCACCCTCACTCACTCAGCTCTGGGGGAGCTGCAGCTGCTCCCCTCTCCAGTTGCATAGGAAGGATCTTGCTTGGCCCCTGGAGCCTGGAGGAGATTGGAGGGGGAGCCGATGAGACGAGAGGAGGACGTGTGGTGTGGATAAGCAAGCAAAAGTAGAGTAGCCTCGTCTCCTCTCCTCTCGTAGCCTCTTCTTCTCCTCCTCTCCCTCCTGTTATTTGTGTTGGGCCTGGACAAATTTTTAACAACAAAGATCCGATCCCTCTCGGTTTCTTTTTTTTTCTCCCTTTTATTATATTATTACAGGATATAGAGATGGCTGTTTCTGTTGGGATTCTTTCCGACTGAACTAAAACAAAAAGCAAAGCGCGAAAATGACCTTAACTGAATGAAAAGTAACACACTAGACACGTCTCCTGTTGTGATGTCCACATCCCCATCTGCTCTTGGACGGAAGGCGTGCTTTTCTCCACGTACGCACCCACCCCGCCACTCCATAGCCGTCCGATCGTCTCCACTGCCATGTGGCCCCTGGTTAATTGGTCCCAACCCAAAGTAGGAGTATCTTGCATTTGCATCTTCACTCAGATTCAGCAGCGGGAACCGGAACAAAAACAAGCAAGGCAATGGGGTACTACGGAGGAGGAGGAAGATTCGCATATGCTTATTATGATACACTCACTACTAGTATCATGTTGGTTTGATGTACGAGCTGGTAGCTGCCATAGTTACCACAATTTACTTTACAGGCACTCTCTCAAACTTCAACATTACATATCTATCATTCAGTTCATGAATCTGGTCAGGTCAGGTGATGAGCTCGATGCTGTACTCCCACAGCCTCTTGGCCAGCTCCATGTCGTTGCCTTTCTCACTCGCCTCGTACACATTGCTATCGCTCAAGTACTTCCCGGACACACCCTTCACCTGTGGGTGCAACGCGACATAGCATGTGGTGGCCGCCCCCTGTTCATTTAGACCACAAAACTCACCATCACCAACATATTGCATTCACCATGAATTCGATGCTACACCCAGCTCCCCCCTCTAAGCCCACCATAACCTCGCCTTATCTAGAAGGTCAACTAAATCGGCCATCATGCAATGCACTCTACTCTTTACCTCACGACTAATCGGACCAATTGTTTCGCTTATTCGCAGAATAAGCCAAACAGCATACGTTTGAAAATGAAAAGTAATTTGTGAATAAAAATTTTATATCGTATTCTTAGCGATCTAAAAGCAAAGGCTGAAAAATAAACTTCGATGAAAAACCTCAAAATAAACTCCAAATTTAAAGTTGAAAATTCAAATTTTGGCTGATAAGCATAAGCATAAGCGAAAATACGAGGCCCACACAAAAACTGGTGTACTACTACCATAGCAGTTATGTTGTATTTTGCTTTTTCTTTAGCACGGCTAGATGTCTGTTATAGTTGATTCATTGTTCCACCCATTGTCATGTAAAGAGTTTCGTGTAATAGCTTTTGTGTAAGGGCCAAAACTAGCATCTCCAACAAATAGTGTATCCATTAAAACAACAAGTTGCATACAACTAACTATTGGCATAACCAAATATAAAGCGTAGAATGGAGAGAAGGCCCAGAATATTAAAAAAGGTGCACAACCGTACCTGCTGAGCATTTTTAAGCACCAATTTACCAAGTGACCGATGGAGAACTGCATATAACAAATATAATATTCATGAGATCAGTTATTACAACAGAAAACAAGCTCTTTTAACCATGAAAAATCTAGTTTTAACCCACCACTGCAGTCAAGTAAAAGCACTAGTATTTCGTTTCACAGTATGTGGTTATTTTCTTCCTTTTGGTTGCTATCCTTGGTCCTTGATGCTATTTTCTTTATGGTGTGGTAAGTCCATAGGTGGCATGAATTTTCAAGAGATTTTGTTTCATTACATGTTTCAGTTCAATTATTTTTTGAGTCCATGAGCGAAAGATCCCTTTGGCTTACAAAAGCAGGAATTCTAAATATCTCCTATGGAGTTCAATTCAAGTATATTTTACCATCTAGGATACTGTGATGACGAAGAAGGTTCGTGACGATAGATCCGGGATGAAGAGAATTTGCAGTTATGTTGACACCCTCATCCTGTTAAACCAATGATGATAGTCAATACAAAACAAAACTATGGGACGTAAGTACAAATTTAAAATTTATTTCAGAAGAGTACAACTATTTTATCAAAATATCGGTTTACTGCAACTTTAGTTAGACATTTCAGGAAACTGCAACAACAGTCAACAGTTGATGGCTTTGGCATAAAACTGCACCTTTATTTGCCTGACGAGTCTGGGCCCACCTGTCAGGTGAACATTAAAAAATCATACAGCTACAGGTTGGGCCCACATGTCAGACATATAGTGGGTTAAAGTTACAGTTTATGGTTGAAATCATTTGCTATAGTTTGTAGCTTTGTGAAATGCCTAACTAAAATTGCAGCGATGTGATAGTTTTAACCAAATAGTTGTAGTTTTATGAAATTTACTCAATTCAAAATGGACAACACCTGAAATAAAGACAACAGTTGGCCAATACCTGACATGATGTGTTTATCTATCATGGGTGTAGATTTCTTACTAAACAGTGTAACAGACAGCTAGCTGGTGCAATTTTTAGAGTTTAGCAGCAAATTAGTAGAGATAGAATTCATTGATGGTGCTTGTGGAACATCGCTCCTGTTGGATTACACGCTAATATACATATCTCAACTGAAATAACTCCAAATACAGCGTTGCACCAAAAAAATATATATATCTATAACTGGCGACATGATCTAAGAGAAGAACAATGCGCACCTTAAATCTCCTAGCAAGTTCATTCGCATGCAAAATGTTTGCAAGCTTTGACTGCCCATATGCTCCAATGGAGTTGTACCTGTACAACACAAGATTGAACCATATATTAGTACAGTACAATTCCTTTGAAGGAAGTTAACAAGGAAAAGAAAAACAAAGTGCATAAAAGTTGCATACTCCGACTCGTCATTTATCTTGGCAAAGCGGATGCCTTCCTGATATGCAAACCTGTGCCCCTCTGATGAAACATTAACAATTCTTCCTTCCACATTTGATTCACGAGAGGTCTTTTTCATTGTCTCCAAGAGAAGATGAGTCAAAAGAAAATGACCTGAAAATTATGACAGGAGATACACATTTTAACGCAATGATACACAGCTCTCCAGCATGTTTGAGAGAAAAAGGGATACATTTGAACTCATTGGTATCCGTAACTATCATAATGAATTAGAACATTGAGGAACAGGTGAAGTAGAAAATTGCTATGGACTGTTGAAATAAATTTGACTAATTAGAAGGATGCAAAGCCTTCCTTACTTCTTAAAGAATATGGCTGGAAAAACATTTGCAACACTACATAGTAGTTAATGAGAAGCTTTTAAATCAGTGTAACCGGTGCATGAAGTTCATACCAACATGGTTAGTGGCAAATTGCAACTCGATACCATCCTTTGAGAGAGAGAAAGGAGTTGCCATCACCCCTGCATTGTTGCTGCAAACAAAACCACCAACCAATCAGGAAGTGTGATGAGCTATAAAAGAAGCATTTTAACAACTACGCAACCAAACAAGCATGAAACACAGACACTTGTCGGTAGTACTAAATGTGATTTTTAGGGTATTCATAGGAAGGAGCTGTACTATCATAGTAGTATAATAAACGGCAGCAAGATAAATGAAGATATCCAGTGGCTGCAGAAAAATTTGAGCACCAAATGTAATAAAATACAAACACATGCATAAGTCATGCCGTTGTTCCTGGATTTATACCATTTCATGGTTAAAACAAGAAACCATACATTTATCATGCCCTCCCTGATTTTTGCGCTAGAAAAGAGTAAAGAAAAGCATACCAAGCGCTTGTTGTGACCTTCAGCTAGTAAGACTGTTCACAGTAAAAACATGATAGAAGAAAGTGTTGTTTACAGTAAAAATAGATCCATCTGGCCGTACTAGAAGTAATATAGCAGTAAGCTAGTCATATATATCCAGCATGCAAGTAGTACTACTTGACAAGTATGTATGAGAGTAAAATATCTAGGGGCAAAGCAAAAAGGAAGTTGTAGTCCCTCTTGAGAGCTGAATCATAATTCCATGAAAATGGCTTCCACCCATTCCTGGAACAGGAAGGCCATCCATGCAACATGCACATATGTCTTATTGTGGTAGAGATGCAGGATTGAATGTGTAGGGTATGATGTTGCATTGTCCTAAAAACAAGGTGCAACTGAGGTATAGTACTAGTAGCCGAATTAGTGAAAGCAAAGGTAGCAGCAGTGAGTGGTCCTAAGTGAAAAATGGGGAATTTGTACTTGGCATTGAAAGAGGAGAGGTGGTGTAAGGTAAGTAAAGTACATGAGGATGTTGAGGGGGAGGCCCTTGGCGGCGAAGTCGGAGGCGAAGGCGCGGACGGAGTCCATGGAGGCGAGGTCGAGCTCCATGAGGTCGAGGGAGGCGGCGGGGGCGTCGGCGAGGATGGCGTCGCGCACGGGCTCGGCGGCGGCGAGGTTGCGGACGGCCATGACGACGTGGGCCCCGCGGAGGGCGAGGACGCGAGCCGTCTCGGCGCCGATGCCGCTGGAGGCGCCGGTGACGATGGCGGTGAGGCCGGCGGCGGAGAGCCCGGCGGTGACTTGGTCGGCGGTGGAGGCCCACGAGAAGCCCGAGGGCCCACTCCGCCGGAACAGCCAAGATGACATCATCTCCGCCCCGCAGGCCGCAACGCAAGATGTGTGGGTGGGACAAGTCGCTGTCGCTTCTGCTTCTTCCAACTCCTCCTCTCGTCTGCTAGTACTACTCTACTTGTCATAATGATTTTATTATAGTGGACGTGCGGATTGGATGAGAAAATAGTTTAGGCACGCGAGATTTTGTTATAGAGGACATATGGATTGGATGAGAAAATAGTCAAGACACAAATTTTACGGTAAAAAAAAGTCAAGATATGCGTATACTAAGAATTTGATGATGGTAAATTCTCTAAATTCTCCACAAGGAGAGCATCCATCCATCATCAATGGACGAACCAGAACCAAAAAGTCGATCAAACGAAACAAAATACGCCTTACAATGAAAACATAAGAAACGGAGGGAGCAGTAAATACCCCATTTACTCCTGATATGATATGATGGAGTATATTACAATTACATACATGCAACCCAAAACCAAAACCAAAACCAGCACAACATTGACTAATCTTGTCCATGTTTGCAACGAATCCAATGTTAACGCACGCACCGGCTGTCATATCATATAACTATAACTGTATATATAAACAAACAAATTCAATGTTCATGAACCCCGGCTGTCATCTACTCCAAACCAAATTAAAATGCAGCTTAATTCCCTGCTCGTCTAACAAAAAGCCACCACTTCATTTCCTACGGAGTAGTGCCCACACGCCAGGAACCCCCTCTGCCAACTTCACTAGTTGTAGTAACTCCGATTGGTTGATGATGCAGACTCAACCCTTGCTACTTCGCCGGCTCAACAGGATCCCACGTTACTTGCTTCAGCCTTCAGGGCACAGGACAAGCTTCACATGATCTGCGTTTATTGCTTCCTTCCATCCTACAAAAACAGTACATGACCATGATTCCAGCTAAACAAGGAGATGTACTTATAAGTTTGATCAACCTTTTATACGGTATGCGAGTGGATAAACAGTAGTAATGGAAAAAAAGAAAGGGTGACCATCAGCACCAATTGGAAAAAGAAGTAAGTGGAACAGCCACTAGCAATTAACAAATATAAAAATGCGCAACAACCACCAGCAATTGAAAGAGTGCAAGAACCAGAAAGATAATTACTTTGAGAAAGGAAGGCAGCTGCTTCTTTACTGGAAAAGATGGCGCCTCGTAAGCCTCCACCCTCTGCCAACCCTGCATTGCAGCAGCTTGAACAATTGTTTCCATCTGTCATAACGCTGGATGAAGAATGATCCTGTGCTGTTGGAGTAATATTAACTTCAACATCATTATGAGCATTGTATCCGTTTCCCTCTTCTCCATGGTTAAATGGCTGCATCACCTTCGTTACAGGATGGTTGCCAATATTCAATTGAGAAGCAGGAGTCGGGTATTCCTTGGAATATTGGTTATCCTCCAAGCATTCGCTGCCGTCTTCAATGGCAACACTTATGGATCCTATTAATACACGAGACTTCTTGTTCAGAACAATCTCTTGCCCATCATCTATATTCAACTCATCTTTTGGGCTGTGCTCTTCAATCTCAGTTCGCACTTTCCATGTCCATGTTTTGTTTCTATTTGACACTGCACCGGCATTTGCACCCCTGTAATGTGAATGCCTTACTGAAGCTGGATGCTTTGAACCAATTGCAGAACCACCAGAGGCAAAGCTATTTTGGGCAAGGTTTTCTGTTCTGCCTACACGATGTCTTGAAAAGACTTGTTGACTCAAAATAACACTTGGATTCACTTCATGGCCTGGATCATGAATGCCATGTTCTACAGGTAGGTCAGCAAAACTACTATTATCTTCTGAAGCCACTGGCGTTGACAACTGTGTATCTTCTTGCTCATAAAGGCCAGGATCCGAAGTGGCTTCCTTCAGATTTAGTATTCCAGAAGAATCTGTTGTCCCATCCACAGATCCAGGAAAACGGTCTGTGACATCCTCATCCTTCAAGTCTTTCAATCTCTGTTCTTTCTGCCTCAGTTTCTTCATCCGTTTCCTTTCTATCAGTTCAGCTTGCCTTCAAGATACAGATGATGATGTTGAATTAAATGATTTTGCATTGATACAAACAATAAGCTGGTAAATAGGGCTTTCCAGCTTTTAGAAATTACAATCATCCATGGTATTAAGCACTAACCTTTTCTGAGCAGCTTCCTCCTCCTCCACGAGCAACTTCTGGCATCTTAATGCTTCAGCAGCCTTATCAGCAGACCATGCTTCGACCTGATGTTTTATGTACAGCCACTATAAAAACTGAATGTAAATGCATATCATATTTTGCAAATTGTAGTGAAATCTTACCAGTTTTTGTTCAAGCATGTAACTAGTGCATGCAACAGCATTTTTCAACTCAGGTGCAACTTTGTCAGCCTCCCCGTTAAATATAAACTTTTGTATACAGGCGGTTGGGTTAGTAGAGAGAAACGTATTCTCACTTGCTTCGTCGAGCATGCTAAACAGTTCATTCGATGATACAGGTAACCTTGAAGCTGTTGTTTCAATTAGGTCCTATAGCGGGTAAAATGAAGCTTAGATATGAGACTAATAATAGGTTTATACGGTAGAGCAGGGATAATTTAGGTCAAAAACCTTACCAGAAGTTGATTGCCAGCTCTGGCATATGGCAGCGGTAATGAAGCATACCCCGGCTTACACATCCATGTGGATAGTGCTGCTAAAATGGAAGGACCAGTGACACCCTGAAAATGTATTCACATTCCAACTTTAGATCACTGTTTATGATCAACACACTGATCCAGAGACATTATTGCACATATTTTCTGGAGTTACCTCTATATCCACATCTGCCAAGGACAAAATTGTTTTGGCCTGATCCAACGTAAGCTGAAGAGCGTGACAAATAAATTCAATGCTATGAGAAACAGTTAAAGTCCAGCGCATAATTAATTATTATGTCATCTATATAAGGAGTTGTTACTCAACATGCATGCATATGGACTAGTATAGATGCACATGCACTTCATGGTGTCAAGATAACAAAAACAGAAACTAGACAGCGAAAAATGCATGCTGGCAGTAGAGTATTCTTCCACGTGAAAAGTACGGAAGCATTTAATAGTCAACGAAGCTTCAATCAGTGAAAACATTACTCAATTTAATAAATAATATTGCGATTGAACTTAATAGAGGAAGATGGTGATGTTATAATGGGCATTTCATTCAAGAATAACTTACTTTGTCCCAGAATGCAGCAATATTGTCTCTATTCTTCAGGAAATCCTACAGAACGTCGACAAATGTCATTGCAATGAATGACTGAATGGTAACAGGGAATAGCTTAAATACTAGAAACAAAGTTTAATATACTATTTAGTTGTACTGACAAGTCCATGTACATATAATCATTGTGTATGAACACCTTTTCTATCCGAATCCCCCGATAAATGTAATCTTAGCCAAAACAAAAAAGGGAAGAGATAAAAGAGGAACCTTTTCAATTTGGAGAGTTCGGCGGTGAACACGGGCATGGCGCCTGTAGTTGATTGAGGAGCAAAATTCCCTGGGACACTTGGTACACTTTTGCAACTGAAGCTTAGGAGGCGAAAACAATGGCCATCCAGGAAGATCTGCGACAGGGGAGGACCTAACATTGGGCATTGCTGAACCCGAAGAAATTGCCACTGTTAGCACTATACACGCAATCTCTCAAAGGAAGAAATCGATAAGAAACCAATCCAAATCCGGATGTGTTGTTGAGGAGGAGGGAGGATGGCGGATTGCGGGAGAGGAACGAATGAATACCTTGGATTGGATTGGAACCGAAGATGGAGGAGATCAGAGGCGAGGGGAGGCGGCGGGCGGCGGCGCAGGAGGAAGGGAAGGGAGGATCGATCGGAAATTCGGTTTGCAGATGGGATGGGTACCGAACAGAACAGTACCCTAGAACCAACCAACCCCAAATGAACCGCAAGGGCTTCTTGGTCAATTCTCCCTTCTCTCAATTGAATTCAAATTATTATAATTTCTCCGTAGGAACCAATTTTTTCTTTAAAAAAATTGTATAAATCTTTGGTTTTTTAAAAGCCATGTTTCATTCGGCTTAAGATTATCATAATCTAGATTATTGATTATTGAGCTGGATTATAATAAGCTAAAGTATAATAAGATATGAGCTGTTTTTATTTTTATAGATTATTGGATGCATGGAGGCTAATGTCTATAATACTCTATTTTGGATGTCCCATTGTAACTGTATATAACAAGTATATAATATGAAGTAGCTAAAAATATATTAATAAATAAAACATTTATGAATATTTTTATTTGTATAATAGGCTGAACACAAAATTATTACTCCCTCCGGACTGATAATACTTGTCGTTTTGGACAATGGTGAGATCAAACTTTAGAATCTTTGATCATGAATCATTTTTAAAATATTTATCTTTCAAATATAGTGACTACATGTATAGATTAGTCTTAAAAAGTACTTTAATAAGATCATATATTTGTTAACACTTTTTTACATATTATAATAGAAAACAATGGTCAAAGTTGTTTTTTGAAGACCGTGTCCTTATCCAAAACGACAAGTATTATCAACCTGGAGGGAGTATCTCTTAGCAAATAAAGTATCAATAATACTATCTCGGAGGAGCTAGATTCCCGCGCGGCTAGGGAGGGAGGACACGAATGTACGCATTATCGGGGGAAGAAGGGAATGCACACTCGGCTAGGGAAAGAGGCATCTCCATAACTGGGGAAGGAAGGGAATGTGCGCTCAGCCAGGGAAAGAGGCATCTCAATCTGTTTGGTTATGACAGTGGTGAGTAATTTACGTAAAGTTTTTAGGGGTAGTGGATCTTTAGCCACCTAATAATATAAAAGAACACCTTTAGAGGAGATTATCATATTATACTAATATAGCTTATATTTTATAATAATCTATCTGTTTGTTTTAGATTACTCCAAATAATTTAAATTATTATAATCCTAAGCTAAATCAAACATGGCCTAAATTTAAAGTTTCTAGTTTCGGTCAAAGTTAATTAGTTGTACGAGTGCGTTAAAATTATATTGACATTTTTAAATGTTTTTACTCAGGGCCTCATCTTTTCGCTTATGCTTATGCTTATCAACTAAAAATTTGAATTTTTAACCTTAAATTTGGAGCTGATTTTGAAATTTTTTCATCGAAGTTTATTTTTCAGCATTTACTTTTAGATCGCTAAGAACACGTATATAAAAGTTTTATTCACAAATTACTTTTCGTTTGCAAATATGCCGTTCCGTTTGTTCGCGCCGTCAATGTTACTACTAGCTATTAAGAATTATTTATTAAAAGAGTAATATGTAATAGTTTTAAATCAAAATATGTGTTCTAAAACCTTATAAATATTTAAGTTATGATATTTTGTTGCATGCTAAGTATGGTAGTACAATTTCCATCCTTCAAAGCATAATTATCTTTTTTTTAAAAAAAAATCAAAGTTGTAAAATAAAAGCACTGGTCAACAGTGACAGGTAAATAGGAGCATATTGAAGCATACATTGATACATATGGCAATCTTGAAGATGAAAATTTTAATTACAGTGACAGTAGTACAAACAGGTTATTTGACACTTTGACTGTTGACTACCGTAGATCCCCTATCCTTATGTACATGCTCAGGCAAAAAGCATACTGAAAGTAGCGAGCTACTCCTAGTTTTTGTTTTTTTTGTTCAAAAAAAGAAAAAAAAAACGCCTACTGGAGTAATTACTACACTATCTATGGCTAGGTTGCATGAATAGAAATGGAAGTCCATTTCCGAGATTTAGATGGTGACTTAGCCATGGCGAGCAAAATGTCAAGCGGCCTCCACTCAGCGTCGCACGTGATCGCCGGTCGCCGCTTCCGCTCCAGGCTGCAGCAGCGCAGCGCCAGGCGGAGCAGCTTCTCGGCCTGCACCTCCGGCCAGCTCCCGGCGGAGGCGTCCAGCACGGAGTGGACGGCGTCCATCTTGAGGGCCTCGCGCACCTGGTCGGCGATGTTGAGGTCGAGCAGTCCGGTGAGCACCTGGAGGACGACGACGCCGAAGGCGTAGACGTCGGACTCGGCGGTGAGCTCGCCGGTGACGAAGAAGACGGGGTCCATGTAGCCGGTGGTGCCCATGGGGTTGGTGCGGCGGCAGATGGTGTCCTCCTGCAGCGGCTTGACGTGCACCGCGCGCGCCGTGCCGAAGTCGCCGAGGCGGCTGGAGTTGGCGGCGTCGAGGAGGATGTTGGTGAGCTTGAGGTCGGCGTGGATGATGGCGTGGGGGCGGCACGAGTGGAGGTAGGCCAGCGCGGAACGCTGCTCGGCGAGGATCCTCACGCGATCCTTCCATGACAGACTCCTGGAGTTGGAGAGGGTGTCCAAGAGGGTGCCATTGGGCAGGTGCTCGTACACCAGCCCGCATGACTCCGGGCACACGCCCATGAGCCTCACTATGTGCGGATGCTCCATTCTACTCAGCACCACAACCTGCAATCATCCCATGCATTCTATATAATACAACTGCTTCCTTCTTCAGTAAATTAACTACTTACTGACATAGGATAGGAGGAGGAGTATATACCTCCTGCTTGTACTCTGGGAATCCTTGCCTGCCATGGGGTCTCAGCAGCTTGATGGCCACTGCCACGCCACCCAGTTTCCCCTTGTACACTGGCCCATAGCCTCCTTCACCCATCAGGTTTCTTGAGCAGAAGTGGTCCGTTGCTTTACTGATCATCGACATGGAGAACCGTGAGATATGTTGTGGAAGTTGCAGCTCTGGGTATCTTCCTGTTGATAGCCTCTTCTCCTTTTTCAGTGAAGCAGCGGCAGCCTTTTGCCTAGGTGACAAGATGCTCCTATCATCCTCTTCTTGCAGCTCTTTCAGTTTCCTTTGGAGTTTGTCTATTTCTTCCTGTCAACAACAATGTCAAACTATTCATCACTTATGCAAACGTCTCCAAGAAATCAATAAATATTTATTCAAATGAATCTGTGTTTTTATGTCCATGCTTAGATAGGCCCTGCTGTTTCTGATTTCATAACTGGAATATAAGCTACAGAAATGAAGCATATATGCAACTTTTACCATCAGTTCTTCAGCTCTTTCAGTTATACTTCTAAAACTCTGTATCTCATCAGTTCTATGAGCAGTCTCTCCGGAAGAGTGCTCCACCTCCTCCTCATAAGAATTTAGTTCCCCTGTTTCTATGCTTTCCTCATCCTCTGTTTCGGTTTCCTGCATATCACACTACAGAAAGCAAATCAGCTCTCCTCTTTATTTATGAACACTGCAGCTTTCACAACTCACAAGTTGTAACACCACAACATTATTACCAAATATAGTTACTGTGAAAAACAACCTTATTACACGCAGTGTGAACCTAAATTATCAATCTTTCCTGTTGTGTGGGCAAACTTGAAAAAACATGCATAAGTTTTGAGCTAGCGCTCATGCTCTAATAATTATCTTCTGGGTTTCATCTATCCATTATCTAAAAAAATGTTGTAATAATTGTCTTGAAAGTAAAATTAAGGAAAATAGCCATACCGTTGCCAATTCATCAGCACCATCCATTTGAATAACCCCATCATCATACATGATTTCATCTGCCTAAAGTGAAACATATTCGAGAATACATCAGAAATTAGTATTCGAAATCTGAACCAAGATCATAGACTGCATGCATTTGTTTAGTGCTTTGCTAGGAAGCCGCTTACAAAATCACTTGGTGGTGTTGTGTAGCCATTTGAATCATCGCTCAGCTCATGTACAGATGCCAAAGATTCAGCGCTCCCTCCATATCCAATGCTCCCGGTATGTTCTAGATGATCATTGCTGCATTTTAGAATGATCTCATCCATGAACTTGTTGCTAGATTTGATCCAATATTGCTGCAGGTGTTGATTATAGAATTTGGAGAATATCTCAAACTATACCTAGTACACATGTGTTTTCCATTGATAACCACCCAAACCTGACAGCATTTGCGCAGCATCGCTTCCTTTGACATGCTCCTGCATAATACCCTGGTTTAGCATGCGCATGGAGTAGTAATATATGCCAATAGAGAAATGGATCTCTTTTGAAAGAAGGAATGGAAATTCAAAATGTAGAATTTGGGATCTTACCTTGAACCAATGATAATTCTCTTAATTTTGAGCTTCTTTATCAGATTCACAACACCAGCAAGAACATCATCGTGTGAAAGGTAATGTGCCCTAACCTGTACGGACAGCCTGCTTAGATAACATGATTTCTTTTTCTTTTCTTTTTTTTTGGCCAAATAGTAACTATCCCACCACACTTATATTTTATTGGTTCAACTGTCAATATCGTTGAAGTCAATTATTCACCATATGGTAGGAAGCTCATTCATTGCATATTTGGGGTTCAAATAGTAGACCTAAGGCAAAATTCTAGTATTTACAACTAGAACTCATTTCCACGCTTTTTTTAGGAAGGACTGCAGAAAACATTCTTATGTACTCCATAGTAGTTTATGAATTTGCTATATGCTTACAAATAAGAAACCCTGAAAATCTCATAGAATTAATATCTGATTTATACTTGTCAGATGAGTGGGATGCTTAAATAAGCACTGCTTAATCGGACTCACATGATTCAAACTAAGAACCGAAGGATAATTAGTATCACCTTTCTTGATCCACAAAGGTTTTTGTATTGTGACAACATCTTGACCATCGCATCCGTTTCTTT
The DNA here is from genome assembly GCA_000338895.3 of Oryza meridionalis. Taxonomy (NCBI): domain Eukaryota; kingdom Viridiplantae; phylum Streptophyta; class Magnoliopsida; order Poales; family Poaceae; genus Oryza; species Oryza meridionalis. Next base: position 23,270,528 of record CM002532.2, on the reverse strand, counting down.
GGCTCGATGCATCTCCTTCTCCTTTTCATCTGCAAACTTATATAGAACTTTGCCACCCACTGCAGTTGTTGGAAAGGAGCAAAGTATTGTTCATACAGCACATGACAATCAGGACACGCTATGCTGTTACTTTTTACGTTCATCAAGAAAAACTATTTTATGGCAATTTATTATACTTCCATTTCGCAGAATAACAAGAGTGTATGAAAGCCAGCGTTTTACACATGGGAAATCACAAGTAATAGGATTTAGGCATCTTCCTTTTACTCTACTGATAGGAAGACTAGGATGCACATAAACTAAGATGGTCATGAATATTAAATCAACAAATCATCTTTTATAGGGTACAAGATCACCTATCGTACTGTCAACAAATTTCCCCCCTTTTTTAGGATTGAATGGTGTAGCGCTTTCTTTTTAACACAGTTGAAAGATAAATTGCATTGGCTTATGGAAATAAATTTGTCTGAAGAAGTATGAAGATCTTACTGAAGGGCATCCACTTGGAAGGCCAGTGAACATGAACAAGAACTATAGTGGCCCTTGGGAACCTTGCAGCAGCCCATAAGATGTTAGCCTTCTCCTTTCTGAAGTTCTTCCCAACCGCAATATGAATCTCTTCCTCATCCATCTTTTCTTGCCCTCTTCTACATCAGGAACTAAAATCAAATTGTGGTTCTGATCTTGTCAATATATCTGGTTCAGCAGCAGAAGCAAGCAAGGCTTGAAAGGAAGAAGGTAAGCGTATATCTGAACTTGATCCAGAAGAAAGGGAAGCTAAAGTACCTTATTGTGGTGCACCACTTTTCATCAACTTCACTTCATGGTGGTATCTGTATCAATACCATCAACTTTTCTTAAAACTAAAAAGTATCAGTTGAAAGAAGGGCCAAAGGTGGGGAGAGACAGCCGGGGGTTTTAAAGCTTGTTTACCATGGTTTGAGGTTTCAACAGCTTGATGGTATCCAGCAGCAGTATCAGGCTGTGGGTCCCAAAATGCAATCCAATCAGGAAATTATACCACTTCCAACTTGGCAGTATTGTTTTGCCCTCTCAGTATTCAGTAGCCACTAACTCCTGCTGCATACTTGGTTTGCAAACCGGCAGGTTCATTTAGATCATCAACTGCAAATGATTTTACAAGTTGCATAGGAGAGACTGTAATCTCATCCATGTTTCTATTCAGTTTGAATTTTTAAGCTAAAATCATCATTTTTACAAATCTTTTGTAATTAATGGCTTGTCTGTTTGTTCATCAGTATAAACAAGAACGAATGGTATTGTTCCAGCTGAGGGTTCCGAGTTTTCCGAGAAATTTCTGTCCAAGACGCTGTCGTACATGTTTGTCCTTGATCGACAACTGACTTTGGAAGATTAGCAGTGAAGTCTTGTATATATCTCCCCGGCCGGTCGGCAATATAATGCAGCTAAGCACGTTATTTTCAAGTTGCAGAAGAATTGATTAGTCGTCATTGGATTGGATGCAAGCTTTGAATTCTGGTGTGCATTTGCTGAATACCTGAATGGTTATTCGACATTTGGCCCTCATCCTTCTCTTTCCCTGGACGTTGCTTTCACAGAATTCTTGCTCCCCAGGCTGTCAATATAGTAATGCAAATGAAGACATGTCATTAAAGCGATATGAACAGCATATACCAGCATCATTCTTTCTTTCTACCACTGAACAAATCAAGTGCATGCGTTAAGATTGAGGTTTGCATTGTAATCTCCACATCAAGGAGGCGCAGTTTCTTCCAGATTTCTGACTTCAGAAGATCCCAGTTGATTCATCACACATTATTCTTACTGTAACTCTCTAAGCAGCAATTTGGTCCGACATTTGGGAGTACGACATTGCACCTTTTTATAATTTTTCAGCGAATTGCATATGCAAGGAACTTTGACAAATTTAAGCACTGGACGCATATTTCAAAAAGAAGGTTTTGTCCTACTCGATGACTTTGTGTCATCAGCATACCTAACCAGCTAGCTTTTGCACAATTCAAACTTTCAGGTTAGACATCGTGGCACAGGAAACAGTATATAATCAGAATGGTTACAGCACGTAAGCATGATAACATTATAAATGGTGAAATTCTGATCTGATAGTTCTATTCATACATGTATTTCCACTTCCATACACTCTAGCTGAGCATTTTTTTGGCTATTGCTCAGCTATCACAACTCTCTACTGCACTGACAAAGTGACAAGTGACTACCTGTAAAATGTCTACCACGCTACTGATGGAGCAGAGATAGCTCAGAATTTATTATATTTTTTACATACAGGTTTTGCTAAAAAAAAAAAAAGAAAAGAAAAGAACAACCGTGTGTATACCTTTAATTAGCCATTGCTTCAGAAGAAAAAAGACACAAGACGTTTGGTTTCCTGTGGTTTCTGCTTATTAACCCTGGTCTGAGATGTATCTTCAGAAGATATATGACATAATTTTCATTGTTACTTTCCATGATGAGAATCCAAACATATTAATCTGCATTTGACTGAAGCCATTCTTGAATTGCAGAACGGAGGGCATGGTTCGGCAAAAGATCACGGTGCGGTAGATCGAGGTTTGTCATGGGTGATGTATAGTGACCACTATCAAACCACTCTCTTATAGCCTCTGCTTCGTAGGTGAAACCATCTGCAGCAATTAAAGGGTCCCTCATGACATCCTGCAATGCATAAAATGAACAGGTGAAACAAGGGAGAAGAAAACTGATTATCTTTCCTTAGGTAACACACGAAAAATTTGGCGTGTCATTGCATCAGGGTTGAGAAACACACATACAAACAGTAGTTTACAATGCTCATTTCATTAGTAACAAGAACTAAGAGCTCCCATAACTTGAAGTTCACAGAGATGTTTGCAGAACTGATATCTCAACCGCTGTCCAGGCAAACAATTGACTGACTTTCTCTAAAATTACTAAGAATCATACTAAATGGAAACAGAAGCTCAGGAGTAATTTGGAGTTAATCAAATAACATCAGGAATCATAAATGGAAGCAGAAGTGCAAGAGGAATTTAAATCCAATCAAATGTCACCCTTTGATTTCTCTTATTGTATACAAAAAATATTCATTTAGTTATCCTTTAGAGACTAGTATATTAAAAAAAAATAGAAATGGATATCATTACATAGACGGACCAATTACCAAACATGAGAGTCTGAAGGAAATCATGGTGAGGAAATACTTTTGAGAGAAGGGGGAGTAATAATCACTAAGTAAAGTATATATGACTAACCTGTTGTATTGGACAGATGAAGTAGGATGGCACATTACCAAAGTCTTCAGATACTGATTTAAATGATAATGAACATAGCATAGAGGAAGCAGACCTCAACATTGGTTCAAGTACTGTCCAAACCTCTGTTTGCAGGTCAGGACGGTTTTTTCTTCTGATTTCACAGCATCTTAGGCCTACCCGAGACAACTGCTCAGCATGCATAAGAGGCCAGTCTCCAGCTGATGAATCCAATATTGCTTGCAAACAACCTTTCGCTACTGCCCGTTGCACATCTTTCAAAAGACCAAATCCTGATCTTCCAGTCAAGAGGCGCAGGAGTATGATGCCAAAAGAATATACATCAGAAAGGGGTGTCAGATCACCAGAAATAGCGTATTCAGGATCAATGTACACAAAAGATCCTTTTGGGTGGGTATGGCGGTATAGAGTGGTTGTGGCCTTGAATTCATCAGTTAACATTCGGCACACGCCAAAACCACTAAGCTTAGCCACATTATTTCCATCAAGAAGAATGTTAGATGCTTTCAAGTCACTGTGAACAATGCTGTGGGGTTTATTGGAATGGAGAAAAATCAGTGCAGAGCAAATATTGGAAGCGATGCGGGTACGCAACTGCCAACTAAGAGGCTTTGAATTGTCCTTGCAAGCCAAGCGGTCATCTAAGCTTCCATTGGGCATGTATTCATAGACAAGAGCTTGGGCATCCTTGCATGCCCCTATAAGAGTAACAAGATTCGGATGTCGCACCCTGCTAAGGATTTCCACCTGTAAATTATCAGCAAAAACAACTTAACTGTCTGAAATACAACAGTTTATTTGGACCAACAAAATGTCAATCAAGTTTATAGAAGGCAAGTATATAACTAGAACAAAAACTTTTACCTCATGATTGAACTGTGACAGTGACTCTGTGCTTTCAGGATTCAACTTCTTTACAGCCACATTTGTTTGCCAAAGAAGTCCCTTATATACACTTCCATAAATACTTTCCCCAACCTTCGATGAGTGATCAAAGTTGCTGGTTGCCTCCTTAATCTCTGATATCGATAGCTCTGTGATGGGAATTGTTCTATCCGCAATTGCAGTAGACTCTCCACTTTTTACACGTATTGCTTCTGCTTCTCTTACTGCTTTGTCACGCTGCAACATAAGATCCTTGATAATACGGTCAGAATGGGCGCTTCGCTTCTCTAGGACCAATATCTTCTCACATTGCTCTTGAAGTTTCGCAGCAAGTTCATCAGCTGTTCTTGCAAGCCTGTCAACTTCCTCCATTGTTGTTGCCAATTTTACCACTATTTCATTCTTTTGCTTCAGTTCTCCAAAGTACAAATTCTCTGATACCTGCGCCTATTGGTGATATGAAATGTGAGACCAAGGATTTTGTTTAAATCTGTAGGTATCACTTATCCAAAACATCATTTCCAGATTTATAATCCACGATATAGAGTATAACAATCATGAAGTTGTTTACATGGACAGTACGAAGAATTTATCTGCTCTCATTGGCATGCAGCCATATTATCATTAGAATAACCATTAAGTACAGCACACATTATATGAGGGATAAATATAATTAATCTATTCTTACTTTCTGGAGAGCCTCAAATAACTCCTGCTCTGCTTTCTCGCGCCTATATTTCTCCTCATAAGCTTCTTGTCTTACTCTCTCTAACTGCATGGGTATATGCTGGAGCTCATTGTCAGACTCATCACGCTCTTTAGTATCTTCCTGCATAAGATTGGGTAGCTTATTCATGCATCAAATTTTGTGAGAGCACTGCCACTAAGATATTAGAGAGCTCCCAAAATTCAAAGGAAAACTAGATAAGATGATCAAAAGTACAAACTGGCGAGTTATTAGACAAAATGGCATACCATGTAATGATCCTCTAACTTATGTATGTATCAAGCAAATGCTCCATCATGGATCCATTTCAAGTGAGGATGCAATGTGGACAGATCAATTAGGGATCTTAATCAGATCCAACATCGACGTAATTGTGCTTACCTTTTCCTTATCAGAGTATCTGTCTGAACTAGTTGTCTCAATATGTGGTTCGAGGTTTAGTTTGTGTAGCCATGTGTTTGAAACACACCAAATCTCTGGCAAGCTACTCGATCTCTCCACTGAACATTGTGCAGAAGTAGCACTTTGCCTACAGTCCTGCATCACGTCATGGCCAAAGGGAGCAGCCTTCCTAGTGTAGAGAATACAAAGGAAGGGAACATAATAAATGCAAATGGATGCAGGCTGGAAAGTCCGCAATGTAATTCTAGGAACAAAATGAAGTGTATGATCAGCTTACAACCATACCTACAGTATACCAGTGTGCCTTTGCAAATGAACCATATTTTGCAGAAAGGATCTGCATGCTGTTCTACAACTCGTGCTTTCCTGGATTTCAGAACCTTCATTTTCCTGAACTCTTGAAAGAAGGAGTTAGGTTTTAGTGAATTAATAGGGCAAAGATTATTTAGATTTTAGAACGTACTGAAGCAGTACAAACACCAAGTTCGCTTCCCAGAAAACCAAGGTGCAAGCAATTAGTGTTAACATTTGATTATCTTGAAGAATTTATTTAGCTAAGTAGACAAAAACCAACACTTCTCCCAAGCATGGTTCCTTACTAGCATCCACTGTGATCAGAGTGTTTAATCATAGTTACTACTATGGATAAAAATGCATAAAAGTATTCCAAGCTTTGGCACGTGCATACTTTGTATAGTGCTTATCATCTGCGGCCCCCATTACAAGCATAGAAACATTATGCTCAGAGATGAGGTCCACCAATCCGTGTGCAACATCATCTGATTCAACCACCAATTTCTCAGCTTGTACCTAGAGATGAATAGCACAGTGAAGTATCAATCGAGTTTACAGATGACATTTTGCAACAAACAAAACCAATGAATTGATACATCCGTGTTGGCCTTTACATGTGAATACGACTGAATTTTAGTTCAATAAAGTGGGAAACAGGCAGACCTTATGCTGCGCGCATATGAGTTGGTATTGATCCAAGTTGTCACTGATTCTTTGCAGGTTCATCTTCTTGTGTGCAATCAGCTCCTGCTCACGCAGTTGGCCGGCGGGAATCTTGGCTCCGACTGCACACCACAATAGAGGTTGCATAAGCATTTGCAGCCATACACATACATGGACTGAAAACTCTAAGAGGAAGCCAAAGATGTAAACAAAATGGAAGCCAAACTCAATCTGGATGAATTGAGTTGGCCTCGATTGTAAAAACGTAGGGGGTAAAATGGTGCATTAAAAAAAGAAGAAGAAGAAGAGAAATGATAAGGTCATTTGGTGAGTGGGGAAAATGGTTGTAAATTTGGAGTCGTTGAGGGAACTGAACAAAGAAACTAGACGATCTGTGGCAATACAATCGCGGTAGATCTGATCATCAATCTAGACTCTAGTAGGAGTGTAGGTAGGAGGAAGAGGGACGCGTACGGATGGGGAGGAAGTTGGGAGGGGAGTAGACATGGAGCAGCACGAAGGCGGTGCCTTGGGGGAACTTGTGCAGCGCCCACAGCAGCGTGCCCCTGCTGGACTCCTCCCCCACCGCCACGTACACCTTCTCGCCGGAGAAGGACGGCTCAGGCGAATCACCGGGGTACGGAGACGAGGAGCCCGCCGTGGCCATGGCTTTGTTGGCTCCGCTTTGGAATCTTTCTACTTCTTGTGTTGGAGTGAACTCTCTTCTTGTTGGAGAAAACGGACGATATGCCGCTCTATACGATGGGTTGGGATAAAATGCCACTCAACACAATATACCGCACCGGATAAAATATCACTTTGAGAGCCCTTTTGAATCAAAGTATTTATATAGGAATTTCATAGGATTCAAATCCTATAGGAAATTTTCCTATTTGGCCCTTTGATTCAAAGGATTGAAGCTTTCCAAATCCTATGAAATTCCTATGGAATGTCTCATTGCATGTGGATTTTGGAGAAAATTTAGCAAGAGCTCTAACCTCTCCTTTGAGTCTATCTCTCTCATTTAATTCCTGCGTTTTTCCTGCGCTCCAATCAAACGACCATTCCTGTGTTTTGCAATCCTCTGTTTTACATTTCAATTCCTGTCAGAATCCTGTGTTTTTCCTATTCCTCCGTTTTTTCTACCCTGCGATTCAAAGGGGCCCTAAAGAATTTTGTGCCCAAAATGTCCCTGGAGAGTGAGGGAACAGAGGGAGAGGGGAGGGCCTGCCTGGCGGCGCAGGAGGCCTCGCCCGGCGGTGGCGGCGGCGGCCGGCGAGGGGAGGAGGATAGGGCCGCGGGAGAGCGGAGGAAGAGGCGACGTGGGTTCCTGCTTGACTGCGCGCGGCCCAAGAAGCTGTCCTACGCGCGTGTCAGGTCGACGAGCCTGCTCGTCCGCCTCCACCCACTCGTCGCTGGCCTGCACGACGCGGCAAGGGTGCTGCTCAAGTGGGCGGCTGCGCCAGACGGGGCCGGCCTGGGTGGCGGATGGGGCCGACCGGGCCGGGAAGGTGCTCGCGGGGCTCGCCAACCTGCTCCACCACCTGCAGGCGCAGGATGCGCTGCGGCGGCCATGGACGGAGCAGCTCCTCGCCGACCTCCACGGATGCGCGTCGCCTCCTCCTCCTCCCCCCGCGTCGCCTCTTCCTCCGTTCGCCCGCCGCCGCCGCCGCCCGGCCGTCCCTCCCCTCTCCCGCGTGTTAGAGAGATTGGCTCAACGCGATATTGTATTCATCACGGAGTATTACATATATATAGACTTCAATCCTCCATACTCACTCTACCGATTTATGGAATAGGATCGGGAGAAATGGAAAGGGGAGGCTACACAAGGAAACTAGGCAATCAGCCATAATACATTCCAACACCTTCTGCAGTCGCAACGTCGGACTAGTGGACATTGAGACTGGAATGGAACTCGATGAAGACTGCAGACGAAAGCCCCTTGGTGAAGATGTTGGCGTACTGGGACGAGGTAGGAACATGAAGAACCCGAACGGCGCCGAGAGCAACCTTCTCCCGGACGAAGTGGAGATCGATCTCAACATGCTTGGTCCGTTGGTGCTGAACCGGGTTGGAGGAGAGGTACACGGCGCTGACGTTGTCGCAATACACCAGGGTCGTCGTGGATGGGGGAGAGTGGAGCTCATGGAGCAGCTAGCGGAGCCAGGTGACCTCGGCGACCGCATTAGCGACGGCGCGATACTTGGCCTCGGCACGGGAGCGGAAGACCGTGACCTGCCATTTGGACGACCATGACACTAGGTTGTCACCGAGAAAAACGGCGTAGTCTGAGGTGGAGCGACGAGTGTCGGGGCAGCCAGCCCAGTCGGCGTCGGAGTAGATGACGAGATCGCTTTTGGAGAAGCGATGAATGTGCAGGCCCATCTCCAATGTGCCATGGATGTACCGTAGGATCCTCTTGAGAGCGGCAAGATGTGGCTCACGAGGATCGTGCATGTGGAGGCACACTTGCTGGACGGCGTAGGCGATGTCGAGGCGGGTGAAGGTGAGATATTGTAATGCGCCCGCGAGACTACGGAAGTCCGTAGGGTCAGCGACAAGTGCGCCCTCGGCGGCGGAGAGCTTGACGCAGGTGTCGACGGGGGTGCTGCAAGGCTTGCAGTTGGTCATGCCGGCCCGATCGAGAATGTCGAGGCAGTACTGGCGCTGGCTGAGGAAGAGGCCGGAGGGCTGCCGAGAGACACTAACGCCGAGAAAGTGGTGAAGCTCGCCGAGATCCTTCATGGAGAACTCGCCCTGTAGTGCCGATATGGTCCATCGAAGTAGTGCGGTGGAGGAGACGGTGAGGATGATGTCGTCGACGTAGAGGAGGAGGTAGACGGTGTCAGAGCCACGTCGCAGGATGAAGAGCGAAGTGTCGGACTTGGCTTCCATAAAGTCAAGGGTCAGCAGGAACGAGGCGAACCGGCTGTACCAAGCGCGGGGAGCCTGCTTGATACTATAAAACAACTTGTTAAGGCGGCAAACCGAGTCGGGGTGGGAGCTGTCAACGAAGCCCGGGGGTTGGGTACAGTAGACCTTCTCTTGCAGCGTGCCGTGAAGAAAGGCGTACTTGACATTGAGCTGGTGGACGGGCCAATCCATGGAGACAGCCAAGCTGAGGACTGTACAAATGGTGGCGGGCTTGATGACGGGGCTGAAGGTTTCGTTGAAGTCGATGCCGGGTCGTTGTGTGAAGCCGCGGAGAACCCACCGAGCCTTGTACCGGTCGAGGGAGCCGTCAGACTGAAACTTGTGCTTGAAGATCCACTTGTCGGTGACGACGTTGACGCCAGGTGGCAGGGGGACGAGCTCCCAGGTGCGGTTGGCGACGAGGGCAAAGAATTCCTCTTCCATGGCGGAGCGCCAGTGCGGGTCGGCGAGGGCGGCACGATAGGTGCGAGGGATTGGCAACAATGTGGAGGCGTGGAAATTTAGGTGAGAAGTTGGAACTCGGATGCCGGCCTTGCCCCGTGTAACCATGCCGTGTAGGTTGTCGACTGGAGAGGCGTCAAAACCGGTGACGGGGGGCGCGCGACGGGAACGCGTGCACTGCGCGCGCGTGTTGGAAACGCGAGCGGCGGAGGATGGAGCGGTGCCACCCCTGTGCTCGGTGAAGTTGGGCCATCATGGGCCAGCCAGGCCGTGGTGGATGAAGAGGCTAACCCAGAGGTAGGAGTCGAGTGCGGGGAGGCCGGGGCGTTGGTGAAGCTGGCAGTCGGCCCAGGTGACGTCGGTGGAGAGCCGGTGGAGTGGGCTGGCGGCACAGCAGGTGCAGGAGGCGGCCTAGGCGGTATGGTAGGCGGTGCGGCAGTGGGCCGGTCGGAGCCGACAGGAGCCTGAACAGGAGCTATAAAATCCTCCAAAAATGCAAGATCAGTGGCACAAGCATCATTGGGGAAGTCCTCGGCGAAAGGAAAAGTGTTATCATCAAACACGACATGACGAGAGATGAGCACCCTGTTAGTAACCGGATCAAAACACTTATATCCTTTGTGCTTGATAGGGTACCCGAGAAACATACACTTGGTGGAGCGAGGGGAGAGTTTATGGGGTGCGGTGGCGGATAGGTTAGGGTAACAAAGTCAACCGAAGACCCGAAGGTGTGTGTAGGATGGGTGGACACCGTGGAAGGCGTAGTAGGGAGTGTGGTGTTGAAGGGTTTTGGTGGGGTGACGGTTCATGAGGTAGGTAGCGGTGTGGAGGGCCTCAACCCAGAAGGATCCGGGGAGGTGGGCCTGAAACAGAAGTGAGCGGACAATGTTGTTAAGGGAACGAAAAGTACGCTCGGCTTTACCGTTTTAGGGGGAGGTGTGTGGGCAAGACATGCGGAGGGCGACACCATTGGTGAGGAAGAAGGTACGGGCGGCGGAGTTGTCAAACTCGCGGCTGTTGTCACATTGGATGCTACGAATAGGTGTAGAGAACTGAGTCCTGACATAGGCAAAAAAGTGTGAGAGAGTGGAGAATGTGTCGGATTTCAAACGCAAGGGGAATGTCCAAACATAATGAGAGCAGTCATCAAGAATGACAAGATAGTATTTAAAACCAGACACACTGGGAATAGGAGAAGTCCACAAATCACAGTGAATTAACTCAAAGTTCGTCTTAGCCCTAGTAAGAGAAGTAGCAAAAGGCAAACGGATGTGGCGACCGAGCTGACAAGCATGTCATAACGTGGGAGGGCCGCCTTTCGGTGGAGGGATGACCGAGGAGTGAGCCAGATGGGCGAGGGCGTCATGACCAAGGTGTCCAAGCCGGCGATGCCAGAGGGTGGTGGTGCTGGCAGCAAAAGAGCTGGCAATGGTGTTGAAGAAGTTCGTCGGAAAGGAGTAGAGGTCACCGCGACTATTGCACCTGGCGATCACGGTCCTGGTAAGTAGATCCTTCACAGTGAAACCAAACTTGTCAAACTCAATGGAAAGATTGTTGTTAGTGACAAACCGATGAACAGAAATAAGATTTTTGATAATGTCAGGAGAAACAAGAACGTTGTTAAGGACAAACATTCGATTGGCATGAACAAGAGAGGCATTGCCGGTCGCGGTGATGGGTAAAAGGGAACCGTTACCGACGATAATATGTGAGGGAGTGCAAGAAGTAGGGGGAATGGGAGAGGACAGGATACCAGCGTCCGAGGTCATGTGGGAAGTAGCCCCGGTGTCCATGTACCAGTTGGTGGAGGCGGGTGTCGTCAGCGTCCCGGTTTGGAACAGGCCAGCAAGGATGTTCTGGTCCCAAACCGGAGTAGGGCGGCCGCACCATACCTGGCCATCGGTTGGGCCGGCGGCTGCTGTTGTCGAAGGAGGCCGGCTTGCTGCTGCTGATGTGGGAGAATGCCCTAGAGGAGTGGGCCGGGGGCCGGGGTCGTCATGGCCGCACCCGCGAAGCCGCTGGGCCGCGGGCCCAGAATCCCAGGCGCGCGCAGCACGGGGCCACCAGGCCACATCTGGATGGTGCCGGCCCAGGGATGTTGCGGCGTGGGCCAAGCCTTGCGGGGTTGGTTGCCATGGCCGCCCGCACCCTGAGCTGGTTGACCGCCGCCTTGATTTCCGTCGTTGCCGCCGCCACTGTTTCCACCGCCGTTGCGACGGCGCCTGTTGCGGCTATCGCCGCCGCCTCCTTGATTGCTGCCGCCGCCTTGTGAGTTGCCGCCGCCGGTGACGGCGAGTAAGGCGGTGGAGTTGTTGGAGCGGCCACCTTTGTTGATCTCGGCGAGGATGAGCTGTCTGCGAGCCTAGGCGAACGTCGAGAACGGGCGCTGCAGAGGAAGAATGGTTTTGAAGGTTCTCATATTTAGGATTTACCCCTTGCAGCATGGCGAGAAGGAGCTGTTTGTCGGTGACGGGGTCGCCAAGTTCGCAGCGTGTGTCCGCCATGACCTTGAGACATCGGCAGTAGTCATTTGCGGAGAGGTCTCCTTGGACAAAGTGGTGAAACTCCGCCGACAGTGTCATGGCACGCTGCTCGTGGTGGCCGAGGAAGAGCTGCTCGAGGGACAGCCAGATGACGCGTGCGGTGACGGCGGGCTGCATGACCGACTCCAGGAGATCGGCGGCAATGGTGCCGTAAAGCCAGGTGAGCACCATGCAGTCCATCCGAGCCCAAGGTGCGTTGTCGGGGAAGGAGGCGTCGGAGAGGACGTAGTCATCGAGGGCGTACTTGCCGAGCGTGACGAGGAGAAGGCCACGCCATTTGGTGTAGTTTGCCACGCCGAGGTCGAGGACGACGGGGACCAACGCCTTGACGTTGAGGACAGAGACAGCCTGCGCATGGAGGCTGGCGACGTCGTCTGTGTCGAGCGGCGCCCCCCCGAGCCAGAGCCGCCGTCTTGTGCGGGAGGGTCAAGGCCGAGCGTGACGAAGAGGTTGATGAGGTCCGGCGAACCAGCGGTCGGCGAGCTGGCGGCGGGCGCGTCGAGCGGAGGGAGTCCGAGGGCCGCACGGAGGGCTGTGGCGTCGACGATGATGGTGGCCGGCATGCCTGCACTAGACGTATCTGAAGAAGTTGAGGAAGAAGGGATGACGAGGGCAGAGATGGCCTCCTCGACTGCCTTGGCGGCGGCCGCGGACACGGCGTCGGCGAGGGCCGTGGCGGAGGCAGCGTCGGCTGTAGAAGCCGTCGCGTCAGGGCGCAGAGTGCGCCGGATGGCGCCGGCAGCAGCGTTGGAGATGGCTGCGATCGCTGCGGAGAGGGCTGCGTTGTTGACAGATGACATGACGCCGGCGATGGAGGGATGGCCGGCGGCAGCTGTGAGAGGGAATTAGGAAAACGCGGAAGCGATTGATCGGTGGCTATCTGATACCATGTTAGAGAGATTGGCTCAACACGATATTGTATTCATCACGGAGTATTACATATATAGACCTCAACCCTCCGTACTCACTCTACCGATTTATGGAATAGGATCAGGAAGAATGGAAAGGGGAGGCTACACAAGGAAACTAGGCAATTAGCCATAATACATTCCAACACCGTTGTTCCCTCTCTCTCCAGGGATATTTTGGGCACAAAAATCTCCAAAGTGGCATTTCATCTGGTAGGCAACATATCGAGTGGCATTTTATCCGGTGCATTATATTGAGTTGCATTTTATCTCAACCCATCTTATAGAGTGGCATATTGTCCGTTTTCTCTTTCTTGTTGCCTCCCTCCCTGCCTGCTCTCACTTTTATACTCCACTACTAATCTCAAAATATATAAGCATTTAGATATTGTCATAAGTCAAATTATGATCAAATCTATAGAAGAGGACAATAAACATCATTAGATGCATTGTGAAATATATATTTTAATAATTTTATCTTTTTTATGTGATAGTAGATGCTAATGTTCTTCTTTATAAACTTGATAAACTTAGAATAGTTTAACCAAGAACAGACTCGTAAATACTTATATTCTATTAGAATGGAGAGAGTAGTAGTCTAAAAATGTTTCGGCGATGTTTTGGTGATTTGAATAGTAAATATCAAGATTCTTATTTGAAACCAAACTATAGACACTACCAACATCTAATTCTTTTTGCCGGGTGGGTCAAAGGCTGGCTGACCAATTTCATTAATAATGGAAGAAGATGACATTAGACAGATAAAGTGTCATTTCAATGGAGTTCAAGATTATTTTTAAATGGTAGTTTCTGCAAGGTTATTTTTTTCGCTATATTCTGAATGACTTCAATGCTTGTGAAAATACAATGTACATATAGGAGAGTTGAATTGAGGTTGAAAACAGAAGGCATAGGATTTGCTGCAGTTGCAGCAGACTTATCGGTTGCAAATGCATTTACCTTCTGAATTGAATTAGTTATGACGATGTCATTTTTGCATTTACTAATTTGTCAACAGGACCTATGTTAGCACAATTGACTATAGGCACACGTCTGCTCGGTGCATTACCGTTGACACTTGAACTGTTAATTGGTGATTGGCTCAATTAAGAGTGCATTGTCACTTCCTCCATCCCATAAAAATCAACTTCTAACTATAAACCTAAACGTAGCATATATATTCAAGTTCATAGTCAGGAATTAGTTTTAACTAGCTACTAGCTATCAGGCTTCACGGTTTGAATTTCACCTAGAGATTTAAGATTATCCTGCAGGAAGCATATAACTACATTTTTCACACCTGACCTTGCACGCTATACAATTATCCTATAGGAGTAACTTCCTTTAGAACATACAACTAACCAAGATTATTATGAAAAGCGCAACTACTACAATTGCGTACGTAAATTACCTCGTCAATTACAACATATCACAAGTCTCCGTAAACAATCAATGCATGAAAAAGGAACGAAGCTTTTAAAAAGGTTGAAATTAAAGGTTGGAAAATTTCCTTGTCCTTAAGACTACTAGCTGCTACTAGTATGTCGATCGCACTTGCTCAGTCCCAAAAGCTTACTGTCATCTAGTACACCAGTATCACCTTCATCGACGACTGACTGAATGACTCCAGGTCGTAAAGTGTACAGCACAGCCCCCGCTAACTACTGTCTTCTTTCTGAAATATGAAACCTTATATTGGATGTCTCGATCTAAGTCATAGTACTAGCTTGATATATCTTGCGACGGAGGAAATACTGTAATAGAAGCATGCATGTGCAATAGGAACTAATTTTAGATTTGGGGCTAAGTTTGCTGTTTAATAGGCTAAATTTCTAATTTAAAATGCTGTATATATCCGGTTAGATATAGAGACCGGGTAAAAATACGCTTATCTAAAAGCATGCGCGTGCATATCATCACTTAATTTCTGAAAGCAAATGAAATATCTTTGCTTGAAATTATCTGAGCTATATATGAAAGCATCCTAAGGTGAGTTTGAGAAGGGGATTGAGAAGATTAGAAAGAAAGCAACTTTACTACAGAAATTTTTTTTTAAAAAACACATCGTTCAGTAATTTAGGAAGCGTGCGCGCGAAATACGAGGTCCTTTCTCACCCTATGTCACCAGAACGAACGCTCCCCTAGTCATCTATTCATATAGATAGGGCTTAACTTGTCAGTTACTCTTGTGCAAAAAGCTAAAACGCGTGGAAAAACTAAACAGAATGTTGGTGACTGATGAGTCCTGTGTTCATGGTGGATTTGAATCCCTAGCTACCTCAATTTCTCTGTGTTTTCCTTTTTTCTACTTTTTTTTGATAAAGTGAGGATGGAGCGATATTAAATGATGCTATGCAGACATATTTCTATTGAAAAAAAATCCATTTTACTCTTTCAAATAATTAAAGTCCCTAAACTTTTTTTTGGCTAATTTTACTCCTGTAAACCACTTTACTATTTGATACTCTACCTGTCTCAAAACAAAATTATTTTTGTTCCTTCTTGTTTGTCCTAAAATAAATTTATTTTTGAGCAAATTTCACTGAAGTTTGTGAAAGTGGAAACAAATACGTTGGGAGTACATAAAGTGGGTAACATCTTAATATGAGTAGTATCTTAAGCTGACTTTTTAAGCCATAGATAACAATATTATGAAAGGTCCAGAATATTTCCAGATTATATCATGAACGTTTGTTTACACTTCAAAATCTCGATGTTTATATCAATAAGTGCTTCCAACCTACTCTATCTGTCCGTCAAAAATTACTATAAAACGTCTCATCTAATTCTAAATTTATTTTTTTTGGACGGAAGGAGTATGTAAAACAATGGTATTTTTTTAAAAAAATAATATCAAGAGCTACTTCCTCCATCCTAAAGTGCAGTTTTAGGAGTGAGGGGAAAATAAGAGGATGAGAAAATTACCCAAACACTCTAGTAGAGAGTAGGATGGTAGTTAAAGGTAAAATGGAGAAAAAAATTAAATGAGATGTGATTAATGTGATAAGTAGTATGATAGGATTGCACTTATTTTAGGATAGGATTAAAATCTAAAATTGCACACTTATTTTGAAATGACGGTACTAAGTCGTAGGCGCCTACCAATTTTATCTAATTTCAATACATAAGCTTATATAGAGATAGAGGAAAAAAAATACTTTAGACATGCTTTAGACAACGTGTTTTTTAAGATCTACACGTAAAACGAGAAACATGATTAACACGTGGTGATTGAGTATTAACTAAAAAATTTATTTGATTTTCTTTAAAAGTAAATTCTATATCACAAGCACGTAAGCATTATTTAGTAGTTTGAAAAACTTGGTAACGAAAAGTAAGAAGTAGCTAAGCTCAAATAGTATTACCTCCGTTTCAGATTATAAGATTTTCTAGCATTGTCTATATTTATATAGATGTTAATGAATCTAGACACACATATATATATATCTATTAACATATAATATATATGAATATGGGTAATACTAAAAAGTTTTATAATATGAAACGGAGAAAATAGCACTTTAGAAGAGGCCCAAATATACAAATATAGTTCCGGTATTGGAAATGCGCATCTTACCTAGTAGTACCAGCTTAGGCTTTTGGACTGTAAAGAAAAATGATAAATGACACAGAAATGCATAAACAGTTCGTACTACTTCCAAATCGTGTTCCAAATTTCTACTCGTATTTTGCACATTTGCAGGCAGCCGCCGGGGCGATGAGTCCATCCAGATTTGCCGCTGCGGCGGCGGCGGCGGCGGTTGCGAGTTGGGACGAACAGGGCAGGCGGACTGCAGGGCATAGGCATGGCCGCCCGCCCGCCCTCCGGAGCTCATCGAGGTAAGTTTCCGATTGGGAGTTCGTGCTTGCTTGCTTATTGGCTTAATTTCGAGCACTATGCAATGCAATGCTTGGTCAACTACCGATCGATGATCAATTGCAGCGGCTGCTCAATTTTTTATTTTTTTTGCCTCCTCCGGTCCTCCCCCTTCTCTATTGTTTGGGTGCCTTGAGCTGTTGCACGCCACCTGTTTGTATGAATGCCATGCCCTCGTGCTTGAAGATTCTGCAACCAAATGTTGCATTCGTGCTAATATTGCTTCACATGTACTAACATCCCGGCATAGGGCTTAATAGGATTAATAGAATACTCATATCAACAAGTTGCAACTTCTTTTCCGGAAGCCAATCTCCAAAAAAAACTCCAGGGTTAAGTGTGTTTGGCCTGGAGCAATTTGGGATGAGTGACCGACCGGGAAATTCTATGAAAGCTATAAATTCTATGAAAGCTATCAGATGTAAGTGGGCCCGGCGATCGTACCCATGGATCGCAAGGAGAGAGCAATTTGGGATGAGTGACCGACCATGGATCGCAAGGAGAGAGCAATTTGGGATGAGTGACCGACCGGGAAATTCTATGAAAGCTATAAATTCTATGAAAGCTATCAGATGTAAGTGGGTCCGGCGATCGTACCCATGGATCGCAAGGAGAGCCTTCATTTTTTGTGGCGCTTATTTCGCCTCATTGGCCTGGTTGCTCATGAGGCTTATCAACTAAAGCTACGGCGAATCAATCATATTTTTGTTGTTAAACTATCTAGGGCCTGCATTCCCTGAAATTTACCTAGGGCAGTAAACTCATGCTTCACATGTTTCTTTCAAGGTTAGAGGTGCTAGAGGGATGGAGGGTTGTTAAGGAATACACAATCACATATCGAGTTAAATTATTGCACAGACTAAGCCAATATCAAATGGGTATACGCAATTTGAAGGAAAGTTATGAACAAATAAAAGTCTGTACCTTCCCCCTCTCTGGTTGAATAAGCTTAAGTTTTCTTTTTCTCAAACAGTATGACTCCAAGCCAACAGTGACCTCTCCCTTTCCTTTTTCCCTTGTTTGAAACTAGAACTTCAATGCTCCCGTGTTTGTGAATTATCATCAGTTTTATTTTTTGAAAAAACATAAGGATGAGGAAATCCCATATAATATCCCTTTCCTAAAAGCAGTTTATTTGACAGTTCAGGGCAGTCGAGCAACAACCTTTTCATATTAGTGCAGCATGTTATTCCCTTATCTTCTTGAAGGGCAGGAGAAATAGAAAGTGTAACAAAACTATCATCCCATACCAGTAGTTTTAACTGAAAAATCACACATACATTGTTAATTTCTGAACTGCCCACACTACTATAAACCATCCATGCTCATGGATTTTTACTGCTTACCATCTGCACTTCTTTTTTACGATAATAACCATCTGACCTTTTGAATGATCGTGTTGCAGTTTTGCTTCCATGCTGTAACGAACTTCTGACTTTGCAAAAGGCAGAGATAAAATAGGCATCCATTGACAGGTGGATCTAGTATCCTTTTCGGGGTACTACATCTTCTTGGTTAGGTTACGTTGCAAGTAAGTTCATCCTAAACATGTGAACCTCCTCAAAATATGTACATCACTTCTATCCATGGACTCCAAAATTTTGAGAAAGTATTAGCTGCTTCAGTTAAAATATAATTCCCTACACTATACAATTTAAACTGTTTTCTTAAACTTTAGATACACGATAAAATACAAACCAAATAAAAGGTCATAGTTGCTGTTTCATTTGCCACTCTTGAATGGCAAAACGAAGGGCATTATTGGGAATCAGCTCGTAGTGTGTGAAACTGAGGTAGGTCATGGGGGACATCTTATGCCCCCTTTGAAGCCAGTCTTTTATAGCCTCACCTTCATATGTGAATCCATCAGCAGCAATATGTGGATCCTTCATGATTTCCTGAAATATTCAAAAGATGCTAGATTATTTCAAATTAAAAGTAAAAACATAAATACAGGAGAAGGTGATGATGATACTGATAATAGATTTGGCGAACGCGAAGAGTTGTTGGTTTGGCATAAGCCATCACACGATTTGAGTGCTTAATTTATTTGATTTGTTATCCATGTTGACCATCAATAGAGTAATTTCTCATGTGCTCTATTTGTGCATGGTGCTTAATATTGTTTATACAATAGATATAATGTGGTAGAGATGCTTTGAAATCTCTATTAATCTACTGTCTCATGATGTAACTGACCTGTGTCATTGGGCAGATGAAAAAGGATGGTATCTTGCATTTGTTGTCTGGATAGTTCACCATGGCTTGTAGAACACCCCAGGCCTCCTTGGCAAGATCAGGGCGCTCCTTTCTGTCATACTGGCAACATCTCAGTGCTAGGATTGCCAACTTTTTACTATACTCAGGTGGCCATTCCCCTGCAGAAGCATCAACTACCTGTTGCAGCATTTCATTGTTCAGGGCTGCCTCTACCTCGCTAGGAAGGCCTAGTGGACTCTTGCCAGTTAGCAATCTTAGCAGCACTACTCCAAATGAGTAGACATCATACTGTGCTGTGAGCTCCCCTGAAGCAATGTATCCTGGATCCATGTATCCCAGTGTGCCTTTAATTTGGTTTGTTCGGTGGTAAGGTGTGATGGTGGTGTTTGTCAGATTCAACGGACGAGATATCCCAAAGTCCCCTAGCTTGCCTACAAAGTTGTCTCCAAGGAGAACATTATCAGGCTTCAGATCACCATGGGCAATGCTTTTTGGTTTGTTCGAATGAAGGAAGATAAGTGCTGTGCAGATGTCAGCAGCAATTTTGATCCTCATTCTCCATGGAAGTGGATCTGTTTGGTGTTTACATTGCAAACGATCCTCTAGGCTCCCGTTTGGCAAGAACTCATAGACCAAAGCTTTGGCCTCCCTGCACACTCCTATCAGGGTCACAAGGTTTGGATGTCTCATCCTTCCCAGAATCTCTACCTGTAATGTATTGGCAAAATCACATATTTATATAAAGTTTTTTACTCTCTTTCTCATGTAAATATATAGCCATAAGTTAGAAGGATTGGTGAAAAATACCTCATCATCGAACTCTTTCTCTCCTGTTATGCCTTCACGGTTGAATTTCTTTACAGCGACAGTAGTATGACGGAGAAAACCTTTGTAGACACTTCCACATCCACCATGTCCGATCATTTTGGATTCATCAAAGTCGTTAGTCGCTTCTTTAATCTCTGTGTAGGTGAACTCTGTCAAGGCAACAGCACCAGTAGAACAAGATACATTGTTGCAGTTTATTTGGCTCATCTTTTCAGCTTCTTTCACAGCATTGTCTTTCTGACGTTGCAGCTCTCCTTGCACAGTCTGGAGCTCTTCCATTAGAGAATTGGCATGCATAAGCTTTCTCTCCAGTTCCATTATTTGCTCATTTGCCTTCTGCAGCTCATTGTAGATCTGGAGGTGCTCCTTTTCAAGACTGACCTTTTCTCTGGTTAGTCTTTCCTCTACTGCAATTTTTTCTTTACAGAGTGAATTCTCCCGTGCTCTAAACTGCAAAAAAAATGGTTTGCAATTTTGATATAAAGTTGAGAGACTCATCTATCATGTAGTAAAAACTGTATGTATGTATTTCACTAGCACATTTGTGCATCTTTCAAAATACGACGTATTTTGAGGCCCAAAGGTACTAAAATCAGTAGATTAAGCATAAATTCTTCATGATGAGAGGGATATGGGGATAACAAACACCATACCATCTTAGACGCTTCAAACAGCTCTTTCTCAGCTTTCTGTCGGCCCTCAGATGCTTCCTTTCTTGAGCGTTCTAGCTCATTGCGAACTTGCTGCCATTGCTCAAACATTTCATTCTGTACGTTAGCCTCCACCTGTAAATTATTAAGGTTTGATCTGAATTCAGTAGTTGTCCTTTCCTTACTTAAAGAAAAAGGTGCATCCATGAAGGTATCCCTAGAGATTTCTTTCAGTACAATATAGCTTACCATGGAATGCTGATGCTCTTCGGAGCTTGAGCTTGAAACAGGTACTGATGATCCATCCACAGGGTCCAAATATGTCAGAGTTAGTGAGGATACTCCATTGCTTTGATGGCTGGAATTCGGGGAGCAACCTTTTGGTGCTACGTCGACTGAGTTTGGCCTTATAGGTGATATATTTTCCACGCCGTTCTCTAAATGTCTTGAAAAGGGAAAGGGATGACTAATGGAATTGGACCGCTGAGGTAGCGATTGCTGATCTGGAGAGCCTAAGAAACCTGAATACCATGACGGCAACGACACTGATCTTGGAGGGAATTCAGACTTATCTGACAGAGAACTCCCAGAGCTGCTTCTGGGGGAATCTCCTTTGTCACCAAACTGACTGGCTTCCCTAAAATGGTAAACAATCACAATAACGTTGTTTTATAACTTTTGAGTTGGTCAAAATGGTAAATTCAATGTGGAATTGGATTTATGTTGGAGACTAGGTAGGACTGCATGAACATTCGTACCTAGTGCAAGCAAGAGCTTCTTTGCAAATATATAAGATCTGGCAATATGGTTTGGCCTGTTGATGTACAACTGCTGCAACTTTTGATTTTGGTACTTGCCTCTTCCTATTCATGAAAGATTCATGCCCATGGTTAACATTGAAAATTTCGGATTATACACTAATTAGAGGATCTGGTCTCTAGTTTAGACAAGAAGATGATAGCTATTAAAACCTAGCTTGTTAACAGTAGTTTAACGTCATATTATGCTTGCCATTTGCTAAGTAAGAAATATACAAGAAAGGTAAATTGCTGAGTTGTATTAGGAAGGGGAAAATGCATTGTTCAAGAAGGGTTTGCTTGTTGGTCCTGACACCTTTGTCATCAATACTTGTTAGAATGAGCGACACAAACATGACAAATAATAAAATCACATCTACGGACTACAATGTGCTCAGTCTAGAGATATCTCAGTGGTTGTGATTCATGATGAGGCCTCAATACAATGGAATAAGGGCATCTTGGCATACACTGAGAAGGAAGATGTTCCCATAACAAGCTTTGTAATGTGATGTTGATCAATAAGCTCAACAATGCCATTGGCAACATTGTTCTTCTCAATCACCAATATTTCAGCTTGCACCTGCAAATTTGGTGATTTTGCTGAGATGACATAGAATGGGAAGCAACTTCTGATTAGCATAAAGGATATAAAATATTGCATTGATTTCTGTAATTTGATGTTCTTATTCAAACCACTTCATCAGAACAATTAGTCATAAAGCTTAATTGGTCTAGGCCTGGTACAAAATGTGGTTAAAATATTGATTGTTTTCTTTCCACAAATTGATCCTCAAGCTGACCATAGGCCGAGTTTAGTTCCAAAATTTTTCTTCAAACTTCCAACTTTTCCATCACATCAAAACTTTCCTACACACACAAACTTCCAACTATTCCGTCACATCGTTCCAATTTCAACCAAACTTCCAATTTTGGCGTGAACTAAACACACCCATAGTTCACTTTGTTCAAAAATAAAATTCCATTTCATATTAACTTGAGTGAGAGTACTTATCTGACCTTTGGAAATGCTCTGCAGTAACTCAGGTACTGTTCTAAAAGTTTATTCATATCGTCCTTCTCAATCTTTCTGTATGCTCTGAGCTCCTTTTCTTCTAGCTGTTTTGCAGGAACCTTAGAGAAGCCTGCACGCATGGCATCATCGCAGGAAACCATGAGCACCGGCGTGGACTTTTTTTTTTTTTTTTGGCAGAGCAACATGAACACTAAAACAAGTATTATTTCCTTTTTCTGTAGGAAGTGTAGAATTTCTGATTATTAAGAAGATAGATGTCTGGTAGCAACTTGGGTTAATGCATAACATCTAATTGACAGAACACCACTTTGGTTATTTTCAGGTTCATTGTTTGTATCATAGCTGCGGTACAGTCTCTTGAGAAGCAGGGCATATGGAAAAGAAAGAACTAGCAAGAACAATGTGTGTGCTGCTGCTTTCCCAGATGAACAGACCAAAGGTGTCTTTCCGAGAAGTTGCAGGGGAAAACAAGAAAGTGGAAATACAACCGTTGTTGCTTGCTAGTACGTGGTACTAGTTAAGTATCATACTAGTAATATTGTTAGTGTTGTTGAATGCTACTGCTTACTAATAATAACAGAAGAAAAGGGCAAGTAGAAGGAAAGAAATTATATACCGCTCATGATTCTGTCTGCAGGCTGGTGGACATGCAGCAGCACAAGAAGCTTGTTGACATCACCCTGCTGAGGCTGGAGTTTCCTAGCTGCCCACTGGATGTTGGCCTTGCCGTCCTTGAGGTCCTTGCCGACCGACACGTAAGTCTTTCCTCCGCCATCGTCGTCGTCGTCTTCCTCGTCAATCTCTCTGAGGCTGCGGGTGCCTCCTCCGCGCACCAACATCCGCTCAACGCCTGCAGGTACTACCGACTGAGGAGACAAGGGCGGCAATGGTGATGACGACGACGACGGCAACGAAGAACGAGCACTTGCCACGGCCATGCAGCGCAAACAACTTAAATTAACTGCCCTGCATGCCACCACACAACCGACAGAATAAGAAGCAAACAACTGGGAGTAGCTAGCTAGGCAGGAGCAAGAACAAGTACCTACTATATCTTTGCTTGCTTTATTATAGTTTCTGCTGCTGCTGCTGCTGCTGCTGGAGGCGATGGCAACAACAAAGCAAACAAAAGGATCGAATCTCTCACAAAGGGGACTTTTGGCTTCGCTTGTATGTCGTCTGGCAACTTTTATAAACTCATCTGCTTCAGTTATTCGACAAAAGAAAGAAAAATCTCTGTTAAATCTATCTTACATACTCCGTACTAGATCGATAGGATATTATTGATTGTGAGATGAAGACATTTGGGAGCCGGGGAAGTTTCCTGCAGGTATCATCCTTCATTTTTCATTCATACTCCTTCCTCCTTTTTTTTTTTTGTCTTCGGTCAACAATAGGAGGACGTGGATTTGTCCTGCACAGCTGTTAACTTGGAATATACTGCCTGCCTAGCTTGCTGTTGTTCTTGGGCTAGCTGTACCTGTACTCCCTTTTAAAAGATCCTGCATACAACCATGACCATGAAGGAAACTCTCACTCTCGCCAAGTCTTGCTTCTACTGTTTGCCTGCCATCATTGGTTAGAGGTTAGTAATATGAAAATGGAAGACTTATTGTGCTTAATCCTATGTTGGGTGAGGTCAACCTTGTTAGCTGCATAATGGAGTATTATTGTAGTATACTATACAGGTCTGTGAATGTATATGATTCTCGGATGTATAATTTATTTGTGCTTGTTCGGTGTCATCAAGAGCTGCATAATGGAGTATTATTGTAGTATACTATACAGGTCTGTGAATGTATATGATTCTCGGATGTATAATTTATTTGTGCTTGTTCGGTGTCATCATTCTTGATGATATGGGGCAGATGGTATATGCGACAGCGATATATACTTTCTTCTCTCCTACTCCATATATGTATATATAAGTAGAAGTAACACAAGTAGTGGCAGGGTACATTGACATTGAAACGGAACAATTAAATTATTCTTCCTTTTGTTGTTGTATCACGCTAATCCAACATGAATTACTTAATCTTTTCTAGTCGTTGGATCTGCATTACTAGTTCAACTGACAAATTAAGGCGGCACATACAAGGTTGCTTGCTAGGGACCCTGCCGGTATATCCAAGATGTATCAGGTATATTCCGCCAAGTCGTCAGTCATCAGACGAAGAAATGAGAGAAAAATTCTTTTGTTTGAATAAATTAATTGGATGGTTGGTTTAAGCTATGCGATCGATCAGTCAGTCATACGCATTTCCTATATAGAATATGGCTCAAGTATACTCCCTCTGTCCTATTTTAAATGTAGCTATGATTTTCCATGCACAAATTTAACCATTCATCTCATTTTTTTAAAAAAAAACATGCACTTCCATATTTTATCATCTCATAACAATAAAAATATTAATTATAAAAAACTTTAAATAAGATGGATAATTAAAGTTGGGCACAAAAATTTATGATTATCCTTAAAAATGGGACGGGGAGAGTACTAGGTGCATGTGTCCTTGTTATTGTTAACAAGTTGTAATTAATGTAACACGTAAGTAGTGCAACGAATTCAATTACTAGTACCCCTGTTTAGTTCAGACCAAATTTCCTCTAAACTCCTAACTTTTCATCACATCACATCACATTCAAAACTTTCCTACTTACATAAACTTCTAACTTTTTTTTTACAAACTATCAACTTTTCTCAAATTTCTCCCCAATTTCAGAAACTAAACACAGCCTACATTTCAGAGGCAGTCTAGCTGGCTATCGAGAAGTGCAGGCCTTTGGGCGGCGGTGTCGCCTCTTCCTGCGCGGATATCTGGAGATGGTAGTTTGGATGTACGTCTCACATATTCCAACAGTTCCGTCAGCACCCACAAAATCAATTGGTTGTTGAATCACCCCATTCCTCAAGTCAATGGGTAGGATCCATGCCTTGTGAGCAAGGTGGTCGATCTTAGCATTGTGCAAGCTGAGCACGGGATGACCCACATGGAGCTTCTCCAATATAGGCTGAGGGGTGGGTTCAAAGTAGTTGGGCAGCTTAGGCATCAAATTTGAGATGTCCGAAGCATGGAGCTGGCAGTCGTTGCGCCAGCAACCAGATTCTGTGTTCCAACTCCATTTAGCGAGTTATGAAATTAGTTTCCAAACGAATTATGAAATTAGTTTTTTCATTCGTATCCGAAAACCCCTTCTGACATCCGGTCAAACGTCCGATGTAACACCCAAAAAATTTTATTTCACCGACTAAACAGGCCCTAAGTGGTGGAGGCAGCTGGATGTTGCTTGGGGCAGGTTCCTCTTGAAGGAGATTGACAAGCACGATGCCCGGCCAAAGGTCAACGAAACCCATCAGTCCAGGAGCTTGGGTGGCGATACTCTCTCTCTCCAATCTCACTTCCAGGGAAGCCAAACAAAAAAAAAAAGAAAGAAAGCGCCCCTCTTTTACTCCTCGGTTATGGGCTTATGGGCTAGGCGCCAAGTGTGATCCAGTCAATTGAAAAAAGGTCCACCTAACGTCCTTCAACTCTAGTCTAGGTTGAGTTTAACTAGTAAACGTGCACGTTTCCCACATCGTGTCACACTAACATTAATTATCATGTAAAATCACCCCAAGATTACTGCATTTTCCCACAATATATATCACACCCAACTCGCAAACAACCAAAGTTCAAGAATTATATATACTCTTAGTGTACATTGGCAACTCCTTTTTAGACACTTTCTATATATATATATATATATATATATATATATATATATATATATATATATATATATATATATATAAAAGCAAAAGCAGAGAACGGTATGTAATGTACAATGGTGCCACAGTTTTGATATACGCGCACTAATTAAACTCAACTCTACCTAGCTACAACATCTAATCGGGAAAAAAAGCCCTCCCCTATCTACATAATACTACCTAGCCACAAAACAATCTGCAATAAAAATATCATTTAACTGATCACCAATATGTAACTCCTGTCGTATCACCAGTAATGAAAACCACAAGCCCTTAATTATTGTATACTTCAATTAAGACAAATGTTTACTTATCGATATTGATATTCAGACAGAAGCTTGCTAAATACTCCAGCTATGCGGTCGGTCAGTAAGTCATATGCATGTGTCCTTGTTATGGTTAACAAGCTGTAATTAATGTAACACGCGTACGTAGTGCAATGAGTTCAATTATAAGCACATTTCACTTAGGCAGTCTAGCTAGTTATCTAGAACGGCAGGCACTAGTGCATTATTATTGTTCCGCGTCCTCCGGCGGTGTGGTGTCGTCTCTTCCTGCGCGGATATCTGGAGATGGTCGTTTGGACATACGTCTCAGTACTTATTCCAAACGTTCTGTCAGCACCGGCAAAATCTGATGGTTCTTGAATGACCCCGTTCCTCAAGTCAATATGCCTTGTGAGCACGGTCCTCGATCTTGGCCATGAGGTAGACAAGATGGGCATCGTGCAAACTGAGCACGGGATGACCCACGTGGAGCTTCTCCAGGCTTGGTTGAGGACGACGGGCAGTGTCGTAGATGGGCTTGGGCAGGGTAGGCATCATATGGTGTGAGATTTGAGAGGAACGTAGGCGGCAGTCCATGCGGCAGCAACCAGATTCGGCGATCCAACTCCATTTAGCGGCCGTCCAGCCATGAGCAACTCCATTTAGGGATGGGGGATGCGCGTGAGCGATGGCGAGCTACCATCGGAGGCCTGGTAGAGACGAAGTAGTCGGAGAGGAACGGTTACCATGGCCGAGGGTGAGGCGGAAGAGGAGGAGGTCGTCGTGAGCGGCGATGATCTTGGGCTCACGGGCAGAGTCATCCGAGGGCTTGAGGCCGGTGGGGGAGTGGACGCACATGTAGGAAGCGAGCGGCGGTTGGGCGATAGTGTGTTTCCTCTCTGGGCCGGCGATTGTCTCTCTCTCCAATCTCTCTTCGGCCGGTGCACAGGACAACAAAAACCGCCATCTTTGCTCTTCGCTGTGTTCTCAAGGGTGAGAAGAAACCATCCGTGTTTTTGGGAGAAATTTTCAACTCTAGGAATGACTTATTTTGTAATATTCTCTTCTCTTTCTCTTTGCATCACAAATCCACAGTGAACTAATATTTGTAAATAACCTTCTTATAGTTCAATTGAAAAATATTAGTATCAAACAAAAAATAATAACCTCCTAGTTAGTAAAACATCCGAGGGCAAACTACTTCATTATGATGATGGATAAGATCCTATGAATAGAGAGCCAATTCGAAACTTCCAATGGACTTATGGAGCATTCCGATTCGAATAGAAATAATGTGCTCCTCAAGCACATAAGGAGGATAGATGACCAAGTTATAGCGGCCAAGTTAATACCTCCAGGCTCCAGCAAGCAGCAAGCAGCTAGCTACAATGTTCTTCACACACACACACACCAAAAACAATTGAGAGCCCAGAATAAACTGATTATCTACCCAAAAAAAAATCTCAAACTACACAGGCTTCTTCCTGTTAACTTCCAACATCTAAAGCTCCTGTCAAGTTCATGCCTTCTAAAGCTACCTTTTCCTGCGCTTGGAAGACTTCACTGTCAACGTCCTTGGCGCTTCATCAGCCATCTTAAATTCAACATACTGCTCCTGCATAACCGACCAAGGAAGAGCAGGATTCGTGTTACATGTTCCGTTTGAAAATAATGCGAGGAATGTAAATCACGGGATTATCTGTCATTTTGGAGAAGGACAGATACAGACCTCCTCCCACTTTCTCTGGAGCTGCAGAAGCTCTTTACAGCATGCCACACACTCAGCATGGTAAGCAGCAGCCAGTTCTTTAATCAAGGCCTTCCTTTTGATTATTCCTATCACTTCAAAACATCATGGCATTATGCACAAGCACAAGAATTCTGGCAACTATTTTACATATGGAAAATGTTTTGTAGATTTTGCAAGCAATGCATCAATAAAACTCAAAATATCTCAAGTACTATAAAGAGGCCAGTGTACTATGTGAAAGTCATGGAGAGATAAAGCTTTGACATTTCATAACTCACTCATGACAATATACTAGTAGCATGGTAGCTACATGCATAACATTGTAGCATTCAGCATTCAGGATACCTGCTCCAATCATTTATACAGAGTCAAATTTTTTGCAATATACTAGACTTACTCCATCCTGAATAAACTGTGATGTTGGTTCAAGAACTACCATCCTATGCACATCTCTTAGAAAGCTTTATTAGTGAACTGAATTATGGACCAGGGGGCTACGAAAATTGAGGCCATGGCCATCTTTGTGCATTCCTAGTTGTGCAGCAGATGTTTATTTCGTGTGACTGAGATTTCCAATTTGATTCGTGGCGAATTGTTAGTTAGCCAATACTAGTTCACAAACCCTGAACCCTCTAAAGCAATCAGTATGAGTCGTGATTTGTTATACTCTAGTACCGAATAGCGAACGCAAAAGGTAACAAAAATTGAAGGTGCGTGAGAAAGAGAGAGACCCTTACTTCGGCTGGGATCGAAGTGTTGCTCGTCGGGCTTCTTCTCCCCGTTGGCCGTCGGCTTCCCGCTGCCGCTCGCGCCGTCCATGGGATGGGAGGCGGAAGATCGCCGCGGTTAGGCCTTTGCTTAGATCCAACCAAACAAGCCAACACCCAGAGAAGGGGAAGGCGACCGAGCCGAGCCGGTTGTCTGGGCTGTCTATTTGTTGGGATTTCTCGCTTCTAGATCGCCGGCGAAAAGGGGCTCGCTGGCCGGAGACGAAGACGGAGACGAGAGTGACAATGGCGGCGGCGGACGCAACGCTCCCTCGGCCTCGAGTAGGAAAGGGAAGGAAACCAACACAAAAGAGGCTTATGTATATGGGCCTCAGCCCGGCCCATGTACATAAGACTCTTGAGCGGCCCAACTACTACACTTGGACTCTTTCTCTCTCATTCCACTTCTTGCTCGCCGCCGCCGCCGCCGCCGGCGAAGGGGATCGATCGGATGGGGACGTCGGTGCAGGTGACTCCGTTGAGTGGGGCGTACGGTGAGGGACCCCTCTGCTACCTGCTCGCCGTCGATGGCTTCCGCTTCCTCCTCGACTGCGGCTGGACCGACCTCTGCGACCCCTCCCACCTCCAACCCCTCGCCAAGTACGCTTCCACCATTTTCGCCCTAACTCTCCTCTTGGCTAGTCGGGTCAGCTGCTTTGGTGCTAGCCTTTCTCCTTTGCCGCACGCTGCGAGGAATTCGGATGGGCTGGGGATGGGGATGCCATGCCATGCGCGCCACCTGCTCGTTCAATTGCCTACACTTGGAGACGGTGAAGGGTTCTCCGGCTCTGCTGTGATTTGTCATCTTAGGGTTATCTGTGTTGCTATGTAACGAATGGGATCGTCGGTTTAGGAAATTGATTTGCTTCAACTGAATTGTCTGAGTCCGACAGGTGTTCGGGTGTGCTTGTGCATAGTCAGGCTTGCTGCATGTTATGCACTTGTGTTGGTGGGTCCGTGTGCACGAACGCATATGCATTTCTACATTGTGCCCATGATCCTGCATACATACCATATGGACTACTTACTGATGTGTTGTTTATGTATGACCTTAATTGTTAATTATGTGCCAAAGATGTAGCTCGAGTTTCTAAACCGTGCTTAATATTGCTTCTCAAGCTTGTCTTACTGGGCGTTGCCCCTCAACATTTCATGTGGTTTTTACATGGAACCTTCAGTAATTGCTTTCATTTGCTTAAATGGTCAATATCTATCTTAAGGCAATTATAGAGTGGCATGATCAAGGCAATTTTTTGCCTCCCTGTAATAGATAGCCTGCTTTCAGGTTGAACTCTGACTCATATTTATATTTATTTTTCTATGCTGAATAAACTTATTCTTGTTCGTCTTCCTTGATTGTTGAGTAATCATGGCATAGATTTAGTAGCAATTGTCTCACCAGTTTGGTACTAGTAGCCTCAAAATCATGCAAAAGTTCCATTTTAAGCTCCCATGATCTTTGTTGTTCAATTATTCAAATTACACATCTGTAAAGATTGAAGGGAACACTTGAACATGTTTCAGTATTTTTATGGATTATGAATTTGATCAGTATTTTTTTTTCAGGGTTGCACCAACAATAGATGCAGTTCTTTTGTCTCATGCCGATATCATGCATCTAGGAGCTTTGCCATATGCTATGAAACATCTCGGACTATCTGCACCAGTATATGCCACAGAACCTGTATTTAGACTTGGCATTTTAACCTTGTATGATTACTTTATATCACAACGGGTAAGCTTTCTAGTGTCCATTTTAACCTCTTGTTTGTTTCATTGCATATAGTGGATCTAACCATTCTTTATTTTCCTTTGCAGCAAGTTTCAGATTTTGACTTGTTTACTTTGGACGATATTGATGCTGCATTCCAAAATGTTGTTAGATTGAAGTACTCACAGAACCACCTTTTGAATGGTCAGTAAGCATGCTGTTGATGTATATCCTTTGCTAAATTACATCCCCTTACATACTATTGATTGGCAGATAAAGGTGAAGGAATAGTTATTGCTCCACATGTTGCTGGGCATGATTTGGGTGGCACGGTATGGAAGATAACAAAAGATGGGGAGGATGTTGTTTATGCTGTTGACTTCAACCATCGTAAAGAGAGGTTAAATCCTTCCTTTGTCATTTTCTTGTCATTTTAGTTTTCTCTTTATTAGCAAATAATAACAGCAATGTGCTTTTCCAGGCATTTGAATGGTACTGCTCTTGGATCATTTGTACGGCCAGCTGTTCTGATAACTGACGCATACAATGCCTTGAACAACCATGTCTACAAAAGGCAGCAGGATCAAGATTTCATTGGTACAACACTGGACATGTTATTATCATAGCTCTCTATCTCTATCTCTTTTTCAAATGCTTTCAGCTCTAGCATAACTACTATACCCACACAGCCATGGTTGCAGGTAACAGCTCATGATAATTTTGTTGGAAGCTGTTTTTTACTTATGTTTTCTCCATCAAAGTAGCACTGATGAATATGTCTTCTATTTTCCAAATTTGCAACTTGGACACAACTTTTTTTATTTCTCAATTATTTTTTAGTGCTACACATTGTTGAGTTCAATAATAAACTATTAATATTTTAGACTCCAAATATATGTTATCGTGTATATGGTTTGTTTTAGTTTCTGTATGGGAATCCTCTTGTGATGTCTAATTGACATCCTGTTTCATGCAGATGCATTAGTGAAAGTTCTAACTGGTGGTGGTAGTGTGTTACTGCCGATTGATACAGCTGGTAGAGTTCTTGAAATTCTTTTGATATTGGAGCAGGTGAAATCTTGAAGGTCTTGTTCTCGTACTGTTTTATTTTGTTATGTCAATAATATGTTCACCTTTTGTCTTGATTTATTGCAGTACTGGGCTCAACGGCATTTGATCTACCCTATCTACTTTCTGACAAATGTTTCTACGAGTACTGTTGATTATGTCAAGAGTTTTCTTGAATGGATGAATGATTCAATCTCAAAGTCTTTTGAACACACTAGAGACAATGCCTTCCTATTAAAGTACGAATGATTCTTGTTACTTTCCTTTTTTTCAGTTCATCGTTTTGTTTTATTCTGTGCATATTGACAATTGCTATGCATTGCAAGCCTGAAGATTCGTGATGAGCTTATTATTTTACATTTCAACAGCCCAATAGACATGTTTCCTCTATTACTTTCTCCTTATGGAGTCACATTTATATTTTATCTCATTGGGCTGTCCTGTTATTACAATATAGTATTATCAGAGCCAATTCAACTGCCTCTTTTCCTGAATCAGCGCTATACTATTATTTGTTTATAAACTTCATATATAACTTTCTTAAGAACGATATTTGTATGATTGTTTTGTTTAGTTTCTACAACTTTTGTTTTTTCTGTGTTGCAGATGTGTTACACAGATAATAAACAAAGATGAGCTTGAAAAGCTGGGAGATGCACCAAAGGTTAGAGTAACATTTATTTCCTCCATACTGTCGGAAACATGAATTTAACAAACATTTAGCAGGTGGTTCTAGCATCCATGGCAAGCTTGGAGGTTGGCTTTTCTCATGACATATTTGTTGATATGGCAAATGAAGCAAAGAATCTAGTACTTTTTACTGAGAAGGGACAGGTAAATCCATGTACTCTATATCTGGATGGTTTATTTCTTTCTCAGCACATACATTCAATAACTAGCTACATACAAACCATTATAGCTTCAAACCTGTAAGTGACATGTAGTCCAACACCTTGAAGGGGCCTTAGCAAATTGATTGCTACAACCTACATGAAACTTTTAAAATTTGTGTAAACAACATGAATCTTGATGATGAATCCAAACTTTCGTCACGTTAACCATATCCTCTCTACCTTCATGTTCCATAGATTTCTGTATTTGCAAAAACTGATCAAACATTTGTGTTGTTCTCACTCAGCAAAAGAATTCTAGCATCATATATCTATGTTCTACAGCTATCTAATTACAGAGTATCCCATTCCAGTTTGGGACACTAGCTCGCATGCTCCAAGTAGATCCACCTCCAAAAGCTGTAAAGGTCACTATGAGCAAGCGAATTCCTTTAGTTGGTGATGAGCTGAAAGCTTACGAAGAAGAACAAGAACGGATAAAAAAGGAGGAAGCGCTAAAGGCCAGTCTAAACAAAGAGGAGGAAAAGAAGGCGTCTCTTGGATCAAACGCAAAGGCTTCTGATCCCATGGTTATTGATGCCAGCACATCTCGCAAACCATCCAACGGTATAGCTAGGCTGCGTTTGTAAGACCTTTACGATCTGATGCAATATATTATATGTGGTTAACAACCCTTCTTGGCTCTGTGGTTCCATCAGCTGGTTCAAAGTTTGGCGGGAATGTGGATATTCTCATTGATGGATTTGTCCCTCCATCATCAAGTGTTGCTCCAATGTTTCCTTTCTTTGAAAATACTTCTGAATGGGATGACTTCGGTGAGGTTATCAACCCTGAAGACTATCTGATGAAGCAAGAAGAAATGGATAATACTTTGATGCCCGTAAGTTTGCTTATGTACTTTTTTTTCTTTTTTTACTATCGGAACCCTGTGGCCAGATGGTTTAATTTTGCCTGGAGCATATCAGCCAACTATGTTTAGGGTTTTCTTTCTTGGAACCTGAAAAAACTTGAAATACCAACAAAATAAACTTGAATGTCAATGTTTTCATGAATTGTTTTCAGGGTGCTGGGGATGGTATGGATAGTATGCTTGATGAGGGCTCAGCACGCCTACTCCTTGATTCTACACCCTCAAAAGTTATTTCCAACGAGATGACTGTAAGTTTTTTTTCCCATTTACTTCATTTTGTCTATCTGTTTATATATTTCTAGAAAAAATCTTTACTTCTATTTAATTATGATCAACATTTTTAGGTGCAAGTCAAGTGTTCATTAGCATATATGGACTTTGAAGGTCGGTCTGATGGACGCTCTGTAAAATCTGTTATTGCTCATGTGGCCCCATTAAAACTTGTAAGTGCTGGAAATACCCTTCTTTTAGCATCCATGATTTAGGATTTAGAATTTATACTTTTTGACACATGATTATCTCCTTCTTGGAACATATATTTTTCTCACGTATATAGCTTGTCCCTTTTCAACAAGAAATTAGTTTGAAATTCCCTAAACCTATTTACTGATTATTATTGATGCCCTTGAGCTATGGAAACCATTTACAAATACAATTATTTACATTTCCATTTATTTCTTGAGGGTAAACATGCCATCACATACTGAAGCTCCTGTTACATTTTCAGGTTTTGGTTCATGGATCAGCAGAAGCTACTGAGCATTTAAAAATGCATTGTTCGAAGAACTCAGACTTGCATGTTTATGCTCCTCAGATAGAAGAAACTATTGATGTGACATCAGATTTATGTGCTTACAAGGTCTGTATAACGTTTATGTTAACAGCCAAACTCGTATTATGTGTGACGGGCAGGCGTTGCCTGATGCTGGTGTCCAATTCTTATCTGATGACTTAAACAACATGAGGCAAAACTGAATAGTTGCCATTTACCAATCATTTTTACTGCACTATCACTGTATCATATATTTCCATACATACACAAACTTATTCACTATCTTTGTAATTTCAGGTACAACTTTCGGAGAAGTTAATGAGTAATGTTATTTCTAAGAAGGTAAGAGCATTGGTTTCCTCCTTCACTATTAATGTATTTCATCCTTCAACTGGTGCTAATAAATCTCCTTGATGTGGACGCTATCAGAAGATATAAACTTGAACCAAATTAAGCTATCAAACTGATTTTTTTTGCTTATAAAGTGAGCCAGATTCCCAGGACCATTCATGTTTCAGTAGTAATAAGATTATAACCAGAAAAGGCAGAACTTCTTCTATTGTTGCAAAAATGTAACTTCATATGCAATATGTATATGAATGACCGAGGTCCTTCCAATGCAGTTTTGAGAAATGATTGATTCCATACTGGTTACTGGATGGTCCATTCTGTTGCCCTAGTCAGTCGAATGTTTTTCAGCATAAGAAGCCTTTCATGACAAAATTGTCTGTGAACCAGATACCACAAGCCTGTGATTATTTCTTTTTTTTTTTTTGCCCATACAAGTATATGAATGACCGAGGTCCTTCCAATACAGTTTTGAGAAATGATTGATTCCATACTGGTTACTGGATGGTCCATTCTGTTGCCCTACTCAGTTGAATGTTTTTCAGCATAAGAAGCCTTTCATGACAAAATTATCTGTGAACCTGATACCACAAGCCTGTGATTATTTATTTTTTTTGCCCATACAAGTATACAACCTTTGGGGGCTAACCTGAAACTGCACTTTGTTGTTATGGATTAGCAGTAAGAAAGCACTAACACTGGCACTCTCTGCAGTTGGGTGAGCATGAAATTGCATGGGTAGATGCAGAGGTTGGAAAAGCAGATGACAAGCTTACTTTGTTGCCCCCGTCGTCAACTCCAGCAGCCCACAAGTCAGTTCTTGTGGGTGATTTGAAATTGGCTGATTTTAAGCAATTCCTGGCAAATAAAGGTTTGCAGGTAAGTTTTCATTTTCAAATATGTTAGTACTGTATAATATTAAGTTCTTGGATATACTGGCCCTTCACGTTTCAGTGTT
Organism: Oryza meridionalis; assembly: GCA_000338895.3. Lineage (NCBI taxonomy): Eukaryota > Viridiplantae > Streptophyta > Magnoliopsida > Poales > Poaceae > Oryza > Oryza meridionalis. Next base: position 23,234,899 of record CM002532.2, on the reverse strand, counting down.
GAACGGGCATGAGGATTTTACATTCCTTTTAGGATATCCTATTAACAGTGGAATGAAATATGTAAATGAGAGAGAGAGAGAGAGCATGTCCTGACAGTTACAACTGTTACTCCTGCTCCCATACAGAACCAGTTGTTAGATGGCTCCTCTTAGGAGTACACTTAATATTGTTTGCATAACTTACTAGTATGTTATAGCTGGAATACCAAAATCGATTAACAAACCTGTAATAGGCTAACTTGGAAGCAGATGTTAACCAGGCTGTAAGCATGAGTAATTATAGCTGTTGATACATTCTGAAACCATTGAAATTCAGGGCTAAGAGATTTCTTGCAGGTTGAATTTGCTGGTGGTGCTTTACGGTGTGGTGAATATATCACACTGCGCAAGATTGGTGATGCTGGCCAAAAGGTAAGTAGTGGTGAAGTAGCATCCAGTAAATCGCTGTGAACATGTTATTGCCAGGCTTTGATCCGCTGCGGCTGTTCAAGGACAGCATGCTATACTGATTTCTCATTTCCCTCTTGAAAACCGTTGAATTGCGATGAGTCGTCGCGTCGGTTTCAAGTGGTTTTGTTTGTGAATGTACTGACGTGACTAAATTATGGTGTGGGTTGCAGGGCAGCACAGGTTCCCAGCAGATTGTGATCGAAGGGCCCCTGTGTGAGGACTATTACAAGATTCGTGAGCTTCTTTACTCTCAGTTCTACTTGTTGTAAAATGTAATGGACCGGACTATGGCATCTCTTTCCTTTCGTGTTGATGTTGTTGTACACGGAGGAACCGTTAATCCATTTGGATCTGAGCGCCAGAATATGCTGTTTGTTGCTCTCCCGAGATCCCTTTTTAGTTTTAGTTAGCTTATTTTAGAGAGTAGTGGACCCAAGAGGTGTGTTGATGAGACAATTTCAATATATATGCTTTTTGTATATTATTGCACACTTGATAATGGTTCATTCCTGAATCCTTATGTTGACTTTATTACTGTCGAAAACGCTGGACTTGTGCTATTATATATAGAGAGAGAGTAAGAGTAGGTGTAGATGGAAAAGAAAATAAAAGGATCCAAAGTAGGTGCGTATACACGAGTAACACGAGTACACGACTCAACAGTGCTTATTAGTTAACAGTGAGTGAAGTACAGTTGGAGTTGATCCCCATTTCGTCCATAGAAGCTCTCCTAAAAGAGACAACAAGAGCGAGTGAGCGAGCGAAATACCCACTGCCATTCATTCTACCAAACCAAATCAAATTCTTCTCCCGATCACTCGCTTCTTCTTGGCCGCCGGGAACACCAAACCAACGAACAAACGGCGAATCCAAGTTTCAATTCGATTCGGTTCGGTTCCAACTTCAAACTCCAATCCGCGGCGCCGGCGGCAACAATGGCGGCGCTCCACGCGCTCCAGCGATCTCAGTGGAGAGTGAGGAGTGAGGAGTGAGGAGTAGTGATCTCATCTCGAATCGTGCAGGGCAGGGCAGGCATGTCTCTAGCCTGCGGGCTCCCGCTGCTGGAATGCGTCTACTGCCTGGGGTGCGCGCGGTGGGCGTGGAAGCGGTGCCTCCACTCCGGCGACCGCGACAGCGCCACCTGGGGCCTCGCCTCCGCCGACGACTTCGCCCCCGTCCCGCGCCTCTGCCGCCTCATCATGGCCAACTACGACCACCACCCCTGCCACCCCCTCGACGCCCGCTGCGTCGTCCGCCGCCGCACCTACGCCGACACCCGCGGCCGCGTCACCCCCTACCTCCTCTACCTCGACCACCCCAACTCCGACATCGTCCTCGCCCTCCGCGGCCTCAACCTCGCCAGGGAGACCGATTACGCCCTCCTCCTCGACAACCGCCTCGGCAAGCGCCGCTTCCATGGCGGCTACGTCCACAACGGCCTCCTCCGCGCCGCCGCCTGGGTCCTCGACGCCGAGTGCGACCTCCTCCGGGACCTCCTCGCCCACCACCCCGACTACACCCTCACCTTCACTGGCCACTCCCTCGGCGCCGGCATCGCCGCCATGCTCACCGTCGTCGTCCTCCTCAACCTCGACAAGCTCGGCACCAATCTCCACAGGAGCCGCATCAGGTGCTACGCCATGGCCCCTGCCAGATGTATGTCGCTCAATCTCGCTATCAGATATGCCGACGTTATCAACTCTGTTGTCCTGCAAGTGAGCCCAGCCTCCTTCTTCTGTCCCCCCCCCCCCCCCCCCCCCCCCCCCCCCTCAATTCCTCCTCACCATTCCTACCACATCACACTTGATCTGCATTCTTCATCTTCTGTCTCAACATATATATTATATGCATATGCTGCTCACAAAATAATTATAGCTCCTTATTCACAGGATGATTTCTTGCCTCGGACAGCCACTCCTTTAGAAGACATTTTCAAGTCAATCTTATGGTACATATATGCCCATGCCCACCCATCTTCTTCTCTCCTTTTTCCTGAATTTTTATACCATCCACTCTCTTGCTTTTACAAAAGTAGCGTTACACAATTCTACACTGCTCATACAAGGCAGCAGTATCTCATATATGATTCTAGTCGCATTTAATTTTCCGTTTACAATAAATACCATCACTACCTTTATGTTCGTTAATTCCAATCATCAAGAGGGCTTCCATAGGCAGATCGATCACATATATGCTCAACCATTGTTTCATTTGCTAACTGATGTAGTTATTACTTAAGCTGGCTTGTGTGGAGCTTATCATTGCCTGAAACTTATGAGATTGCACAAGATTTCTTGTTGGATTTCTATGTAAGAGCTTTGTAGGGACCTAAAGAAGTTGATGCCGTTTACTTGTGATGTTTAAAGTTATAGAAAGTTTCTCTGTTTATACTTCAGTAATCACAGCTAGTATCTGACTTGACCCAAGCAATTAGCAGCTAATAGCTGATATGTATAGTATGACTTAGGAAGGAAAAAGAGGATCTGATGGACAGTGCAAATGCACCAGTGAGTTAGAAAAGTGGATATAGAAAATGACATTTAGTTTGGGATGGGGTGGTTGATCCGATTTTTTCTGTTTCTCTGCTTGTAGCAATGCTATGCAGTAAGTTGGATGTAGCTTCATTCCTCCTTCCAGCTTATTGGGTTCAAACAAGTTTAAACTTGGATCATCTCCTCTTTTTGGGCAGCTTGCCCTGCCTGCTGTGTATCAGATGTTTGAGGGACACTTGCATACCTGAAGATGCTATGTTAAAAGATCCAAGGAGGCTTTATGCACCAGGTCGGATATATCACATTGTAGAGAGAAAAATGTTCAGGTACTCCTTTTTTTCTTGTTTGTTTGGTGTTTTACAACTCAAAAAATATCTTGAGGCCCCTCTTGAAATATATAATTTGCTGACTGTACTCATATTAAAAGGTTAATGGCTTATTTGGTAGGATTTTGATAGTAGTCAGGTCTATTAGACATAGAAGAGATGCTATGCTAGTAGCTTTGATTGTTGAACTTTATTGTGCCAAGAGGACGTGCAAATAACATATCATTCCATTTATGCTGTCCGTATTAAATTACTAATTCAGCTATTTCAAACCAACACCGCTAGCCATGCAGTCAATACTGGAATACACTGATGTCCCATGATATCAAGTATACCAATTAATTTGATCTGGTTTTTGTTGATAATTTATTAATGTTTTGTCTTGTTCAGATTACTACTCTTTTGTTACAATAGAGATTTCCAAGCATGATCATAAACGAACTTGTTCCTGAATTCCAGGTGTGGAAGATACCCCCCAGTGGTGAAAACAGCTGTACCTGTGGATGGTAGATTTGAGCATATAGTTCTTTCCTGCAATGCCACAATGGACCATGCCATTATTTGGATCGAGAGGGAAGCACAAAAGGCGTTGGATGTAAGAAACCGTATATTGCCAACCTTAGTTTCTGTGGATTACAACTTACAAGCATGCAGCACAGGCGTTTTTATATCCCATTGTGATTGAGACGGCGTCGTTAGATTCATCTTGCAAGTTGCTTGTTAAATGTCTGATGGTGACCATGGCTGTGCATATGAACAGTTGATGCTTGAGAAGGAGAAGACAATGGAGGTGCCATCGGAGCAGAGGATGGAGAGGAACGAGAGCCTGCAGAGGGAGCACGTAGAGGAGCACAAGGCAGCTCTGCGCAGGGCTGTGACGCTCTCGGTGCCGGACGCGCGGTCGCCGTCGGCTTACGGCACCTTCGGCGAGCAGCCGGAGAGAAGCGAGAGCTTCCCGCCGGCGTCAGCGATGGCCAGGCAGCGTATGAGCTGGAACGACCTCATCGAGCGGGTCTTCGACAGGGACGAGTCAGGCCACATTGTGCTGCGCAGCTCACCATCTCCCTAGCTGTGCCTGTACATTCCATTCCATCCTCTTTCTTCTTCCTTTCCTTCCCCTGGTATGCACCTTTTCATCATCTCTTTTTATTTATTTATGTATATGCAACCTCATCTTCTGCTGTTATTTTTTCTTCCTTATTATTCATTCATGGTATCGACCGACGCATTTTTTTTGTTGTCCATATTTCTCTTGTATGTATATCTGCCTAGTGGTGGGTACGGTTTTCTTTTTGTTTTACATCTTTTTGTGCCCAACTTGTATGCTCAGACACTAGAAAGAAGAAAACATTGTTTTCTAGAGGAATTGTAAGCCGTTGTTATAAAATATTCATGTAAAATATGGGGAAAACTCAGAGAAATTCTCGGTACTGATGAGCAATGCAATGTTTTGACAGTAAGAAACATGCATTTCTCATACACTGTAGAAAAGACCCAAAAAAAACACATGTATGTATTGTATACAGCCAAGATCCTCGAGTGACATTCCACCAACAAATACAAACACATACACCGCGAGAACCTTTGCTAACTCCATTAATGTCGCTTGCTCCATGATAAACATGCATCAGCACATTCTCTTCAATATTACAGCCTCAAATCTTTCAGAAGGATACCACCTGCTCACCCAATCCTCATCTCATGACAAATCGAAGATGCCTGCCGCATCGACAGAAATTACACCTGCTTCCAACCTCATTCCAAATGAAACCATCAATTTTCTGCATGACAACTCTTTGCCAAGGGTATGCTTTACACCATGGAGCCAAACCCTCTATAGTTCAAAAATTTGCTGATGGTATACTACAATAACCTACGAAACAAAAATGGCATCTCTGTTCCCCCATCATAAGCCATAAGGCCTATGCCAATTACAATGGCATGTATATATATGTATGTATGTAAGAACCCTGAACACAACTTATACCTGTAGATCGAGAACTGCTTCACCTGCAAACAAACACGACAAGATTCATAAGTCTGAGGTTTACGTCAGGTGGAACCACTGTCAGTAAACATGGTCTGCTAAGCCTTACCATGCATTCTCTTAACGAAACGCTCAAATTCCAAAAAATTAGCTCGCTCGAAGAGCACTTTGGTGAGCCTCAGGTACGTGAATCCTAGTAAATGCCTCCCATCTGGATCATTCAGTGGCTTTGCATTCTCCAAAATTTTGTTAAAGCCATCTCTATCGTAGCAAGGCAGAGCATTCTCACTAGCTACTGGTATGCCAGCATCCCATGCAGCATTTAGCACCTGAAAATCGATACGTCCAATTGATAAGGCATTGACATAACAGCAAGATAGCTGGTCTCAGCTAAACAGAAAAAAATACATTAGCCTACTAAGCTGCTACCAAGTAGATGAGAAAGCAAAACAGCAACCATGACTAGGATGATGGAAAGTTCCCTACCTGCCATACAAGGCCCTCTGGATCTGCAAAGGCCTCAGGAAATACCTCATGCTGATCCATAGTGCGCAGTTCAACACATGTAAAGTTCAAAGCTGCACCATGTTTTTTCAGTACAGCAGCAATTGAGGCATAACCATCACGGTTGCATGGGTTATAAAACCCAGCAGTCAATTCAGCAGCATGACTGGCAGTTTTGTACCACCAGTGTACACCTGAAACCTGTCATACCACAAAGTGTAAACCAAGCTTGATGTCAAACCTATAGGATTAGGATGCTGGAAACAGGGATACGTGCCCCCAGAAGAATGGTCAAATACTGAAAACAGCTGTGCACTTCATTCATTAACAACAAGTTAACTGACCTTAACAGCAATATCTGAGCCTTCAAAAGCCAACCTGGCTAACATCAATACACGGTCAGCATGATCCACCAACACCTGGGAATACCAATTGAGGAAAAAACGGCCATAGTAGCTATCATAATCTCCTCCGTCACAGAAAAATCCAGTCAGATTTGGCTCAGAATTATAATGGCCTGCACTGTCAGGCGCTCTTGCCCATATGGTATGTCCTCGTGCTTCTGCAGCTCTTCTTAAACTTTTCTGTAAGTATCTGTCGTAGCACTGCAGCAAAATACATTCTCAAGTGAACCCTCTTGTTGTATAAGAAACTTTACAAGGGTAAATAGCCTGAATCTGGTGCTCTTGCCCAGATCATTAAGTGACGGTTGTCAATTCATCAATGAGTAGATATTGAACCCGAAAATTGCTGGGTCGGCGGAAGGATTAGGCCGACCAAATTCATTAAGATAGGATATTGAACACAAAAAAGAACACAGGAGAACAACAGAGAGTGAAGGGTGAAGTTTTACCTGAAATTCTCCAATGCCAGGGTATTTCCACCCATGTTTTGCTGGATAAGATGGATACCGCAACTCTCCACAAGCCCCTAGCCCAATCTCAATTTCTGAAATGATACCATCCTCAAAATATTCATCAAATTCTACTCGGAAGCTTCTCATGTAGTCAAAGTATACCTAAATCAATATGAGATGAAACAGATAAACACAACAGATTGTGATCTTCCCATTAAGAATTAGTGGATTGCGTAATTAGAGAAGTGGGTAGAATACCTCGACCCCTGTCCGTCCTTGAAGAACCCTTTCTTTATCAATGCCCCATGAAAGGCACTCCGTGTTACGCCTGCCAGCCCTGTCGGTGAAGTAGATATCTGGATTGCTTCTTCCGATCTCTGTTACCCAATGTGGGAGAGGAATAGAGACATCATCTCCAACATTGCCTCCACACTCATGGAATGACATGACCACCTAAGTAAGTATTTTGACAAAAAAAAAAAGAAACACCATCAAACAAAGGGTCAAATTGGAGAGGATAAATGAATAGATCCTGTATTAGCACGGTACAGAAATCTGCAATGTGCATAAACACCATAACATGATTAACAAGAAAGGGTGACATGACAATATAATGTGGAGGAATAACCTGCAGCTTGAGCTTGAGCTCCCTGATCATATGGAAGAGACGCTTGTAACCGGTCCAATTGTACTCCTGCGGCCTGTGCGCCTCGACATTCCCCCACCAGCAGTCGACCATGACCCCATCGACGCCGGCAGCCTTGAGGACCCGAAGCTGGCCCACCAAGACGTCGGCGTCGACCACCTCGCCATTACCATTGACCACTCCAAGCTACAGACAGCAACATACATACATAAGAGCGGGCGGCGTGGTGCGAGGAAGAGAATGGAAGGAGAGATGTACCTACCGGGAGCATGACATAGACGGGGACGTATGGCGTTCCGGCGAAGTCGCGCTCCGGTGGGCGCGGGGGCAGCAGATCGGGCACCTGCAGTGAAGCTAGCTAGGTTGAATGCCCGTACGTAACGTTCTAGTAGTAGCTGATAGAAGAAGAAGAAGAAGAAGAGGTACCTCTTGGGTGTCCATGGACGGGAGGGAGAGGAGCGGGTCGGGGAGGGCGTGCGGCGGCGAGATGATCCTGATGGAGGAGGAGGAGCGGAGGGAGGAGATGGGGCGGGCGGCGACGGGGGAGATGGAGATGCCGCGGAGGGGAGGCGCCGGCGAGGAGGGGAGCGGCGGCGCGGCGATGGAGGGGCGGCCTGGCTGGAGGAGGAAGAGGAGCGCAGGAGAAGAAATCATGATTATTATGATTAGGCCAAGCGAGGCGCTCGATCGTTGGAACTCGTAAATATGACGATTAGGCAAAGAGAGAGAGTTGGGAGTGTGCGCGCGCGTTTCCAGGGAAGGGAGGCCACGAGAGAAGGACTGGACGTTTCCCAACCACCTTTCCCCTTTGCCTCGCGCCCGCGCCCGTGCGTCAATGAATTTGCCACTCCCTTTCTCCTTTTCGGTCTCATGTGCAAACCGACGGTCACCAAATTTTCAATTTCAATTTTAAATAAATCATTTCTAATAAACGATATTTTTATATTGTGTGCTTAATTTGGACGGTGGTAGCCCTTTAATTTCGGCCTGTCTTTTTACTTGCAAGCTGTAATGCTCCGTCTTTTTTATATACGCATTTAATTCAAAATTACCATAATAAGAAAATACCCCGTCTCTATAATTTCAGCGTTATATGTTCTTCCAGACAAACAAATGCTTCTCCGTAAGTTGGATACGGAAACTAATGCATGTGGAGTATTTAAAATAATGAATATATATCTACTCTCCGTGAGTCGAAAAGGGCTCATAAATGAGTTATGAGGGGTGCTTTTGTCATCATTACTTGAAAACATATATCCTACAGTACCGGATGTGGTGGACATAGAAATAAAGAGGTAAAGTACCGAAACAACCCCTGCCTAGTCGACCTATTTATGACGTCAAAAATAAATAAAATAATGAAAGGAACAGGGTAAATAACTCTCCGGTACTTGGCTTCCAGCTCACTGAGCTCAGGCTCAGCTGCCAGCCAGCTTTAAACATAGCAGAGCGGACAAGGAGAAGAAGAGTGGGAGGGAGGGGAACAGACAGGAACACATCTGCTGCTGCATTCGTTCGATTCATACCTGAAGCTGCTGGTGCGTGGGTGGCGGCTGGGAAACGGAGGAGGAGGAGGAGGAGGGGAAGGTGGTGCCGTCGGGGAGGACGACCCAGCCGGCCTCGCGGGCGAGCGCCGCGATGACCTCGTTGATGTCGGCGCGCACACGCAGGTTGTAGTTGCCGTGCCGCCGGAGCCCCGCCAGGATCCGCGCCGTGATCGCCCGCCGCTGCCGCTCCCGAAGCTTCGTCCGCTCCTTCTCCTCCCGCGCCCGCCCCCGCCGCCCCAACCCCACCCCCACCTGCTGCTGCTGCTGAAGCGGCGGCCGAGGCTCCTCCTCCCCCTCGTCCTCCTCCTCCAAGTAGTAGTCCTCTTCTTCCTCCTTCACCCCATCCTCCTCCATCGCCTGCTGCTGCATCGGGATCTCGCGCGTGTGGGGGTGTGTGTGGATCCAGATGCCTAGCTAGCTAGGGTTCGCCTCGCGCGTGCGACCGTCATATGCCTCGCACGCTCGCGCGTGGGAGCCACACGTGCCTCCCCTCCCCGTGGGAAGAAATGCCGAAATGGATAGACGGCCAGGATACGATGAAGAGGAACCGGCACGCTTGGGCTTGTAACGGGCCTTTTGCTCCTGCATCCATCCATCCTCACACTCACACCACTGTTCCTTCATTATTCGCACGCACACGGGCGGCCAATATACTAACCACTTCATTACTCAATAATAATCATTGTACAAGTTGTAATTCCTAATCGTATACGGAGAATTCAGTATTGTTTTCCTCACTCAAAGAGTAGGCACATCATGCTGGCCGTAAATACAACACGATCCAATACGTATATGCCATCCCAAACTGACTCGTCACGAATATAGCTCTAGTTGGATGGCAAAGTTCTCGACAGACATGGCTAAAAATGCATCATTATTGCCTTGTGCACGAAATTTTCATTACTACTATACTATAATCTTATTAGGTAAAAAGGCACAATTGTAAGTCTTATGCTTCAAATTTTATGAGTATTAACCTTATAAAATAACACAAAAATACTTAAATTGCTCTTCGAGAGAAAATAAAACACACAGCACAAAATTTCACGAGTAGGAAACTCATGCCTAACAAATTGACTATTAGCCCTCTACTTAAAATATTTAGTCAAAGCATTTTTTTTAATAAAACAAAATACAGCCTATATGCCTTTTATTTTTTTAAAAAAAATCTTGACTATTTTTTCTCCAAACATAGCCTTGGGACTGTTTGGAACAAATTTTGTGAATATTACCCGGAGGACAAAAAAAAAATCGTGACTTTTAGCCTTCAGATTACATGAGTTATAGTTTTCAGTGAAAATTGAGTATTAACCTTTTGGATATTTATCTTTACCCTGTACTTCACAATTATTAGACTTGGGACCGTTTGGATCAAATTTTGTGAATATTACTTGAAGAACAAAAAATAATTCATGACTTTTAGCCTTTGGATTACGTGAGTTATAATTTTCGGTGAAAATGGATGAGTATTAACCTTTTGGATATTTATCTTTACCCTATACTTCACAATTATTAGCCTTGGGCTCTTCTAAAATTTGTGAATAGTAAGCTTTGGGAAAAAAATGATTTTTCGCCTTCGGTCTATAATTTCCTCATTTATAGCTTTTTGGCCGAAATTCATGAGTACCAGCCTTTGGAAAAAAAAAGTATGAATATATTTTTCTCTGCCTAAAATTTCATGAGTATTTTGTCTTGGGATTGTTGTGCACAAAATTCGTGAATATTAACCTTGGAGCCAATTTTTTGTTGTGTTTTTAGCCTTTGGCCTATAATTATGTGAGTTATACCCATGTGCCGAAATTCATGAATATTAACCTCTTAAAAAAAAGCATGAATGTTTTTTGTGGTCTAAATTTTCATGAGTTTAGCCTTGGGATTATTAGGCAGAAAAGTCGTGAATATTAACCATAGGACAAGAAACTCATGATTTTTTTCCCCAAAATTTCATGACTAGCCTTGGGTCCGTTCGGAAGAAAATTCTTAAATAGTAATCATAGGACGAAAAATCTTGTGATTTTTAGCCTTGGGCCTGACATTTTGGAAAAGAATGCATGAATGTTTATGTCCAGCCCAAAACTTTATGACTATAATTAGCTTTGGACCCGTTCAGAACAATATTCCTAAATATTAACCTTTGTCTCAAAAGTCAAATTTTCATTAGTACAACATTGAGCCCAATTACGTGATTATTAGTTCTTCAACCGAAAACATGAGTGTTAATCTTGGGTTAAAAATGCTTGAATATTCGCATCTGGTCAAAAGTTTTATGGGTATTAACTTTGGGCGCCAAAACACAAACATATTAACCTTCTAATACATGGATTTTAATCATTCAGTCAAAACACGTAATAATTCTTCGCTTTGGACTCATGTTGTAGGTAAGGAGTGATAATTCTTGACGATAAACTAATTGTTGCCCAAAATCCAAACACAAAAAATTCCCTTCCATCAAGTGTAAAACAATACTGCTTCAGGAAAAGAGCATGTAAGTAGCATAGTATATTATTATGGAATCCTCTAATTTTGCAACTTTGCCCAAAATCCAAACAAAAAACTTCCCTTCCATCAAGTGTAAAACAATACTGCTCAGGAAAAGAGCATGGAAGTAGCATAGTATATTATATGGAATCCTCTAATTTTGCAACCGACTAACATCCCAGTTATACATTTGTTAGGAACTGCAGTTTGGTTTATATTCCATCAAGTATTCAGACAGTTCCCCCTTATCTGTGAGGTACAGTGTATATACAGTGTAAGTTCTAAAGAAACATTTACATATCACAGTCTACGGACGGATTGATTAGAAGGAATATATGGCCCTTCCTGATCATTGCTATTGACTGACAATCGTACACATGTGCAGGAGCGGAATCAATCAAATTTACAATCTGGCTTCCTTACCAGAACAAATCATCTACACCAACTGAAGTTGACGGGGACGAATCTTCGTCCTCCTCCTCCTCCATCTCTGGCTCAGGCTCCATGCCAAACTCTGGAGACTCAATGTCAGCAAGGTTCTTCAGGTCAACCACAGAGAGCTCATCAAGCTGCTTCACCACAAGGTCCGCGGCATTAAGCTCGTAGATCGGGTGCTTGCTTGCAACAGCCACACACTTCATTCTGGCATCATGTGCAGCCTCCACTGCTGAATTGGAGTTACCAAAAACGATGCACCTCTCAGGGATGAAACTCAGGAGCTGCGCTGCATAGAGAAACATTTCAGGGTCAGGCTTCCCCCGGTACACATCCTCTGCTGCCACAACTGCATCAAAGAAGCTTCGCACGCCAACAGCGTCGATTGCTTCTTCGATAACCTTCCTTGGTCGCGTGGTGGCCACTGCAAGAGGGATCTTATAGTTGGCAAGCGTGCTCATAAACTCCCTCGAACCATTCCTCATTTGATAAAAGGCAGTTCCACGTAAGTTGCAGCGTATCTCCTCTTTCCGTGAGGACAATCTCCTTAACTCAGATGGGTCCCGAGACCAGCAGAGAACCTCAGATATCGCTTGCTCGCTCTTCATTCCTTCAATCCTCTTCAATACGAACGCCGGGGGTGGAGACTTGCCCTCTTCTTGCGCGAGGGTAAACCATGCCTGCCTTTCCAGTTCAGCTTCATCCTCAACAATCACGCCTTCCCACTCAAAGATCACTCCAAGCCAACCACAGCCCATGCGCTCAAGCCGGAGCAGCGGGTTGTGCAACTTGGGATCATCGGCCCTGTTCCGTGGAGGCCACGTCGTTTTGGGATTGGTGATCCCGATATCGCCCATGTCAGCGCCTTCCCCTGGGATCCCCCGGTACTCCCTGTGAGGGCTGGCCTCCTTGGTGACCCCCATGGCGAGCGCCTTGACGGTCCAGTCCGCGAGGCGAGGTTGGTGCTGCCTGGGCGCCCTGGCCACAAGGCGGCGACCGGCGAAGTGAGTGGGCAGGGGGCGGCAGGAGACGACATGGAGCGTCCGGCGGAGGTGGTGGTTTGCCTTGGACCTTTGGTCGAACAGGTGGTGGGCAACGAGGGAGGTGCTAGCGCTGACCGTATCAACCACCATCATGGCTGGATCCGACGCCCCGCCCCCACCTAGCGCTCAAGAATTAACCTCGGTCCGGGAACCAAAATTGTTGGAGAGGCCTAACCAATCAATCAATCGATCAATCAACGAATCGAAGGGGTGGTTCCTTGATCCAAGCTGCAAGAAATTAAATCGCACGTTGAGAAGATTGCACGATAACGCAAAGAATCAAAAGGCCCTAGGGATCGTCCTAATCAAGGAAACAAATCGGACACGTTGAATCGAATTTGATTCGACGGGCGTGTGGAACAGTAGAGGTCGGATTGGAGGGAGGAAAAGGAGGGGGGAGAGAAGGAGAGGATAAGGTACCTGAGGAGGAGGGAGGCGGCGGCGGCGGCGACTGGTCGGGATCGGAGTCGAACGGCGAGCGGAGGAGGAGGAGGAGATTTCTTCGGGAAGCCGCCTACCGTGCCGCCTCTCGTGTCTAGCTTCTTCTCGCTCCGCCCTTCCTAATTTCTTTCCTTTTGTTTTGTACAAATAAATAAATAAATGAAATATAAATTTGGTGCTATTTTTATCGGCGACCGCTCGCTCGATCGTTGGAGACGAGCCGTCGTGGAAGGCGAAACGAATCTGGCCCCGCTGCGTGACGCGTGGCTCAACGTGAGGCGTCCGATGGGGTTTCCGCGGAACGTGAGGCGGAGGTTGCATTCGAATCACTCCATCCTACGCAACTCTCCCCGCCTCCTCCATCTTATCTGCCTGTGTTTTTTTTTCTTTTTTCCTTTTCTTTTGTGTGTGTTCCTTCGTTATTTATCTGCTACACATACACTACACTTATTACTTATTACTCCATTGATATTAAAAATAATAATAATATCCATTGATATTTAACTTCTACCCCCTCCATTTAAAAAGAGTATTGCTCCATCCGTTTCGTATTACAAATCGTTTTTACTTTTTATTATTAAACTTTTTTGACCAATTTTATAGAATAATATAGCAACACTTATAGCACTCGTTTAGTTTAATTACATCTAACATTGAGCATATTTTAATAGTTTATATGTTTTGTATTCAAAATATTGATATATTTTGCTATAAGTTTAGTTCGAGAGCATATGCATGAAATCAGTAATTAAGTTCCTGCAGAAGAAAGAAAAGAGAGAAAGAAATCAGTAATTAAGTGGTTACGAAAAAGAAATGAATAATTAAGGAAGCCGCCTCGCGTTGCTACTAGTTGCAAACGTGTGGTAAATATTAAAGTCAGAGAGTGGAAACTGCAGGAACTGAATGAACAAAGGCTGGAAAGGCCGTCAGTGTCGTCGATTCGTCGGTACTAGCAGATTCCGACGACCACATGCGTGTAATAAAGGACGAACTAATTTACTAATAATTTGATTATCTATCTATAGGAGTATAGTGCATGGTTGCCGGCCACCTCTAAAGAATTCAACTGTGTGTGATGAAGGCAGTATATACAGGAATCACGTCCTAGCAATGACTAAATTGGAGTAAGTTTTGTTTTTTTAATAAAAAAAAATGGCGTGCTCGATCGATCAAACAATAAAATAAATATAATTAGTAATAGGCAGTAAAAAAGGGCTGGCCCGCTTTAATTTGTTTCATTTGGGCCGGGGGCCATGCGCCCACGAGCCCATGCAGCCGGAGTGATTGCACAGGCAGGCAGGCAATGTAGGGAAAAGTACACCGAAGGTCCCTCAACTTGTCATCGGGTTACAAAATCGTCCCCCAACCACAAAACCAGATACCAGAGGTCCCTCAATTAACAAAACCGTTCGCTTGAGGTCCTCTGGTGGTTTTGACCCCAGTTTTGTCTGACGTGGCGGGTGAGTCAATGTGGGCCCCACCTGTCAGCATTGCCACATCATTCCTCTCTCTTTTCCTCTCTTCTTCTGTTCTTTCTCATCCTCATCTCTCTCCCTCCGTTCTCTCCGACAGCGAGTTTGTGAGGCGGGAGAGGAGGAGGGCGTCGGCGACTGGTGACGTGGCGGCGGAGGAAGGGGCCGCGCGCGGGCGGCCGAGGGCGGAGCGGCGCTGCGGCGGCGGGGGAAGGGGCCGCGCGCGGGCGGCCGGGGGTGGAGCGGCGACGCGGCGGCAGGAGAAAGGGCGGCGCGCGGGCGGCGGGGGAGGGGCGGTGCGCGGGTGGCTGGGGGAGGCGCAGCATGCGGGCGGCCAAGGGCGGAGTGGCGACGCGGCGGCGGGGGAAGGGGCGGCGCGGCGACCGAGAGGAGTTCAGCCGCACTCTTGCCGAGCGCCTCGTCCTCGACATCGAGAAGGTGATGTGCCAGCTTGACGCTCTCCCCTCTAGGCTCATGCCCCCCGTGCTGCCGGCGCCACCTTCGGTTTCAGTGGGAGCACCTCGTGCTCCTCCTCCGCATGGACCTCCTCTCCGCTGGCGGCCGCCGTCGAGGCGCCGCCCTCCTCTCCCGCCGCCCGCGCGCTGCTCGTCCGTCGGCCGCGCGCCGCCCCTTCCCCCGCCGCCACATCGCCGCTCCGCCCCCGGCCGTCAGCGCGCCGCACCTCCCCCGGCCGCCCGCGCGCCGCCCCTTCCCTGCCGCCGCATCGCCGGCCGCCGGCCGCCTGTCGCCGACGCCCTCCTCCTCTCCCGCCGCCCGCGCGCTGCTCGTCCACCGGCCGCGCGCCGCCCCTCCCCCGCCGCTCACAGTCGCAGAGAATGGAGAGTGGGAGAGAAGAGAGGAAAAGAGAGAGAAGGCTGATGTGGCAATGCTGACAGGTGGGGCCCACGCTGACTCACCCGCCACATCAGATAAAACCGGGGTCAAAACCACCAGAGGACCTCAAGCGAACGGTTTTGTTAGTTGAGGGACCTCCGGTATCTGGTTTTGCGGTTGGGGGACAATTTTGTAACTCGATGACAAGTTGAGGGATCTTCGGTGTACTTTTCCCGGCAATGTATGTCACCAGCGCCGGAGGTGATCGAGATCGATCGCTGGCCTTGACTCCACCGCCCGCTAGCTCTTTTCTTCCCTGCCTGCAGCACCGCCTCCTCGGCCATCGATCCTAGCTTAGCTACATGGAGTAATTAGTTTGAACTGCAGTTAAGCTAACTAATTGCGGTTATTATTATCTCATCGACAGCGGTTTGATAAATTTCATATGGTAGCGGTTTTAATTGCGGCCCTACCACAGACTTCTGCTGGGGGATTTGTGCAATATAGAGAGAGATGCGTGGCCAAAATATACTTGCGTATTGCATCCACCGCTCATAGATGATCTAAACGATGATTTGTTTGACACAATACTAGCTCCTTCAATAAGATTCTTGCTTCTACGCCTGATGATGGCCATGGCCGTGGCCGTGCCTGTCCACACTATGAGCCAATAAACATGCTCTTCATGCCTTTCATTTACTACGAAGTAGGTGTACGAACCATAGCTTTGTAAAGTCCTACTAGGCAGCACATCTGAAACGACTACCGAATCGCTGTCTGCACGAGTAACCACAGCCATCTAATTTGGTACAAAAACCTGGTCCACGCACCATATCACTGTCAATCCGATAAACACGAGTTATTTTGAGGCCCAAACGACTCAGTGATCATTAAATAAAACAAGAAAAATAAATAAAACCATCACTTGCTGAAATTTAAAACAACACTTGGTTCAAACAAGGACTAGAAACAACGGGATTTCATGTACTATCTTGTATCCGAATTCCTCTTCAATCAAAAGGATGCAGCATCAGAGAACAGTGCCAACTGTCAAAACAGGGCATGAAGAACTGAGAACACATCTCGGGTGCATACTTGAAAGTTTTAGTGATGCTATAGGAAACTCAGTGCAGTGTGTTCAGCATTTATTTCTAAACAAGTAAAACAGGGTGAAACTCAATGACAGACCGTCTAGGATCTCATTAACCACCTTCAGTCCACTATCTCTTCAGACTTCTTAGGCTTTGACAAGAGATACCACCCCAGGCCACTCAAAGCAGCAACAGTGCCTGCCAGGACAGCATAGTTCCTGTTTTTGTCAGTTGACACACCAGCAGATCTTGACTCCGTTGAGCCGCTTCCAGTCTTCACAGCGTTAGCCGCAGCACCTGCGGTTGAAGCTTGCTCTCCTGGGTTGGGGCCCTGAAAGTAGCTCACATCTATTGTAAGCGCAAGAACTAGAACAGTTTCATTTCCCTCACCACTCAAAGCAGATACTAGCTTGCATTAAGTTCAAAACATGAGTATCCAACGAAAACAAATCTTATAAATGTATGACAACATATAGAAGAATGCATAATCTCTTGTGCATGACCAAAAAAAAAAAAAGCTGAGAGGACTTATGAAAGTGAGCCATTAAAGGCACTGCCCAATCAAGTTTTCAGAGAGGCAATATGTTTGCATACCTTGTGGGCCAACTTCTCCAGCTTCTCGTGTTCCATTTTCTGCAGTAAGTCACCATGCATGTTGTTAGCATAGCGTCAAGATACATTCTAAAACAGAAGTTCGCAACGATTAAGAAAGCGGGTAATTTCGGAAATGGTTTCTATTTGAAAGAAACAATGATTGATTTTAAAAGAACATCTACATCTGTCTGCAGAGTTACAAAATTCTGAGCATCAAATGTACTTTTAGATATACATTTACGGTCCTTAAAGGCAATCAAAGAACAAAAGGAACTAAAAAAAAGGCCGTGCCTTAAAAAGAAGAAACTGATATCACAAAGCATAAGCATCAACAGTCAGTCCTGAGATAAGACTATTCACACTTCCACAGAAAGCCAAGCAAAATATGGGATGACAGCAACGATCCAATTGAAACAGCAGTAGTACAAATACATAATGGAGAAAACAAATCAGTGCCAGCAGTACGTTTGTGAGGATCACTAGAATAACATCAGACCAGCTACTGCAGTGCTTCAAAAGAGTATAATTGAGCAACCGGCATAGAAGATCACAGATATAGATAACAAAACCAAGAACAGCTTGACTATTGTACAAAAAATTGAATGAGTAAATATTTGAACAATCTTTTTATAAAACCAGGAGAACAAGCCTGCTCTGCTTCTCATGAAGAAAAAAAAAACCACATAAAACTAACCTCAAACCAATTGTTTTAAGCTATTTGTTAAGTTCATTTCTCAAAATATTTAATTTGTCCCTATAATCAAGTAGATAATCGGTGGCAACAATCTACTCAATAATGTAAATCAAACAGGGCCTAGTTCAAGTAGCAAGCAAGAATCTGCCTTAATTAGGCAAAAAAAAATGCAAGAATGATCTAACAGGAAAGAATTTTGAAGCAGCATTGCAACCGCAATAGCATATGTGAAGGCACAGAGTGAACATATATCAGTCACAAATTGCTGTGGTAATGGATGAGGGACTCAGGCAGGACGGCAGCCAGGACGGCAGTAAACTAGAATAGGGATTATATATAATGCCAGACCAAACATAATATTCCTAGGCGTACACTGCAACAATGCAGGCCGAAAACATTTGGGGATCCCAGAGTTGAGTGCGGTGCGGGCAGGGGGACTCGTATAGGAAAGAAACACCGCGTCGCGACTCTCTCTCTCTCAAGTCCATACCTGCGGAACTAGTCGAAATCCACGCACCGCTCAACCCGAGCCCACATATCACAGCGCATACGCATCTCAGACAGGAATCGCGCGCCCGCACCCGAGAGGGAGAGAGATGGAAGGAAGATACCTTGATGTAGACGTTCTCGGCGGCCTTCTCCTCCTCGCCGAGCACCTTGCCGCCGGAGGAAAAGAGCCTGCGCTGCACGAACCTCGCCGCCGCCCTGGCCGGAGCCCTAGCCGCCGCCTCCATCGCCGCGAGAAGCCCTAGAACACGAGAGGATCTTCGCTTCGTTCGCTCCGTGAAACTGTCTCTCTCTCCCAACTCCCCTCTACTGTCTCCTCGATCCTATTCCACCGCTGCTCTATGACTAGGCGTGACTCCCTCCCGTGCCACTTTACAATTCACCCTTTCAAATATGCTTATTTGAAAACACTCTGCGCAGTCCTCCCCTCAGGGATGGTTAACGAGTATTAGAGGTTTGTGTGGTACTTGGATGAATAATGCTCCGGATCAGATCAGATCCGACGGCCAGAAACGCATCGGAGCGCTGAAACCCTAGCCTCCCCACCTCCCAAGTCATATACCTGCAGCTGCAGCCTGCTCCTCCTCGCCCCGCGCGCCGCCGCTTCGCCTTCGCCTTCGCCTGCCTCCGCCGCCGCATCGCGTCGTCAAAATGGTACGCCTCGTTTGTCTCTCCCACCTCTTTTGCTCAATCGCCGGCTGCGTGCTGACCCTCTCGCTTGCTTGCTTGCTGTCTCAGGCCCCGAAGAAGGACAAGGCCCCGCCGCCGTCGTCCAAGCCCGCCAAGTCCGGCGGTGGCAAGCAGAAGAAGAAGGTCATCTCCATTCCTCCTTCTGTTCGGTTTTATTCGGATCTGGCTTGTTCGGTTCTCTCATGGTCATGGATTTGCCTCCGTGGTTTGCAGAAGTGGAGCAAGGGAAAGCAAAAGGAGAAGGTGAACAACTCGGTGCTCTTCGACCAGGCCACCTACGACAAGCTGCTCTCCGAGGTGCCCAAGTACAAGCAGATCACCCCCTCCGTCCTCTCCGAGCGCCTCAGGGTAATTTATTCATTTATTTATTTTCTTGTTTCATCACACTACGGATGTATATTGCCTACTGAACCGGCTTGGGATTTTTTGTTAGACTAGCACGGCAGTGATGCTAATGTTGGGCTATTGTTACCAAATTTTGTTTGTTGCAATTCGTTCAACTTGATACTTTTCTCCACTTTGACATATGCACTTTGCGCAAATTTAGATTACCACAAACAATACTGTGCCATGCTGGTTGCCTAGCTCTCATTCTCAATTTATTCTCTGTTTATGCGCGCCAAGTCGATTCACTATATTTTCAGTCAAGTAGCCTAGTTCAGTTGATAGAATTCAGGAAGATAAGGACCTTGTGGTTAATTTTAGGCTCCTATGCTAAATTTGTGGGTTATGATATTGATATTCCATCCATGAGTTAAACGCAGAATCACCAGTGTTTGGGGTATTCGTTGTCATGGTTGGCATATTTTGTGTGGTTGAGTGATGCCAATGAGCAAAGGAGTAATGACTTATTAGCCCTCTGTGCATGTTTGTGTGGTTTCCATGCGCCAAACTATGGTTGATTTGTGAATTTTTATTAGTACCTGAAACTACTGTTATTAGTATGGCAAGTTTGATCTTGCTCTTTCCCCTTGCATGTGCAACATATAGCGTATTCTCTTTTGGCGATGAAACTCTTAACGGCATCATTGTTGTTTTTAGCTTTCTGTGTAATTAATACCTAGATGTTGCACAGCTAGGTAATTTTAATCATCTTGCTCAGTATGGGTAACAATTTTATATATTTACCTGCAGATAAATGGGTCCCTGGCTAGGAGGGCTATCAAGGATCTGATGGATAGGGGACTTATCAGGATGGTGTCGGTTCATTGCAGCCAACAGATTTACACCAGGGCAACAAACACATGATGTTGTCTTATCCATTTTCTAGTCTTATAGACCTGATGTTGCTGTTCTGTTGAAGTTTATTCAGTGATACAAATGTGGGTGTTCGATTGCCCCAGTAATGTTGAATGTTTTGAGATTTTTGGCACATTGTTAAGGTGATGTTATCTCGGTATCTATCTTGATTATTGCCCAATTAAATTGCACCTTATACGGTGTTACTGCTGCGTCAGTGTGTCTGGTGTTTTCGGTTCCATTATGCCAAGAATTATTTCTGCGTCAACTCAGATGCATTTTGGTCTCAGTGGGATAGGCCGTGTTAAGTCTCTCCAAAGTCAGCTGAGTTGAGCCTGCCCTGGATTATCTGGAGGTTCAGGCACATCAGAAGCTAGTAACATGTGAATTTTACGTCTTGATTTGGTGGAGCATAATAGCGTATTGCTCATTTTCTCTAGTACTGTTATCAGTTTAGAAGCTCATTTGTTTGGGGATGAAGCATAATTTTACGTTGTGTGCTGTTTATCGCGAGATGTTGAACACTAAAATCGTCTTGCAAAGCATCAAGAACCTGGTTTCAATGGGGCTGACAAGGTAGATGTGAAGTCGATTCGATATTGCATTTTTTGTCTCCATTTTTAGATTTGATGTTGCCATTTTGTAAACTGTGGTACAAATAGATTAGACTAGTTCGACGCTAAACTCTACTTGTGAGATATTTTTATTTTTTGGTAAAACTAAAAACATCCAGTATTTACTCAAGTGAAGGCTTTTGCGATGCCTGACACATGCATGATCCTTAACTTCCAAGTCAGATTGTATTATGCCAGCTCCATTCTGAAAATATATAATTGAATGCAGGATATGCAATTTTGATGCTAGATGCATCCAAGGAGCAAGCTGTCCAAAGCCTTGAGTGTTGCCATGTCGATCGCACAAAAGACAGACGGCAGCATTGGTTCCTCCAATTCCTCCTGACCAAGAGAAGCTTCTTATAAATTGGGTTGCTCATCATCTCCATGGCACAAGCACAAGTGCACAACCAAAGCTGCTTTATTAGCAAGATCATTTAGCCTCCAAAGCATCATCAAAGATTCAGGCTAATGGCATCCTCCATCTTGCTCCTGGTGGTTCTTGCAGTAGTGTCAGCTCCACAGGCGCTGGTCATGGCCGGCGACCCAGACATCCTGACGGACTACGTCATCCCGGCCGGCAGCAACGCCGAGAACATCACCGGCGACTTCTTCACGTTCACCGGCTTCCGCAACCCGCTGAGCATGAACATGAGCATGCCGATGCCCAACGCCAACTTCACGGTGACCAAGGCCACCATGGTCGAGTTCCCGGCGCTCAACGGCCAGAGCGTCTCCTACGCCGCGCTCATGTATCCCCCGGGCACCCTCAACCCGCCGCACACCCACCCGCGCTCCGCCGAGCTCCTGCTCCTTGTCAATGGCGCGCTCTCCGTCGGCTTCGTCGACACGACCAACCAGCTCTACACCCAGGACCTTGCCGCCGGCGACATGTTCGTCTTCCCCAAGGGGATGGTGCACTTCCAGTTCAACTCCGGGAACCAGCCGGCCATGGCGCTCTCGGCGTTCGGCAGCGCCGCCGCGGGGCTCGTGTCGGTGCCGGTCACCGTGTTCGGCACCGGCATCGACGACGCCGTGCTCGCCAAGTCGTTCAAGACTGACGTGCCGACGATCCAGAAGCTCAAGGCAGGCCTAACTCCTCCCAAGAAAGCCTAAGCCCTGCCCGTTGGTGTTAATTATTCTTGTTTTTCATCCTCCTCCTGCTGCTGCTTGAAATAAGAGACCTTCCAGGCTACCAACTACTGAAGAAGGTAAATTATGATTTGTGTGGTGAATATTTCTGAATTGTGGTTGTAATGTCTTGTCTGAAGAACTTGTATCTGTCTATCAGTATTAATTAAGGCGTTGTGGGAATATTATAGACCAGTTCAGTTGTAAGTGTTGAGAGTTTCTCTGCTGTAACGGCTTTCCACAATAATGATACATCTCTTAATACTGTGTGTTTCCACTTACTACCTGTTACTGGCAATAGTAAATTTGTGTTGCAATCTTACTCACCTTTACGCATATACTCAGTCACCCTCTGATATGCCAGTCTACATATATCCACAGGACATAAATATTGATGATGGTCAGATGGATAACAAGGATCTCAATATAAACAACTGCAATATGCATCACCAACTAAAACTAAGAATTTAACATCTGTTATGTTTATCCTGAATCCTAACATATAAGCCCTCAGGAGCACAATTCTAGCAACCCATATTCAGAGCAGTTGTGTTAAATTACAGTGGGCTGCCAAGTTTTTGAATTCTCTTATAGTATCAAACTAAGTTAATTTATACTAGTAATATACATGATTGCATTGTTAATCTGTCTGAACAATGCTCAACACCGAGTGTACCTACCAACGACGTCCATTTCTATTATCAAAGCTTATCCATTGTTTGTCTCAGTTGTAGCATGTCTTTTCCCGTTTGTGGTTTCTACAGTTCACTGATTGCATTTTACCTGTTCATCTCACATGCTTTGAATTTCCTCTCTACTACAGTAGCTAAAAAAATCCACCATCCTCACTGCCAATTGGTCCATGTATTTACAATTATGACAAACAACTTCAAATCTTCTTTTGAAACCGACGGGAGGAGCACTGCCGGATATATTAAGAAGGAGCACAAAAGCCAACCAGAAGGCAGTACAGACACAAAAAAACTTCAAATCAAAACACCGAGGACAAGCACGCAAAAAACAACAATTGTTGGTGTGTAACAGTTAATAGACATGTATTGTTTGATAATTCAGTTGAACTAGAAAGGCAACTGGACCGCACAGCTGAGCTATCAATGGAAGATATGTCATTCTTTACGAAGCAGTAGAGAATTGGCAGTGAGATATTCTTTCAGTGCAGCTGTAGGTGGGTAGGACTTTGATGCCTTGGGATGGCATTTGCTTTCTCTCTCGGTTTCTCATCATGCATCTTCCTTGCTATTATTCATAGTAAACAACCAGGGGAATGCAGAATACGTCCAAGATAACTGATGGAGTTAGCAATCTTTCTTCCTAATTTAACAAGCTAGGGTAGCATGGCATCAGATACATATTCATTCTTGGAGGCCAGAAATCTAATCTGTTCTGTTCTGGACGGGCATAAGTTTTAACAGGAATCTCTAGCTGGCTAGTTTCTTTATCTTGATGCATCGATCTTTCGGTCGTCCAACAACAGGAGACTACGAATTATTAGTTTACACATAGTGTATGTCAATGTCAACCTCGATTTCTCCGGTTCGTCGTCAGACGCTTCTTCTGCATAAATAGGCAAATCCCATTGCTCACTGTCTCCATAACACAAGTAGCTAGATTGAACACTAGACCACATCAGTCAAATTAGACTTCGTCTTAACGTATTACTTACTGACAGTTTAGCAGCTGATCGAACGATTAAAATAGATTCAATGGCGTTGAGCTACTACTGCTCTTTGGTGTTGTTGCTGCTTGCAGTTTGGGCCCCACTGACCCTAGTCATGGCCGGCGACCCCGACATCCCCACTGACTATGTCATCCCGGCAACGGCGAACGGCAACCCCATGAGCATCACCGGCGACTTCTTCACGTTCACCGGCTTCCGCAAGGTGTTCAACACGAGCAGCACGCCGGAGCCGAACAGCTTCACGGTGACCAAGGCCACCATGGCCGAGTTCCCGGCGCTCAACGGCCAGAGCGTCTCCTACGCCGCGCTCATGTATCCCCAGGGCACCTTCAACCCGCCGCACACCCACCCGCGCTCCGCCGAGCTCCTGCTCCTCGTCAATGGCGCGCTCTCCGTCGGCTTCGTCGACACGACCAACCAGCTCTACACCCAGGACCTTGCCGCCGGCGACATGTTCGTCTTCCCCAAGGGGATGGTGCACTTCCAGTTCAACTCCGGGAACCAGCCGGCCATGGCGCTCTCGGCGTTCGGCAGCGCCGCCCCGGGGGTCGTGCCGGTGCCGGTCACCGTGTTCGGCACCGGCATCGACGACGCCGTGCTCGCCAAATCGTTCAAGACCGACGTGCCCACGATCCTGAAGCTCAAGGCGAACCTGACTCCGCCCAACAAGTCCTAATTAACTACTCTTCTCTCGCCATTGTCGTCCTCCTGTTATTAGTTGAATAACACCAAGCAATGCAGACATGCAGTGCAACGCAAGCATGACAGATGACATGCTGCAAGCTGTAGTGTGGCCGTACGTGGGAATAATCCTCGAGTCGAGTGTGCTAGTATGTATTTATGTATGTTTTTGACTTGAGTTGTGATCATTGAAAACTTAATTTGATTGAGATATGTCTCTTAGATAGATCTCCCTCCCCTTGAGCCCAACGGCTCAAGGGGGCCTTGACCCGCGCCCTAATCGGGGGCGCCCAGCCCAATGGCTGGTGGGCCCCGTCACACTGTACCATATAAAGAGGGGTGGAGGACGGGACGGAACAAGACACGAGGTTCGTCGCCGCCGCCACTCCACCCCACAAACCCTAAACCGATCTCGAGGGAACGCAGCCAGTGACGGGAAGTCCACCGCCGCGCCACGCCTCGTCGTCAACACCATCGTTGCCGCAACCGCGTCACTGCCTGCGACCGCCACTGCATCACCGCCATTGGCACCAAGCACACCGTCGCCGTCGTCCACGTCGAGCCGCAACGACAACGACGATGTCCGGCGCCCCTTCCTCCACGAACACCTCAACCGGTCGATGTCTACATCCTCTCCTTTTCATCTACAATGTCGTTCATCAACCCAATAGAGACAACCCGACTAGATCTAAACCTAGGTGATCCAATAGACAACCCTAACAACGGTATCAGAGCAACCCTAGGGCTTAGATCGGTTTGGGGATAGAAATCCAAAGAAAAAGAAGAGGAGAATTGATCCCCGAAAAAGAGCAAAAGAAAGAACAGCACACGATCCGCCAGCCGCCGCCGACGCGCGCGGGAGTCATGCAGCCGCCGGTCATCCTCACGCCGATGCGGGAGAGAAAAGAGGGGTGGCGCCGCGCCGCCGGCTCGCCAGGCGCCGCTGCACAGCCGCTCGACGGCGGCGCACTCACTCTCGGGTGAGTGCGCGCGCCGGCGAAGGGGGGTGCGACGGCGCCGCCGCGCCGTGATGCCGCTGCGCCATGCCGCTGCGCCGTGCCTCCGTGCCGCCGCGGCTAGGGTTTCGGCCGGCGGACGGCTAGGGTTTTCGGCTGACGGCTTTGGCGGCTTGGGGGTTTTTTGTTACCCCGAAAGAGGTGCCCGGCTGTCCGATCGAAACCCTAGCGATCGGACGGCCGACGGCAGTCGGGCCGAAAGTGGCCCAAGTAGGGAGCGCGCGGCGGCGTCTTTCCCGGCCCAGGCCCAGGTTGCGGCCTAGGGAGGGGAGGGGGCGCCCGCCCGCGCGCAAGGCGGCCGTGGGCCGATCGGCCAGGCCGGCCAAAAGTCCAATTTTGGTCCCTCGGCCGAAAGGAAAAGAAAAAGAAGTTTAATAAAAGTCCCTTTCAGAAGCTTTTTCAATTATAGTTATTAAATGTGTTTATTTCTAAGCAATTTGAACCAACGTGAAAATTGTTTAGATAACAGATAAATGTGAGAAATGCTTCTGAACATGTATTTTGTATATTTTCATGCAAATTACAATAGAATTTTGAATTTATTTTGCATGTTTTACCTCTGTTTAAATTTGAACCAACGGGAGAATTTTTTACAGAGAGTAAATAACAGTGTTAAGTTACTGTTCATATGAATTGTATATAGATCTTCCGCTGCAAATAGATGAAATTGATGAAAATTAGTGTTTCTAAAATTAAATTTCGAACCAACGGGAGAATTTAATTTTAGGAACATTGATTATGTGCTATGATGTTGTAATTTTCTGACCAACGTTGATAATTGCAATGTTATAGTTATGGCTCTATGTGTTATGTCTATTTTCTGCCCAACGGTGATGTAGACTTAACACATAATATTTTTAATATTAATTTTGTTCTCACAATACATGATTATCTCGGTGGCTACTCCTTGATGGGTTACATTAAAGATATTCCGACCCTGAAAGGAGATAACTACGAAGAATGGAAAAGAGAACTCAACCTTGCTTTTATCTTGGGAGAGGTGGACTGGGTGTTGACTACCCCATGTCCTATAGAACCTGCTGAAATTTTCAGAGGTGAAAAAGAGTCAGATGCTGAATGGCAAAAGAGAGAGAGGGACAATGCTTCCCTCATCATGTCGTATGACATTGAGCATGCAAAATGGTCCTTAGCCAACAAGAACTGTTTGGCTGCGGTAAAGAACACGATTGAGCGAACCATATTGGGCTCAATCCCAGAGTATGACACCGTCTCTAAGTACCTCGAAAGTATAAAGAGCCAGTTTGCTGGTTCTTCAAAGTTTTATGCGACACAGCTGATAAAGCAGCTTGTGACAGAGAGGTACCATGGAGGTGGTGTAAAAGACCACATTCTTAGGATGAGCAACATGGCTCCCAAGTTGAAGCAAAAAGATTTGGGCATCTCAGATGACTTTCTGGTCCATCTTGTTATGTCCTCATTGCCAAAGAACTTTGACAACTTTGTTGTCAACTACAAAATAAGTCCAGAGAAATGGAATATTGAAGAGCTCATCTCTAATTGTGTGCAAGAGGAGGAAAGAATCAAAGAGACCAATGGTGGCTCCATTAACCTTGTTAAAGATAACAAGGAAAAGAGCCACAGGTCACCCTCCTCAAAAGCAAAACAGCCTCAGCATCTGCCTCAACAACAACAGTTAACAGTTAAGACAGGACCAGCGTCTCCACTGCAAGAAGACTGGACATTCCAAGAAAGATCGTCCTGACTTCCTGACAGTGATCACGGCAAAGAAAGGTGAGAACATTATTGCATTTGTAAATGAATCTCATTATGATTGGTTATTCTAGATCCACATGGTGGATTGATTCTGGAGCAACTATTCATGTGTTTAATTGTTTAAAAGGGATGTTCAATGAGGACTACGCAAAGAAGCAAAAGATCCATTAGAGTTTCCAATGGAGTTGAAGCAAAAGTTGAAGCTGTTGGAGATCTTCGCCTAGAGCTCGCGAATGGCTTACACTTTTACTTCCAGATGTTATTATGTCCCTTCTTTGCAAAGAAACTTAATAAGTGTATCCAAATTGGATTTTGATAGATATGATTGTCATTTTGGAAATGGCAAATGTGAACTATGGTATAATAATGCATGTGTTGGTCTTGCTCTGTTGCAAAATCATCTTTATTTGTTATTTTTTTCTGAGAATGTGAATGTTGTGTCCTCGTTGACAAAAAAAAAAAGAAAGCGAACTCCTGATGTCTCATCGAAATTATGGCACTGACGTTTAGGCCATATTTCGAGGGGGAGAATTGAGAGACTGGTTAAGAATGTAATTCTTCCTTCATTGGAGTTCTCAGTTTTAGAACAATGCATAGAATGCATCGGTGCCCAAAACACCGTATGAGCTATGAATCCTTTGTGTGTGGGGGAGTCTTGCAAAGGATAAAGTATTTAACCCAAATCTTGGGAAATTGGATCCCAAAACAGTAAGGGTTATCGTTTCTACTGTCCAAACAGTTATACAAAGTTTGTAGAAACGAGACACGCCGTCTTCTTGGAAGACGAAATGATTAGAGGGAGCTCGGTAGTTCGAGAAATTGATCTTGAGGAGAGGCGGGTGTCTGTACCCGCTCCGTCTACTCAGGAATCTTTCTTCTCTCTACCTGCTGATGTTGTGCCAACAATGCATGACGTTGCGGTACCAACACCTGTTGTTATCTCTTCTGTGGCAACAATGAATGAAAGTGAGGAACCTGTTCTACAGGATTCAACAGAAATTATTGCCACACCAGAGGAGAAGCTGCAACAGCCTCAAACAGATAATGTGCCAAATGAGGAGGCCCCTAGAAGGTCTGAAAGAGTCAGAAGATCGGCTATCCGTGATGACTAGTTATAATATAGAAGAGTTGCATATGGAGGTTGATCCCACCTCATATGAAGAAGCCATGAAAATGAAATGAAATCAATGATATTAAATGATGTCTGGGATTTAGAAGAAATTCCTAAAGGAGCCAAAACAGTAGGCTGTAAATGGGTCTACAAAAACCAAATATGACTCCAGAGGGAATATAGAAAAGTTTAAAGCGCGACTTGTGGCAAAAGGCTTCACGCAAAGAGAAGGGATTGATTACAATGAGACATTTTCTACAGTCTCTTGTAAAGATTTCTTCAGGATTATAATGGCACTGGTGGCACATTATGATTTACAATTTACATCAGATGGATGTAAAATGGCATTTCTAAATGGAGATTTGGAGGAAAAAGTATACATGGCACAACCGAAAGGTTTCGTCATGAAAGGAAACGAAAATATGGGATGTCGTCTAAATAGATGCATTTATGGATGAGAACAAGCTTCGAGACAGTGGTACTTGAAGTTTGATGGAACAATAAAGAAATTTGGGTTTTCAAGAGAATATCGAGGACAACTGTATTGATTCAAAGTTTAGAATGGGAGATTCATTTTCCTAATTCTGTATGTGGATGACATTCTACCGGCTAGTAGTGATGTCAGTCTACTGCAGGAAACAAAGAAATTCTTGTCCTCAAACTTTGACATGAAAGACCTCAGTGAGGCTTCATATGTTTTGGGCATAGAGATTCACCGAGATAGAACAAAGTATGCATTGGGATTTTCTCAAAATGCATATATAGAAAAGGTGTTGAAGAAATTCAACATGTACAGATACAGTGCTACACCTGCTCCTATAGTCAAAGGCGAAAAGTATGGGGCATCGCAATGTCCTAGAAATCAGTATGGCATCGCAATGTCCTAGAAATCAGTATGAGCTCAATGAAATAAAAACAAAGCCATATGCGTCAGCTGTAGGAAGCCTACAGTACGCGCAAGTGTGCACACGACCTGACTTGGCATTTGTTACCAGGTTACTTGGCAGATTTAAAGTAATCCAGGCCTAGAGCACTGGAATTGGTATAGAAAGTCTTGCGTTATTTGCAAGGAACAAAAGGCCTCATGCTGTCTTACAGAAAATCAGAATCGCTCCAGATAGTGGGGTATTCAGATTCTGACTTTGCAAAAGATAATACAAAGTCAACATCGGGATACGTGTTCACCCTGACAGTAGGAGCTATTTCATGGAAAAGCTCTAAACAGACTATCACTGCAGGGTCTACTATGTATGCCGAGTTCATAGCATGCCATGAGGCTACGGGGCAGGTGAACTGGCTAAAGAAGTTCATACCCGGTTTAAAGGTGGTTGACAGTATTGAGAAACCACTAAAGTTATACTGTGATAGCGAACCCACAGTAGTGTACTCTCACAACAATCGGTCAAGTGGTGCTGCCAAACACATTGACATAAAGTACTATGTTGTGAAAGACAAAGTTCGGGATCAAACAATCAGTCTCGAGCACATAAGAACAGAAAGGATGCTCGCGGATCCGCTCATAAAAGGCCTACCTCCCAACATGTTCAAGGAACATGTAGCATGCATGGGTTTAAGGGAAGCCTTATGAATCCTGGACTATACGGCCCAAAAGTTAAAGTATCTGTTTCTGAATAGAGATGTGTATAGTGGCTGTCGAATCCATCGGTAATTAACCGTGACGATGAAACATGCTCTATATGTAAATCTATGATGGAATAGAAAAAGCTAAAAGAAATAGTGAGATCAAGGGGGAGAATGTTAGATAGATCTCCCTCCCCTTGAGCCGTTGGGCTCAAGGGGGCCTTGACCTGCGCCCTGATCGGGGGCGCCCAGCCCAATGGCTGGTGGGCCCCCGTCACACTGTGCCATATAAAGAGGGGTGGAGGACGGGACAGAACAAGACACGAGGTTCGTCGCCGCCGCCACTCCACCCCACAAACCCTAAACCGATCTCGAGGGGCCGCAGCCAGTGACGGGAAGTCCACCGCCGCGCCACGCCTCGTCGTCAACACCATCGCTGCCGCAACCGCGTCACTGCCTCCGACCACCGCTGCATCACCGCCATCGGCACCAAGCACACCGTCGCCGTCGTCCACGTCGAGCCGCAACGACAACAACGATGTCCGGCGCCCCTTCCTCCACGAACACCTTAACCGGTCGGTATCTAAACCCTCTCCTTTTCATCTACAATGTCGTTCATCAACCCAATAGAGACAACCCGACTAGATCTAAACCTAGATGATCCAATAGACAACCCTAACAATGTCAAAATTGAATTTCTGTTTTTTCCTTTTCTTTTTTGAGTCGGCGATTGTTCTATTCTTGTTTCAAGTAGGCATGACCAGCGCACACTTTTTTTCTTTTAGTATCACTTTCCTACGAAACTTTCCACTTTAAACCATGTAACTTTCAACATATATAAATCATACAAAACTTTCAAGTTGGCCACGAACTTTAAATTAAATACATTCATCTCAAACTACAGATTGTACAGTTTAAATCCCTAACAATAATGATGTCCTCACTACTGGAGAAACCATCTTTGGTTGGTCGACCCAAATCCACAATAGTCCCAGTTCCATTAAAAACCGGGACTAAAAAGTATTTTTAGTCCCGGTTACTTTTTAGTCCCGGTTTATAAGTGTAAGGGGATTATGTCATCTTTAATCCCGGTTCGTGTTATCAACCGGGTCATCTTTAGTCCCGGTTCATCTCATGTCAGAGGTTGTCAGTCCCTTGAGATCTTTAGTCCCAATTGGTAACATCAACCGGGACTAAAATTCTAACTTTAGTCCCGATTGTTGTTCCGAACCGGGACTAAAAATAAATATACTGTATATAATCACGTAATCTTATCTTCAAAAATTTCTATCTCCTATTCCTCCTCCTCTCTCTCACACCTTATCCTCTAAGTCTCTTTCTATTCCTTCTTCTCTAAGGTTGTGTTTGATACATGCGGTTGGGAACCATCTCCTCCGCACGGAAAATAGAGCGGTCCATTAGCGCGTGATTAATTAAGTATTAGCTATTTTATTTTCAAAAATGAATCAATATGATTTTTTAAGCAACTTTTGTATAGAAACTTTTTTTAAAAAAACGTACCGTTTAGTAGTTTGAAAAGCGTGCGCATGGAATATGAGGGAGAGGGGTTGGGAACCCCCTCATCCGAACGCAGCCTAAGTCTCTTTCTATTCCTTCTTCTCTCACACTTATCCGGTAGCCGGCGAGGAGCGAGCAGCGAGGGCCCGGGCGCGGCCGGCAGCCCGTGGCGGGAGGCGGCGGCCGGATTTTTTTTTCCTTTTTTTTCTTTTTTTTAAGAATTTGTGATTCATTGGATCTGGATTTGTGTTATTTGATCTGTGATGTATTTGTGATGTGATCTGTGATGTTTCTGATGTTTTTTTTTCTGACAATTTGTGATGTGAATATTATGATTTGTGATGTACTTTGATTTGGGGATGTAGGGAGCATCTCGATTTGGAATTTGTGATGATTTTGTGATTTTGATGAGATTGGTGTGAAATCAATTTTCAAAAAACAATGTAAAAAAAGAGAATAATGGGACTGGCGCTACCCCTTTAGTCCCGGTTAGTGTTAAGATTTGCCTCTTTACTAAGATCGATCTTTAGTCTTGGGTATTTGAACCGGGACGTTACCAACCAGGAGTAACGACGGGAATCGCTCCCCTCTCCGGTGCCTGTTGGAGTTATTTTTACTCCGGACTAGGTGCCTGTTGCCGTTGGGGTTATTTTTACTCCGGACTAAAGATCGCTCCCCTCGATGGGTACGCTACCTACCACTGAAAGCACAATACCGTTAAATCCTAGAAAATTCGCTCCCATAAGGAGTCGAACCTAGGATCTCAGGTGCTACTGATGTTCTTGTAACCACTAGGCTACATGCCCTTTCGCCCTATTGGAGTTATTAATTAACGTTGTAGTGATGTGATTAAGTTTGCGCTAGTTCTACGATCATCATATATAGCTTTGTGATTCTCTATCTTAAACCTTTAGTTTCATGATAAATTTGATGTTAAATATGTAGTTTTATGATAGTATTTGTTGTTTTGTGATTTTTTTTTTTTAGAAAACAATGAGTAGTTGTTGCGCACATGCACTTTGGTAGCTGCTTAATTACCTCCAATTTAATTATTTGCGTTTTGAAACCGATGGATGAGATCATTCTTCTTGCATGGTGCAATGCTGATGGAAAAGGCTAGGTGTAGTACACACAAGAGAATTAATAAGAGCACTGAACCCAAATGCCTTGGAAACTCGATCGATTGTTTTATGTGTAGTACACGGAAAACTCAAATCAAATGCATATTCTGTACAGCAGGAAAGCTAATCAGACAACAAATTAAGACCAACTGTTGTAGTTGTTTCCAAAGCGAGTAAATATATGGCGGCACAAGGCGCCGGCAAAATATAATACACATGGCAGCTTGATCAAACTGATCCTGTAATTAGTATTTCAACAATGTTTGTACACTGGTGGTCTGGACTGTAAGCTCTGTTCCGAATGACAAAAGCGCGCACGTATGCATATGCTCTCATATACTGTAGAAAGAAACGACCTAGAAAACGAAGGAAGCATACATCTATAAACCTTGGTAACGTTTATTAGCGATTAAAAATAAAACTTTACGTATGTTCCTAGTGATTTGAAAGTTTTTTTTTGACCATTTGAAAGTTTATGCTGAAAAATAAACTTTGATAGAAAAAACAATGAAATTATCTTCAAAATTAAAAATTAAAAATTAACTTTGTTGATTGTGGCTAATTAATAAGCTGATGAAGAGCAACGATGAAGCTGTTTACGTACATGACAACCCATGCAGCATGGTGACAGCTTTTCCTAAGCCGAGCCGGCGATTCTACGCACATAAATACCACCGTACGTCTCGCTCGATCCATCGATCGATCGCACACTAACCAACCAAATTAAGCTAACATACGATATGAAGATGATGAGTAGCCGCAGCAGCGTCAGCCTCGGCGTGCTGCTCCTGCTCGCCGCGATCATCTCCGCCGGCGCCGCCGACCCGGACATCCTCACCGACTTCGTCGTGCCCAGCGACACCGACCCGTCCGGGATCGACGGCGCCTTCTTCACCTACAAGAACCTGGTCACCGGCAACTCCGGCGACCCGGCCAAGCTGACCGTCACCAAGGCAACTCACGCCGAGTTCCCGGCGCTGCTTGGGCAGTCCGTGTCCTACGCCGCCCTCGTCTTCGGCGCCGGCACCGTCAACCCGCCGCACATCCACCCGAGGGCGTCGGAGCTGCTGGTGGTCGTGCAGGGCCCGCTGCTGGTGGGGCTCGTCGACGCCGCCCGCAACGGCACCGTGTACACGCAGACGCTGGAGACCGGCGACATGTTCGTCTTCCCCAAGGGCATGGTGCACTTCCAGTTCAACAATGGCACCGACGTCGTCGCCCGCGCCTTCTCCGCCTTCGGCAGCGCCACCCCCGGCACCATCTCGCTCCCCGCCGCGCTCTTCGGCAGCGGCATCGACGACGCCATCCTCGAGAAGTCCATGCACACCGACAAGGCCACCATCGACCACCTCAAGCAAGGCCAGGCGCCGCCTTCGCCGGGGCCCTCGCCGGGGTCCTCCTCCTCCGCCGCCGCAGCTTTGCTGCCGTCGCGCTGGGCCATCACGCTGCTGCTTTGCTTCGCAGCCTCCTACTACTTTTACTTGTGAGTTGTGAGCGAACCTGAACCTGGAGCTCATAGCTGTTGTGTGTTTTCATCAAACCATCGTCACCTTCGATCTGTTGTTCGCAAATAAAAGAGTAAATTTCACAAAAATCAAACTACCATAAAACTATAGATTTAAGGAATTGTATCACAAAACTATACATTTAACACCAAATTTAGTAGAAAACTACACATTTAAGATGAAGTGTTACAAAACTACACGTTTAGTAACTAAATTATCATAAAACTACAGGTCTAGAACTAATTTAATCACAAAGTAATAATGTTCATAGCTACACCATAACAATGGTGCTAGAGATTTAAACTCCAAAAGTTATAGTTTTGTGATAAGTTCAATATTAAATATGTATTTTTGTGATACTTAACCTAAAATCTACAGTTTTGTGATAAATTTGGTGCTAAATGTGTAGTTTGATGATACAACTCCTGTAGTTTTGTGATAATTTGGTCAAAATACACGTAGTTTTGTGAAATTTACTCCAAATAAAATGAAATGAATGTTTAATTTTGGCATGTTTTCTGAAATCCGAATCATGCCTTAATTCCTGCTGTAATGTTTATGCAATATTGTAATGTAAGTGCTCTCCAAAATAAACGATTGAGTACTGCTTAATTTCCTTCTGATCGGTGCAGATTCTTCGCTCTTCAAGTCATATCATCAAAAGTATATTTGAACCTTCCAGACATGAGTAGTAGACACTCACATAACGAAAGAATGTCTGCCTTGAAATTCATCAAACAAAACGACAGAGGCGTTCCAATCTGCAGCCTGTACCACAAGAGTTGTGTAGCCAATCACCACTTGACAACACACAAATCACACGTAGTAACTGAGATGGCCCGGTTATAAACTTACAATTTGAATTCAGATCACAGCATGGTAGCAACCACAAACAACAATAAGGGCAAACTACGAAGAGGGGGGGGGGGGGGGGCAAAAATTACGGCCGGGCCATATAACCTTGACTTTGTAGTCAATTATGTCATCAAAATAAGCTGGAGTACTCTCCAGCGTAACCAAGGTTA